>VDFB02000017.1:36745392-36775299 GCA_007258455.2 Sequoia sempervirens | reverse complement strand
TGCTTTTCAGCTTCTTTTTCTTTGATAATGTTCTTTGTACTTTTATTTACTTCTTTCTTTTGACGTTGGTCCCAATTCATGGATGGGTTGATGGGCGGATAAAGATTCATGGCATGACTAGTTGTAGTATTGGCATCAATTTCATCATAAGGATTCTTCATGCTCCCTATGTTGACATTTGCTTGAGACAAAGTTGCTCCTAGTATGGTGATAGTAGTACCATCATGCTTTGATTCCACCTATTCAAAGAGCTTTTGTTTAGAATGAATTCTCTAATAATTGACCATTGCAAATGATGGTATTTCAATTGGGTGCTTTGCTATCTCTGGATTATATTGTTCTGTCTGACTTGCTTCCTTGAGAGGATAATGTTGGATATCTTTATTCACGATGTCCTCAGTTTGAATTGGGGATATATCTGATCCTGATGTTGACAACTTAGTCTGATTGTAGGAATCAGTAACTTGCTCTTTTTGTGTAATAATGTTAGGATTAAAGGAATCTTGTTCTGAATGAAGATCATCTACATGCCCATCCACATAAAGCATCTCATGGGTAGATGAAGGACTATGTGCTACATGGACATGATCATCTTGCATAGATAGGAGAGTGTCCATTAGATCATTGTAGTATCTTGGAGATATGAATTTTTGATCTTGAATGATTTCAGAGTTGCTTTTCCCATGCTTTGGATCAAGTTCTTGACATGGGTCAATTTCAAAGGATGGATTTCTTATAAAGGGTTCTTGGATGTCGTCATTAGACATGGGGAATGGCTCAATATCCTCTTGATCTTTGAATGAATTTGGATCAATTGTCAAGATGAGAATTTCTTCAGTATCTGTAACCATGAGGTCAAAGGGGGTCACCATGTCTTGGAAAGGACCATTGCTAGACCTTAGTGAAAGATTTTGATCATGCTTTGGAATAAATTCTTGAGATATGTTCTCTAACTCATAAGGTGATGTAGAGACATTTTCGACATGATCATAGGTGAATGGATCATGCATTATGTCAATAGGATCAAATAATCCTAACACTCCTTGAAATAGATCACTAAAAAGTGGCTCTTGATGTATGGTGAGTTGATCATTGGGTGGGGTGGAAACATCTTCAAGGTGCTCATCGATGGAGAGATCTTCATCATTGTTTTCAACAATTTCAATGTTTTCAATGATAGGATCAAATGATGTTGACATTTCTTGAATTGGATCATTGTTGGGTATTGTTGGTGGATTTTGATCATGATTGAAAAGTGACTCTTGACATATGTTGATTTGATCTTCAGACGAGATAGAAACATCTTCAATGTGCTCTTTGATGGAGAGATCTTGATCATTGTTTTCAACAATTTCAATGTTTTCAATCATAGGATCAAATGATGCTGACATTTCTTGAATTGGATCATTGTTGGGTATTGTTGGTGGATTTTGATCATGATTGAAAAGTGACTCTTGACATATGTTGATTTGATCTTCGAACGAGATAGAAACATCTTCAATTTGCTCTTTGATGGAGAGATCTTGATCATTGTTTTTATCAATTGTGGTGGGGAGATTGTCAATACTATCACCAATGGTTGAACGTTCATTGTTATCCCCAATAGTTATCATTTTTTGTGTTTGTGCTTGTGTTTGTTGGGTAGCCTAAGAGGCTTGGACAAATTGAGAGACTTGTTGTACTTGTTGAGCTTGTGTTGCTTGTTACATGGCTAGATATTGTTGGATGGCCTTTTGGTAGGCTTGGTGAGCCTTTAGCACAATGTTATATTGTCTTGCTGCATTTGGTTTTGGTGGTGGTGGTGGCAGATTCAAAATTGTGTTGGATATAGTGATGAGTGGTTGAGATACGCTTGGAGCGATCATGGTAATGAGGGGTGGTTGGAGTGATCGAGTTGATAGGAATGGTCAGAATGACCGAGGTGATAAGTCCTTGGGAGACCACATTTTGATTTCTTGGGATTGATGTTGTCATTTGACTACATACCATCTGTTGGTGTGATGTTGATGATATATTCGAAGGATTTGATGTGATGGCTTGATTGGTGTTAGGTGGATTGATTTGGATGGAATGATTGGTGCTAGGTAAAGGGGGAAGCCCTAAACCAAGGAATGATGTTGATATGGGTAATGGTGGTGGAGATGTCTCTTGGCACAATGACTCAACTATTTTGTTAAGTGTAGCAATTTGATCTTGCCAAATTTGATCTTGATTTTGATCTTGACTCACTTGATATGGTTGATTTGGTTTTTGTTCAAGCAGATTTGGGATGCATACTTGTGGTTTTTGACTGGGATCATGGATAAATCAATTTTTGACATTGTTCTGGCTTGGGATGATGTTTAGATTTGACATGATAGGTTGAAATTGAACATTGTTGATGTTGGGAATCATGTTGCCTTTTTTTAGGTAACTTTGATTTTGCATGGTGTTACCTTGACTTGGACTAATGCATGGAGTTGTTATCATCGTGTTTGGATTTTGAACAATATTCTTATGATTTGCGAACATATTTATCCCAAAGTTTTCCAGATTCATGTTTCAAAAACTTGTACTTGGTACATTCTCATTTGGCTTATAGGGATTTGGTGGGATGACGTTATTCGTTTGAAGGCTCATGCATTGATTGTTCAGTTGGTGAATTTTTAGGTTTGGATTTAGATCTACCATAGGGAAATGTGTTCCAATATTTGATTTGGGAATACTCACACTTGTTGTACCCTTGACATTTTTAGAAGGAAATGATCCCATGTATGGATTGTATAAGTGTGAGTTTTGATAATTGATCGACATTGTAAGGCTTTGAAAGTTCAATTGATTTGGATTACTCATGATGTATGGATCAAGTTTGTATTCCATGTTCCTCTTGTGTTTCTACCTTGTTGTAAAAGTGACCTCTAAGGTTCTTAGGACCAATGACGAGATGAAGGATGAAAAGGGGAAAGGATATGGGGGGAAAGGATATGGGTGTTGAACATTTAGGAACTTTGGGTCAATGCTAAACTTAGGGCTTGGTTTTGATTGGTTTGATTTGGATAATGAACTTGTAACCCCTAAGATGTTAGATGTTATATTAGGATGAACCTATTCAAAGAGGTGATAATTTAACTAAGTGTGTGTGGAAGGATTCATCCAAACACACCTAACTAAATAAGTGATTTTGATTTGGTTTAGGGATGTACCCAAGTCTAGAATGATGTTTCTGAAGCTCTAAAGTTGTTTGGTGGGATGGGTTTTGATAAATGTTTGGAATTTGGATGAAGTGTTTGATTTGATCCTAAATGAACCTAGGAAGGACTTGTTTATGAGACCAAGATAGTGAAGAACATGCCTTTCTCTAAGAGTAATTCAAAATCAAAAGATCAATGTTTGCATGAAAACCATATGACCAAAAGATGCCAAGCACATGTGTGGGGTCCAATTGATTTAATCTTTTCTTAATGGAATCTTTTTACCACAAACACGCTCTTGATTAGCTTTTGAATCTATTTGTATAATGTCTCAACTTTCCCCTTATCCTGCAAAGTGTATTATGCGGAAACCAAGGAAATTTGAGGCAAGAGTTACCTAAAGTTGAATTTAGTAGAAGAAAATTGAGATGAAATTCAAATCTTTAGATGCCTCTAAGGATACAAATCCCAAGGGCAAGCAATAACATGTGAATTTGTTCAAGGATATTTGCTTCTCATAAAGGGTTTGAGATTTGATGCTCATGTTGAATGTTGGTTTTCCAATGTTTTCAATTAAAGCACTGTTTTCAAACTGACTCACAAGCAATATAGCACCCTAGCTCAATTGGTACGTTTTTCTTGGTGGGCTTGCCTCATGCCCTTTGTAGTAGAAGAGATGATTTTACATGCAACCAAGGAAAAAATATAAAGGTATGTTAAGAATGAAGTCTTAACCTCTATATTTTAACCAAGATCGGACATGGCAAGTAACTTCTTGGAATCTAAGTTCCAATACACCACTTTGATAAACTCGTTGAATGGATCAGTTGGTCACTACAAACAAAGATTTTAGTTCAGACTTTCTGTTCGTGGAGATTGACCCATATGGCGAGAGTCCCCTTTCGGATCCATCTCGTCAAAATCAACCATGTGATTTTGGTGTTTCTTCCAATACCCACATTTATATCCTGGCTAGAAATACTCTTGGCTTTAGAGTGTTATTGGTTGAGTTGCTCCCTTGGGTGAGTACTTTTTCCCGAAGGCAGGCCCTCTAAGATAGACAAAAACAAATAAACTTATTCATAGTTCGATCAACCCTTATTTAGAAACAAAGGGAGAACACATGCAATAAGCTCACTCACACTTGCACAAGATTTTGTTCAATTTTTAAATCCAAACTGAAGTGTGGAGGCAATCTTTTATGCAACTTAATGTCATCAAAAATACTTTTGGTTCTCAAGATCGTTGTAAAGCGTGAGAGAAGTGAATGCACCTTTTTAGATGAGATTACTTTGAATAAGAGACTATGAAACAAGAAAAACACATGTTCATTTTAAGCCTCAAAGCAATGATGAATTTGTTTTAAGCACCAAGAAATCAAATGTGAAGTTTGCTTGTTCAATTTTAGTCTAAAATTGTAAAACTAGTGAGTTTCTAATGTTCAATTTTAGGCAAACTTTGAAAAGATCAAGACAGTGATTGATTCTAAATCCAAATTGAAAGCAAGTTGTCCTAAAACAGAAAATGAAATCAAGAAATGAATACCTCAAGTTATTGCAATAAGCATTAAAAAATGCTTTTTTCAAGTTTAAGTTTAATGTTCAAGGCCCAAATTAAAAAAATTTCTCCAAAGATTGTTTCCTTCGTTTCGAATTTGCAAGTTCTCTCTCCAAACAAAATCTCTCATCGCTTTTCCTGCAAGATAGAAAAGGCAATTATACAAGGATCAAGTTTTTAATTAAAAACATTCTACACATTATCTTTAAATAATGGAACGATTTTGACTGAAAAGATCAATGATTTGAACTAATAAATGAAGCATTAGTAAGAATCCTGCTTTCCACGGTCTTTCCACAATATTAAAGCCTTTAGCTAAAATGTTTGGTCATATAACAAAGATCAATGCCATCCAAAATCAAACAATTTATGTCGTGATTAAATGCAGATAAGAAAAGATTTGGTTCTTTGTCATGACATCCCAATTCTCATTTGACTGAACCTACAAAAAGACATAAATGAATAGAGACAACAATATTAACAAGATAGGAACAATACTAACGGTAGGATTTGCACAATCCGATGATCTTGGGATATCCTTTCTTCAGTTAGATATAAAATTGAGTTTATTCACAATAATGGACGAATTTTTCTTACTCAATCATAATAAAGATCAATGATATACTTGACCTATTCTTGTCATCAAAGATAAAGTATCATTCATTGCTATTAATGAACTGTCAAGGTTACTTTTTCTATGTAACGATTTGATGGAAGCTGTTGTAAATCCTGACAGATTGGTGCTGACATAGATGGTGGTGAGCTTTTCCCGCAGTCCTTCAGATCCTCCATCATAACTATCCAGTGCTACAAAAATCTTCTTAGTCAACCCAAATAGCTTTTACTATTGAACATTTAAAAAAAAAATACATGTTTGAAAATTCTTTAAAAATTCTCAAGCTAATGTAAATGCACAGGCGTAAGATAATGAATAAAAGCTTTAAAACTTTCAATCAAATGCATTTGGAAGAGTGTCAAGCCGTATCCAATAAATTTTCACAGCCTGTTGGGGGTACTGACAGCGACGTACCTATACACATGTCTAGAGGTTAATATGAACACAAAACTTCATAGGCTGTAAAATCTCATGAGGTTAATATCAAGACATAGACCATGAACGATATAAATTCAAAACCTATTCTGCCTATCCACGTGGAGTAGATCTTCTTGTTGATTTTATATTGGTACGTAAGCGTGGCAGTAGATGTTTTGATCCATCCATTATCTGGCGAATCATAATGCGAGGAATCAGTCAAAAATGTCATGGGTGTGTCGAGTCACAATATTGAATGATCTGAGATGATTAGCGCAAGTGGGCACGTTGCCCTGCCACCTTCTATCAAGACAAACATGAACAGGATTTAAATGAAATGAAATGGGGAAAATATTTTAATAGATCACGAGGCCACAGCGGCTATAGGACCGGAGAACGGCACAAGACCACCATAGAAAGACCCTAAACAGCCTGAGATCTTCGCTAGAGATTAGCTCTACGACAGTGAATTTTGATGATGTAATTTGCAGATTTGACCAACCTTTCCTCCTCAAACAAGGTATTTAAGTTGTCCACTTGTAAGATGTCCCCATAAGTGACCCGAATATCTTTGTATGCTGAGCACTCCATAACAAAGTGCCACTCTGTCTCCACTAATCCCATGTCGCAAAAACGACATATTCTTTCTTCCCACTCTTCTTTAGGAACCATCCATCTGCCCGTCTCACATCTAAGACGATGTGAGCTAGTTCGGAGTTGAGCTATCAACATCTTTGCTCTCCATTTAATATTTGCTCCTATATATGCCTTTTCATCATGGTCCCCCTTAGGATTGAATTCTTTGATATAATAGTCTTTTTTTCGCCCTGATTGTTTTGTCCATAAAGCTTTTTTGAATTTTTGTTTCACATATTTTTTTATTTCTTCATTTGAACTTGGACAATCTTGCATATTCACACCCCACTTTTCCATCCATTTTTTGTTTTGTTTCATCCATGTATTCCTTCTTCTATCCAACTTTTCTTTTACGATTAGCTTAGGCCACCGATGGTCGTCCATGTTTTGAACCTTTTGAAGGTAACATAGTAACCGAATCATCGCGAAAGCCTCCAAGGGAAAGGTGCCTGACTCCGCTAGTAAAATCTCATAAGGTATCGTGGTTTTGAGTTTAAGGCTGCTAACAATTAGATGCTTTTGAATTCTTTCCACTTGCCTCCATTTCTGATCTGACATGCTGCTGCCCCAAATTTTGCACCCATATAGAACCACCGGGGTCACAAGTAAGCCAAACAACGTTCTCTTGGTTTTCCAATCCCATAGCTCAGCATTTCTACATCTGTTTTGTAGAGAGTAGAGCGCTTTCCAGCCTCCTTGGATCCTTTTGATTTAAAAGCCATTCCCATCCCACCATGTCCCGCCTGCTTGCTTGACCAGATCACTAAGCGATGAACTAGTAAGAACATAAATTATTTGAGAGAATCGCACCTCTCTTTTCAAAATAAAGAATACCAGAAATTACCACTTTCCTCGTTGAGGCTTTGATCGCAGAGTATTGGAGTTCCCCGCGTCTTTTGTTGCATCTTTGATCTGCGCAAAGTTTGTGTATTTGTAAAGAGTCGAGATTAATTATTTCAGAAATAGATACGTTGTGCCAATTTGCCTTGCATGATACGAAACTTCTCACGAAATTTTTTCCTAGCATGATCAGGCTATGTAAATCATGAGCAATGATAGATTGAATGTAGCGCATTAGTTGGCATGGCAACGTGATTCAAATTTTTCAAATAATAAATCGCAAGGATTTGGACCCAGATTTAGAGACTACTTATGGAATCAAAGCCGGTGAATCCCTATTAAAAAAATGCTTTAAGGAATCAAAGCCGGTGAATCCCTCTAAAAAAAAATGCTTTAAGGAATCAAAGCGGGTGAATTGCCTGTAAAAAAAATACTTAATCCTTAAATGATGTATTATGTTGAAAAAAATCAAAGCTAAGAATAATTATTTGTAAAAGGAAAATAAAATTTGAACATGTTCATTGCTCACCAATAAATTTTACGCTGTATTATCTTGAAAAAAGTCAAAGTTGGGAATCACTGCAAACAAAATGCTGTTGAAAAAACAAGTTACAATGCTATAAAATAAATGCTTTCAATAGTGAAAATTTGTGTTATCCTATATATATTAAAAAAATTGTAAAATTAGAAATAAATCTAAAAATCTTAAATTTAATGTTAAAGTTTCTAAATTATGTAGAAAATAAATCTTGTTAAAATATTCAAAAGGTTAAAAATCAATTATATTATATTTTAAAAAGATTTTGAATTAATATAATTTTTATAATAAATATTATAAATCATATATATTAATAAAAGGCAATGATAACTATTAGTAAAAATGTCAAAATCTTTTAAAAATTAGAAAAAACTATATTTAATCTTGAAAATATTCTATTTTCAACAGATTTTGAATTAATAAATATATTTATAATAAATTATATATATTAATATAAAGTGAAATTAGAAAGAATTATTCCAAATATAAACTAATTTATATTTTTATCATAAAAATTATTTTATTATATATATATACAATAAATTTTTACGGTTTAATAATAATTTTAAGTGTCAATTTTACGGTTATATAAAAATATAGCAAGTCAAATGATACGGTCTAATAAATTTTTAGGTTGTAATATACGGTCCAAAATGCAAAAAACGGTCAAATAGACCATCAAATTCCAGGCTTGATTCAAGCCAATAGGGATGGTACTATCCTCCTATTTTTGAGCAAGTGTGTGGTGTTTCCAGAAAAGGACGGGGTCTTTGTTTGGTGAAGATGCAAGTGGAGGTCAACGGTAGGAAGGGTCGAGGCCCAACAGACTTTAGATTTTATCAAATGCTAGTAGTTGTGGGTGCACACAACAAAGATAGCAGAACCTACACTCTTGAATGTATTAAGCATTGAATAATGTCTTTGATGAACTCATATTGAAGTGATATGTGAGTCAAATGCATTGAACGAGGCCATAAGATTAGACAACTATTATGCATGTAATATGAGGAATGCCATCAAGGACGACAATATTGCAACCAAGCTGGAAATATTAGACAAGAAGATTGAAGTGGAGATAGTGAATAGGTACATTGAATTCGCATAGAATTTTCTCTAAGCAACTTCTCCTCTTTGAATTTTTTTTTTTGATGAGCATAAAGAAGTCTAAACATGAGCAACAATTACTAAGCGGCGTTGTTATACGTGGCGAACAAGATAAAGAGAGAAACATAAAAGCTCCTGCATTGGTAGATCAAATTGATATTGGAGTGGTGGTGGTGAGTAGTAAATTCAGTTTCCAAAGCTCAATATGTGTACACCCCATCTTCATGCATTGCTGTACAATTTCCTGCACATACCTGTACAACTCATCATATTTGTTTTGTTAGAGTATTAAACGAAAATATACATCTCATGCCAACCTCTATAGAAATACAAACGAAATTGATAAATGTATGCTTGATAAGAGCTCAAGAAAGATGTGGATGACTTCAAGAAATTACAATATAAATCAATAATAAGTATGAAACAAAAGATCTTTTCCATACTGTCATACTATTTGTCTTCATGGATAAATGTTCATTTACCAGTTTCACCAGAAGAACAAAAATGTAAATCTTAAAATAGAAAAATAGCTTGTTATTTTAGGTATTCACAACTTTAATAAGCTATCAGATAGTTTACAAACAAGATTCAAAAACATATACATCCATGAATGGAAGTCTAAAATATATTTATTGTAGAGGCTTTAGAAAATTTCTAGAAAATGAAACATAATCGCCCTCCTTCTAGCACCATTATGTGAGCACTAACCTGCAAATCTTGCTCAAACAAAGAAAAATATTAGCATTTGGTCAATTTAAACAAGGGAAATACAATGCTCCCTATAAAATTCATTTGAACACAAGAATAATAAAAGAAAAGAATGAAAGAAAACTAAATCAATGAAACATTATTCAAATGACCAAATCAACATCTTATAGGGGGATTGGTGCTATTTTGATGTGGAAAATAGCCCTTTCCCAACCCCTTCATATAAGCTAAATGATGTGAAAATGATATGAAAATGCTATGAGAATGGAGTGGAGTGGGAAAAATCAATTCTCAGTTTAAGAGAGTGACTTTGCAAGAGATTGTGGAGGCTTTGTTGAAGGATGATGCCTCTATTTAAAGATTCTCAAGTTGAAAGAATGCTTATGAGAGAGCAATGTGGGATCAAGAACAAGCCAATGAAAAGAGGCCACTTGTCAACTTGTGATAGGCTTGAGGATGAGCACATTTTGGTGAATGTGCCAAAGATTTTAAAATTTTTGAGTGGGGGACATGTAAGAATTTAAAATTGTTGAGTGGGGGACATGTAAGATTTTCAAATTTAAAATTGTTGAGTGGGGGACATGTAAGAATTTAAAATTCTGAAAATGTTGAGTGGGGAATATGTAAGAATTTAAAATTTTGAGTGGGGGACATGTAAGAATTTAAAATTCTAAGTGGGGGACATGTAAGAATTTTAAATTTTGAGTGGGGGACATGTAAGAATTTAAAATTATGAGTGGGGGACATGTAAGAATTTAAAATTCTGAAAATGTTGAGTGGGGAATATTCCTCAAAGATGCCATGTTGAAAGAAAATAAGGATTTTAATAAATCAATAAATTGATTTATTTGTGCAAGTGGGTGGTTAGGTTAGTTTAATCAGGATTAGATTAGCTTAATGATGATTAGGATGTTTTGACCAATTTGACTTGATTTAGGGATTTAAATCAAATCAAAGAGAGATGAAAGGTGATAAAGATTTAGTTAAATAAATATTTGATTTATTTAGCTAAGGGGAATAATGATAGGATAAAATTAAATAAAGTTAATTTATTTAATTTTAGATGGAGGATCTTTAGAGATTAAATCAATTAAACTTGGTTTATTTAATTGATGGGCGAATATGCTTAGTTAGATATGCATGATGTCAATTTTGTGTGTCTACAATACCTTCCATTTATTTCTGCAGGAAAGATGGATCCTTACGTCCTCCTTAAATGCCAAACTCAGGAGCACAATGAAAAAGTTACATCCATTAAGTATATTATCTTATCTCTCTATTTTATTTAATAGCAAGTGATGTATTCTTTAGGGTTTACATGGTAAATATGTTGTAGATGAAGGAAATGATCCAGAATGGAATGAATTATTTGTTTTCAAACTAGGGGCTTCTAATCTATTTATTATAATAATGGGAAATGATAGATTTAGCACTGATAATTGTGTTGGAGAAGCAATGTAAGTGATAAATCTCTTCCAATTTGCACATTTTTCTTTTAATCTAATATTTCTTTAAAGACAGGCTTTTAAACCCTTATGACTACACAACATTCCATAGAAAAGGAGTGTTGATGAGAGGAAGCATACCTTCTACACCTTATAATGTGGTTCTTATGGACAAGACTTACTGTGGGAAAATCAAAGTGGGATTCACCTTCACTCCCAATGCAAGTCACAATTTTCTCTAAAAATAGCTTGTCGAAACATTTTTTTTAATGGTTTTCATGACCATGGATATTACAGTGAGACCTAAAATAAAAGTTTAATATATCTATTATAATAGAAGATCCAGATCTTGAAAGCATACTTATGTTGGGTATTATTCATTTTTGGAAGATGTTGACTGAAGGGGATGATTGATACGTGTTGCAAGAAGAGTGTTGTGTTGAAGAAGAGGAGATGGAGAGACATTGGAAAGAAGGATCATTGTGTTGTGTGGAAGAAGAAGAGATGGAGAGATCTTGGAAAGAAGGATCATTATAACTGATTACAGTTACCTACTAATCTAGATTCAAAGCTTATAAATCATTGAAGATTAGTTATCTTCTTAAATTCTTTTTATGTTAATTTTCACAAAGATTTGACCAATAGAAAGTTGAAGATTGAGGGTGAAGTGGAGGGTCATTAATATATATGTACATCATTGTTTATGTTATGGAAAGATGCATAGAAAATTTAATATTTGAGTTATTTTACTTTATTTTAAAATACATATCATTTGTATTTTAATTTTTATGTCTATGATCATCTAAATATAATATTTTAAGATTGAAATATGAAATTTATATTTTTTATTAGAATATTAAAAATAATTTTGTGTGTAATTTGAATGAAATTTTATTAATTTCGCTATTCTAAATCATAAACAATAAAAAATTATATGACAATACTCATCTTTAAAAGGATTATAGTTAGTTCTCTTATCTTTTCCATAGATATAGAGAGAAATGGGAAGATAAAGGGAGAGAGAGGTTGATATATGAAGATAGATAGGAGAATAGGGAGGGAGTAAGAGGGAGTCAAATCAATCGATAAAGCGTCAGGCGAAATCATCAAATCAAAATCGATCGTCGATCAGAAATCAAAATCAGATCGCGTCAGATCGTCAAAGGCGATAAAATCCGGATCATCGGTATCAATCAGAACAAATCGTCAAAATCAAAGAACAAAACATCCGTCGTCGAGATCAAAATCGATCAAACAAAATCGTCAGATCAATCGATCAAAGATCCGGATCGTCGATCAAAATCAAAGATCAGACAATCAAAGATCGAGCGATCCATCAGATCAGGATCAGATCAGATCCGGAACAGAGATCAGGCGATCGGCGATCGTCAGAAATCAAATCAATCCAGCGTCGAAAGGAAAATCGTCGTCAGATCAAAGTCGAAAAATCAGATCAATCAAAAAGAGGCCAGACGAAGAAAATAAAGAAATCCGGAAATCAAAGACGACATCATTTCGCTCAGCATCCTCAAAGTCGTCGGAAAGAGCATCGTCGAAAGGCGAAAAGATAAAGATCGAAGAGTCGTCAGAAATAAACAAAATCCGGTAAAGACGTCGTCAGCGTCAGATCGAAAAGAAAGATCGTAGAAGAACAAATCGAAGAGATCACGGAAAGGAGATAAAATAGGAGAGAGAGAGAGAGAGAAGGTCATAGATATAGAGATATATGGGAAGGTAAGGGAGAGAGGTTGAGATAAAATTGAAATGGTGAAAAATGGGGGGGTTAATTGTCCTATTTTCAACTATTTCATTCAATAATGTCCTAAGAGCCCTAAATGGATTGTCTATCAACTCCACAAGGTGAGTTAATTCTCAATTAGGACATAGGAAGGGGTTCTTTCAACTTTTAGGGGTTCACCACCAAGAAAGTGCTTGGAAAAGACAAGTAAGTATTCAACCTACAAAAACTAGTTATGCAAGCTAAATGAGAGCTGTAAATAATGAAATTATGCAACAACAAGATAAGTGTAACTGGGAAATCTAGAGATGTGATGAGGTTTATAGAAATACAAAGAAGTTGTCCAAAAATGTCAGGGAGGACAAAGATTCCCTCACTGTTGTTTTAGTCCCACTGCTAATTTTTGGGGGAAATGCGGAGTTTTTGGATCTTGGAACAAAATATTAAAGAAACTCTGAAAAATACACCTAGGAGGACTAAGATTCCCTAGGTGGCATATTAGTCCCGTTTTTAATTTCTGAAAACTCTGAATGTGATCCTAAGCTCCAAGGTCTGCACTTGCTTCTTCTCAGATCTCAGGTTTTGAAACTTTCAGATTTGACTTGTAGGTGAGTTTCCGTGAGGATGACAAATTTGTAATGCAACTTTGCAATCTTGCACTCCAAATGATCTTCAAGTCTTCAACCTAAATCTGCAATCACAAGCATGCGAGAGAGGAAAAACTTTTTAGATTGTTAGTAAATGGGGGTTTGCCTTGGTCAAACCCCTTGTTGGTAATTAAACATTGAAATAAAATAGAAATAATGAAGGGAAATGATGAATGGACAACATGCAATGTTGCAACTCACCAAACCCTTGTTGTAAAGTTTGCAAACTAGTGTGAAGTGGCTAGCTTGAATGTGGTCTTGAATCAATGGAATGCTTTGATAGATCTTGCTTGAATAAAAACCCTACATCACAAATGTTAGCTCAAAAGCACACATGATGGAAGAATCCTCTTTGATATGATGCTTGAATCTTGTTGATGGCTCCAAATGCTTGATGAATTTCTCTTGAATGCTCTTGAATGAATACTTTAATGCTCTCACAAAATACTTTTATGCTTGTTATGAAAAATGAGTGAATGAACCTTGTATTTATACTTATCTATGCTTAATATCTCGAAATTAAATCTCAAAAATAAGCCAAGGAGGACTAAGACGCCATAGGTGGCATATTAGTCTTGAAGCTCAAATCTTGGGGCATAGAGTCCAAAAAGGGACGTTTTCAGGTGTGTTCAAAATCAGGGTCCCAAGACCTTTGGGGGCCAAAGATGCCCTAGGTGGCATTTTGGTCCCGACCCAAAAATTAGGGACACTCAGAGAGAATCAAGAAATGATCATTTTCCCTTTGATGATTGTTGGGATTAGCCAAAAAAATATTTAGTTTATTACGCTTATGAATGCAAAATAGGACCAATTAAGACATAAAAAAGGATAAATAAAGCAAGGCAGGCCCAAACAAGTGTGAAAATGCAAGGGTATGCATTTTCCTACACTACATAAAGATAGATAGGGGAATAGAGAGGGAGAAAGAGAGGGAGATATGGGGAGAGATATGGAGAGGAAGAGAAAGAAAGGGAGAGAGATAGGTAGAGGAGGGAGAGAGAGAAGATGGGGAAGAGGGAGATATATGCACTTTCTCTGTTTGAAGAACTTTAAGTTTAATATTTGTCTATATATTTTTAAAAATATATAGTATATTTATTGGAATATATATTCAATTTATATTTATTATTACATATTTTATGAAATATGATGCATATTATTAAATATAAATATTATTTAGTTATTTTTGGTTTCCTACAATCGATATCTCTCAATGTTTTCTATATAGACCATGTAATATGATAGATATGCTAGTGTAATCCCAATGGTCTTCAATCGATACAAATGCTTTCACAATCCTAGATCTATTACAACAAATCCCCTCCAATCATAAAGGGAATGTGTTCGCCATAATAAATATAATTTATTTTATATATACAAAAATATTTGGATTGTTTATTTTTATTTTTATATGTTAAATTATAATATTATGAGGGAGCGTATATTTAAAATAGAAATTAATTATATTTATATGTTAAATTATAATATTATGAAGAAGTGTATATCTAAAATAGAATTAAATTATATTGATTGATAATTACATAAATAAGCAAGAATTACATTATATCTATGGAAAGCAAGAATTCACCATAAAGTCTTGTAAAATGTGTGGTTGCTTGTTAAATATCTATTTAAAACATCTATATCTAAATGTATTAGTATTGTCCTATAGTATGCTTTTTAATCTTAAAGTGTCACATAATGGGAATATCCAATATTGTTTAGGGTTGGTAAGACATGATATAAAAGTATTTAGTTTTGACAGAAAAAAATGCTTCTCAGTGAATCAGTCATTGTACACCAATGATTTAAAGCTATTTTATCTATCATTATATACCATCGACAAACTTGTTTTATTTGCTAGAGATGTCGTGACGCCTATCAATTACTTTGGAAGAAGTTGTAATAAACTAACTTTTAAGTGATGTGGTTTTCCTATAGACTTAAACTAAAGGTGACTTAGTAGAAAAAAGTGTAGAGATGAATAATAGTTGTACTAAATAAGTTTGTAACATGGATGTTGTTATTTATTTTTGAATAAAATTTATATCATTTAAAAAAAAAAATTGTACTGTTGATCTTGTTAGTAACGTATTAGATATGTATGGATGCAATGGACCTAGTTCGATTGGCTAAAGCATCATGTTGTAGGTAAGAAGTCATGAGATCTGGTCTTCCCACTATCCTCGTGATACCAAAGGGTGTGTTGTGGCCTGATTTCGATTGGTGCAATCCAAAAAAAAAGTATTAGATTTGTATTGTAGATTAATTGTGTATTTATTTAAAAAGAAATTTAATTTTATAAAGTTGACATAAAAGATTTTTTAACTTTATAAATTTTTAAAATTAATTAAAAAAAACTTATATGTTAAGGACCAAATATTTGGAATGATGGGAGTAACTCACTTAATCATGGTATTCATTGTAGTCAAACACAAATTATCATGTGTTGTTAGTAGAATATCATATTTTCATTTAAAATATAACTTATATGCAACCTAAATAGACCAAATACCTATTAGTAACCATATATCTTTGTTATCTCTAAATTTTATATATAGCACAAATGAACCAATAGTTGAACACAAAAAAACAATTTGTTGTTATAAAATGACATTATTATTTAAAATACAATTTATATCCAACGCAAATGGACCAATAGTTGAACAATATATATTTTTTTTAACAATCCTTCAAATTTCAAGGAAAATACAAGGTATTTGTTGTGCTCACCTTTTATATTTGTGACAGGATAGATTATTAATATGAAAAATTCCAATGCATATATATTGCTACCCTAGTAATTGTACACATAAGAATAATATTTTTTCACCATGAAAAAATACTTGTTTAATGAACATATTATTTTATAAATATAAATAACATCTAAATAGTTATAATATTTTATTTGAAACCAAAAATTATTTATTTCACTTGTTAATGAATGTATTTATGCTCTTTTATATAACATTCATAGGTTTCCATGTGTTCAAGCAAGGTCCATCTTGATCACCATTTAATTATTTTTTATTTATATGTAGACTAATTATTTATAATATATAATATAAATATGTGGTACGATTTATATAAGAATTCAAATAACCGGCTTTTAGATGAATAGAATATGTGGCTTGTGGCCACCAACATCCTAAGCTTAATCCCTTTTTATTACTGATTAATTTCTCCTTGAAGTTCTTATTTATAATTGATTTTTCATATACAACTGGAATACGTGTGTCAAGAAGGATATATCTCAACATATTACATATAAATTATTGTGTCGTAAATTGTCACACTTGATAATTTCACACTAGGTTTAGCTCCCTCTATTTTCTTAGACCTAATTATGGATTTAATTTGCTTGTTTTATAAATATCTTTGGAAATTGAGAGATGGAATTGAAAATAAGCATTTAATAATTAATATCAATATTTAAGGCCCTAAAAGGGATGAGCTTAGACTAGGGAAACGAGTGCCCCTATCTAGCCTATTTTGGCCCTAGTTTGAATATGTCGATGTTGGTATTCTATTATTTAAAAAATTAAGTTCTATTTGTCAACTATTGGTAATTGAATTTTGGTAAATTAGAAGATATAAATACAAGTATTTTTCACCATTTAAATCCCTAGAAAATCTATTAAGAAAATTGAAGATCCTAAAATCAATTAAGGAAAATTCAAGGGAATAATGAGCAACATTATTATAACACTTTCATCAATTAAGATCAATATTGCAAGGCATTAGAAAGAACGAAACAATTATCTACAAGGATCTATCATGATCAATCATGCCAAATTATGAAGATGTATTGAGTCATCCTATACATGCTATCTATAACAATCTATTATATGTTGTGAATTAACCTCTTATAGGTCTATCAAGCAATCAAGCCATCCATCAATCAACATTTGTGGCAACTTGTGGTGTGACATCACTTCATCAAGGATTTCATATCAAGGTAAAATTGTCATTTGTCATTTATCATTTATCATTTCAGTCAATTTTTATTTTGGCATTTGCTTCACCTAGGCTATGCCCTCTTGATAACCATTAATCACTATACTTGGAGGTAGAAAAAAAAAGGGGGTTTGACTTGGGCAAGACCCCATACAAAATAAACTTTCCTCCTCTTTCATGTGTGCAGGTTAGATCCAAAAGTTTTAGTAAAAGATAGCCACAAAAAACATAGAGTAGAGCATAACATACATCTAAGAGTTCTTAAAATTTGAAAAGAACCATCTCAGTCTAGGGAAGCCAACACCCATATCCCTATAATTTACCCTCATATTTGAATCATAGGTTCCTCTTTATAACTCTTTCTTAGATCTAAAGTTGTTATGTGATTTTCTATTTTTGTTTGTGATAAATTAGATTTTTAGATCTAGGGTTGTATACCAAATAAGCTTATTAAAACATGCATCAAATTTATCATCCCCACAACACACAAAAATAGACACAAGACCATAAAAGATTGGCTCTCCATTGTGCTAGCAAGCCAATTATCAACCCTAGGTTGTTTTGTTTCCAAATGTGATGTTAAGTGAAAAGAGGTTAATCTTAGTTGTATCTAGGATCACTTTTCCTACATTACATTTTGGTAAACCTAACATATCCTACACTTGCAATTTTCTAATTTTTATTAACATAAATTTTGAAAATTAATGAAAAAATATAGATTCTTTGAAGATCTTGTTTTTATTTACATTTATTTTATTTATCATCAATATGTATTTGTGTTCTTTAATCATGATACATTAAAGGAAAAATAAATAATAATTTGAATTAACTTGCATAATTTCATATCTAATTTATCCTTATTTAGGGCTTGATCTGAGTTACATAAATTGGAACTCTAACTACAATCATAGGTTGTTGAAATTTTTCAAAATTGCATGTACATATTTTATTGAGAAATATTTAAAAAGTGAATAATTACATATTGTTTTCATTTCAAAAGATAAAAAGTATTTGATATTTTACATTTTTCTAGAAAAAATCAATCAAATACAACTTTTAAATTCATAAAACCATCATAGGAACATATTGCATTTCTCTAATAATATGATAGTAAATATCAAGCTCAATATGATAATGGCAACAATCAGTTTCAAAAACCTTGCTTTCCTTCACATAATGTGGCCTTAACATTTGAAACATTGTTTGTTCAATATTTATGTGAGGATTTGTATCACAAAACATCACACACATCTCATGTTGTGTTATATCTAACTAATGTTTTGTTTGTAATTTAAAATTGTCTAGCATGATCCTATGTTTTAGAACATCTATTTTATTTAATGAGGGATGAGTATGATCATGCCAAAAAATTGAGATCAAGTTCCTAACACCATATTCAATTTTGTTAGAATGAGCAGCCCTACACATCAATGGCCAATTGACTTCTACAGTGTTATCATCTAGAATATTTCTCCCTTTTGCATAGATCTTGGTAGTGTCTTTCTACTTAAGCCAATTTCACTTGAAAGTAAAGAGATTTTACTCTTTCTTGAAATATGTGGACTTACCATAGATGTCAACATCACTCTTCTTTGGAGAGAGTGGGTGGGAGAAGCGAGAGAATGGATGGGTGAGAGAGGACAAATTTTGAATCTTCTAGCAATGACGCAAATCGTGGTGGAGTAGGCTCTGAGGATTCACAAGCAGAATCAGTGCAACAACCAAGTGGTAAGAAAGACAAGGAGGAGTCAGAAGAGATTGAACCCAGTAAAAATATTCAGGTGGACCTAGGGGGAGGCCTCTCTTGTTCTCAATTTTAATGAAAATATTGTTGGGAGCACTAAAGGATAGGAGGTTGAAAAAACCCAAAATGTGGTGGGAGCCACTAGATGTGAAGGTACTAAACTAAAACCATAGGTGTCTCTCTTTGGAGTGAAACCTAATGGTAAATCTGTGTTCCCCCCAGTCAGCAATATATTTGATCGGATAAAGGGTAAATTTTCCATTTCTATCCCTGATTTGGTCATTGATCACAATATTTCTCTAATGGAAAAAGTGCTGGTTGGAAAAATCATGGGCCCTAGACCAAATATTGAAGTTGTTAGGGATTTTGTTAAAAGGAAGTGGAGAACTAATGTACAAGTTCTTGTTTCGGCATTCCCTAAAGGTTACTTTGCTTTTGAGTTTTCCTGTAAGGAGGATATCTTGGTAGTAAAGAGCGGTGCTCCTTGGATTATAGGCAAGTCATCCTTGGCTCTAAAGAAATGGACTACAAATCTAGATCTTTCATATTCCATTTTTGAGAATGTTCCAATTTGGGTAGACTCCTTGGTCTTCCATTGGAGTAGTGGAATGAGGATGTATTCAATGGCCTGACTAACTCATTTGGAGAGCTTCTATCAATAGATCTGATGATGACAGTTAGGAAAAGGTTAGTATTTGCTAAAATCTATGTGTGGGTGTCACATAATGCTGACCTACCATCATCTATTGAAATACAATCAGATTTGGGCACCTGGGTTTAGGCTATTGAGTTTGAATTGATTCCTTTTGCTTGCTTTAAATGTAGAATATCAAGACATTGGGAAAAAAATGCTCGCTTAATGTCAGTAATGCAAAAGAAAAGCCCCGGCCTGAGCTGAAGAAAATTTGGAAAAAGAAGTTTGAAGGGGATGGAAAATAGAATAAAGAAAAAGAGAATGGAGAGAATGAGGGTAAGATGTCAGAGGGAAATGTGAAAGCCCTTGAAAACAAGGATGATGTGGAGATTCAGGTTGATTTGGAGTTTCAGGAGCCACCAACCAATAAGCTAGAGAATGAAACTAGTGGGAAGGAGGATAGTGAGATTGGCTTGGAAGACATCCAAAGTTAGGGCTCAATGATCAATGAAGGTAATCTGACATTGGATATTGGGGTGCCCATCACGCCCTTGACATTTGAAGGTAGAGGCCAATCTAGCCAAGAGTTAGTTCAGGACCCAAAATCAATAGAATCCTAGGAAATTGTTAAGGATACCTTCGGGGGCTCAAGTCAGACATTGGAGAACTCGACTGAGAATTTGACCCAGTTTAATAATAGATTGATGGATACCCTTCAACTAGATCAAAAAGGGATATTAGATAGGGATTGGGTGTCAGGAAAAGAAAATTAAACTCAAGAAGACACTGATAGAGAAGATGCCAACTCTCATTCTAGGAAGAAGAAAAATGAAAATAACTAGCACATTACTCCATCATGGATCTCTACTAGAACTAGAGCTAAGGAAGATTGTGGTGCCACAAAGAGTAGTCAAGGAAGAAGATCTACAAGATGGTATAGGAAGCAATGAATCTTTTAGGATGTAGCAGATGGCATTTAGAAAACCATTCTTGAGATCTATAAAATCCAATCCCTTGGAAAGATATGAAGATTATGTCATGGAACATAAGGGGGTTGAATAGCCTCCGTAAACAAGATGTGTTGCACAATTTTGTAAGGGACCATAAACCTGATATTTTACTTGTCCAAGAGTCCAAAATTCCTAAAGAGAAAATGGAAAAGATTAAGATGTTTATGTTTTTCGGGGTGCATGGTAATAACTCTAAAGGTGCCTCAAGGGGGATAGTTACCTTCTAGAATTTGAACTTTATTAAAGGTGAATGGCTCTTTGAGAGAACTAATCATGTGGCTACTAGATTTACCCATATTAGAGATAATTTTTGTTGGATACAGTCTAATATCGATGCCCCAAATGGGAAAGGGGATAGAAAAACCTTTTGGTAAGAGTTGGTTGTCTTCTATAGGAAATTCATTAATGAAATATGGGTGGTTATGGGAGACTGCAATACTCCTCTTCAAGAAAACAAGAAGTTTGGAGGATCTCAAGTGAATTTGGAAAGTAGAATGGATTGTATGGACTTCATAAACAATTAGGCTCTAACTAATTTTGAGCTACACGGAGCCTCTTTTATGTGGTCAAATCATAGAATTGGTAAGGATTTGATTAAAGTTAGATTAGACAGAACTTTAATTTCTGATCAATGGTTTTTGAATTATTTTTGTTCCTTAATGGCTCTCTCTAGGGTGGGATCAAATCATTATCCTATTAGTTTTGTGGTGGACCCTATCCTGGTTAAAAGGAATTTCCCCTTTAGATTTGAACCAATGTGGCTTTCCCACCCTTAGCTCCTTGAGGAGGTGAGGAATTGGTGGAATATCTCTATTCCTGGGACAACTATGTTTAGGGTTGCCAAAAAATTGAGGAAAGTCAAGAATAAGATCAGAAGATGGAATAAAGAAACCTTTGGTAATACCTTTGGCATTAAGTCTAAATTACAGCTGGAACTAAAGGATATACATGATAAAATCTAGCTAGAGGGATACATTGCTGATAACAGGATGAAAGAAAATGAGTTGCTTGTGAAGATGCATGATATAATAACCAAAGAGGAGGAATTTTGGAGATAGAGATCTAGGGCTCTGTGGCTCACAACTGGAGACAAAAATACTAGATATTTTCACATGTCTGTGTTGAAACATAGGGATGCTAATGGAATTACTCACATAGAGTACAATGGTAGCCATTTTGAGAAGGATGAAGACATAAGGAGACAAGCTATCATTTTTTTCAATAATCTTCTTTTGGCAATTGATGGGGTAAATTATGGAATGCAAGATCATCTTACAGAGGGAATCCATAAACTTGTTAAGGAAGAAGATAATCAGATGCTTACTGCTATTTTGAACAGGGAAGAAATTAAGAGAGTTGTCTTCTCTTTTGAAGGGGATAAGGCTCTGAGACCTGATGGGTTTCCTATGTTCTTCTTTTAGTGGTCCTAGGAGATTGAAAAAGAGGATGTGGTTAATGCTGCTAAAGAGTTCTTTGGATCAAGAAGCCTCATAAAGGAATTAAATGCTACTTTCTTGGTCCTCATTCCCAAGCGCACAGGAGCTATGAACTGTGAAGCTTTCAGGCCTATAAGCCTTTGAAATTCCTTCTATAAAATAATATATAAGGTTTTGACCACTAGACTTTTCACAATTCTTCCTTCCCTGATTTCTCCTCAGCGTAATGGCTTTGTTCCTAGTAGGAAAATTCTTGACTCAATTATTACTGTCCATGAAAATGTTCATTCTCTCATTGAATCTAAGACTGAAGGTTTTCTTCTCAAATTGGATATCTAGAAAGCCTATGATTGTGTTGATTGGAAATTTTTACTCAAAATCATGAGGGCATTTGGCTTTAGCAATAGAGTTCTATAGATGGTTGGTCAACTCATTTCTTCAACCACCATAACTATCCTAGTAAACGGGTCTCCTTCACATTTCTTTAAGATTTCTAGGGGCTTGAGACAGGGTGACCCCATCTCCCCAATTTTATTTACTATTATGGCATAATTCCTTGGGAGGAACTTGAATAGAATGGTGGATCAAGGATCCTTGGTGGGATTGAGGCCCTCTTCTATTAATTTGATCTACTCCCACCAACAGTCTATAGATGATATCATTTTTATGGGAAGATCAACAGTGGTAGAAGCTAGGAATTTGAAAAAAGTTTTGGATAATTATGAGAGGGCTTCCAGTCAGATGGTTAATAGACAAAAACTCTTTATTCTTCTTCAACACTTTGAAGCCTAGGTAGAACAAAATTTATAGAATTCTTGGATGTAGAGTGGAATCTCTTCCATCCATTTACCTTGGCTTGCCCTTGGGTCTAAAGCCTCCTGAGTCTTTTTGGAACTCTTTGGTAGATAGGTTCAGGAAAAAGCTAGCCGATTGGAAAGGAGCTCTCTTCAACCAAGTTGGAAAGATTCAAGCTCCTCAAAGCTACTCTTCAGGACCTCCCAATCAATGTCTTAAGTCTCTTTAAAATCCCTTCCAAATATGCAGATGCAATTGAGAAAATCCAAAAATGCTTCCTTTGTTGGGTGTTGAAGAAAGGAAAATAATGCCTCTTATTAGCTGGGATGATGTTTGCAAACCAAAAAAATTGGGAGGTTTGGGTCTGAGAAAGATAACATTGATGAATAGGGCTCTCCTTGCTAAACAAATTTGGAGAGCTTTCTTGTTTAATGGAGAATGGAATAGTATTTTAAAGAGAAAATATATGGCAAATATTGGATCTCTCAAGACTTTACTGGAGTCTCTAATTTCCCCATGGATCAAGTCTTTGGACTCATATGATTAGAGAAAGAAACATTATTGATCTGGGGGTTGGATGGAGCATAAGAAATGGGAGACAAGCCAAGTTCTGGGAAGATAGATGGTTAATGGAGAAGCCCTTAATCTCATATGAATGCTTCAATGGATGGGTTGAAACCTGCAAGGCTAATTTTGGGACTCATGTTGTGGACTACTAGAGAAATGGGGGATGGGTGAATTTGTGCCAAATCATTTTGGACCTTGCACCAATCCAATCCTCTTTGATGGTTGTCAGAATGGCGATGAGTCAGCAGGATGATCTTTTAGTTTGGATGGCTAACCCTTCAGGCAGCTACTTTGTCTCCTTGACTATCTCTTTGTTGTCCCTTTCTCCTGCCCCTTCTCCCTTTTGGGCTAAAGCTTGGTTAAACATCTAACTTTTAAGGTTAACATTTTCCTTTGGATTCTTCTTTAGAACAAAGTGCTCATAGTGGATAATCTCTATAAGTGTGGCTTCCAGATTTCAAATTGATGTTACCTATGTAAGGGAGAAGCAGAAACTGTGAACCATCTGTTTCATCATTGTCAGTATGTGAATTCTATTTGGGGAATATTTCTCTCTATGGAACCTTTCATGGGTCTTTCCTAGCTCTATTGAAGATCATTTTATTCAGTGGAATGCTCCTCCTTTAAATCCTACTATCTGTAGATTATGGTCATTCACTTTCCCTTATATTTCCTAGGGAGTGTGGAAGGAGCAAAATAATAAAATATTTAGGAACAAGGAAGCTCTAGAGAATATTGTGTTTGAGAAAACATATAGACTCATTGTGGAAAACATCAACAATATCCCTTATCAAGAGAATAAGATGGAGGCTGTGGTTTGTTCTAACTATGACCTCAAGATGGAAAAAGATTGGAATATCAAAAATGATGTGTCAAGCACTCCAAGACTAGCGAAAAAGAACCGTGAAGTTGTTTATTGGAGTCACCCCCCTAGGGGTTGGATAAAATCTAATTTTGATGGTGTGGTGAAGGGAAATTCGAGGCCGACATGGAGTGGTGGAGTGATAAGAGATTATAATGGAAAGTTTATTTCGACGATGGCTACACCTTTGGGTGCTCAATCTAATCATTTAGCCAAAGCGATTAGTGCTTTCTAGATTATTGATCTAGTGAATAAAATGAAATTTAAAAACATGTGGATTGAGGATGATTCCAAAAAGATTATTGAATGTCTTCTAGGAAAGTCCCCCCATCATGGACTATCAAATGTTGGATAGAAGAAGCAAGTTCTATTTTATCTAACTTTGATAAAGTTAGAATATCCCATGTCTTTAGGGAAGCAAATAAGGTCGCTGACTATTTTGCTAATGAGAAGGTCAAACAAAATGGGAAGCTAATGTGGCCAGATTCTAATGACTTGGGAGTTGATGTTAGAGCCTTAATCGATTATAATATTACTCATGGTAGAGCTGCCACTTTTAATGATGATTATGGAGAATAAGACCAGGTACTGTGACATAATTAGATATGATGGTGGCATTTTTATTACTTCTACTACCTGTCAGGGTTGGCATGCTTTGTGGGTGCTTTGGTTCTATTTTTGGGTCTTGGGTTAGGCTAATTTTTCTGCTAGCAATAGAGGCAAGGTTACTGCAACAATGGGGGGAAGCAAAAAGAGGGTTGAGCCATTAAGGTGCGAGAAACACAAGAAAAATTTGACAGTTTGGAGGCACATTAAGAGGGGTGGGTTGGAGCCATTCATTGAAAAGCTCCATGGTCTTGACCCAAAAATTACTAAGTATTTTACAAAACATTGGAAGAAAGGTGAAATAATTCTCTCAGGAAGGAAGGTTAAGGTTTCTGAGAACCTTATAAGGGAAATCACCAGACTTCTAACTGATGGGGTGAAGTTCTATCGGGATAGAAAGTTCTCGAATGAAGCTGTTATTAGATTTCCCAAAACTGAAGAGGAAAAGAAGAAGCTGGTAAAAATTTCTAGTAGCTATTTTGATGTTATGATGGTCAAGAAGGTTTGGCAAGAGGTGGTCAGAATTCTTATGGAATACAATACGTTGGATGACAGATCTACCAAAGTCTATGGCTACCATTTTTCCCTCCTTAATCATTTTTGACTCAAGGTAAGGATCTCCTTTCCTCACTACCTATTCTACTCCTTGACTAATAGTATTGAAGAACATAGAAAAAGCCCTAGGAAGAATCTAGTCCTGCACACTGGTCTTATTCGACTTATTCATGAGCATTATGAAAATATGCCTATTGTGTCTAACCCCTTAATGGCTTTAGCCTCGAAGGGAAATGAAACTAAGATAAGTTTGTTAGAGGATGAGGATGATGAAGAATCTGAGTGGGAGGAGGAAGATTCACCCTCTCCAAAAAAGATACAGAAGAAAACCCCTCAGATAAAACCCTTGAATAAGAAAAATTCCTCTGTGAAAACACCCACTAGTATTGCTCATGTGGTGAAAATAAGAAAGAAGGATCCCCTCATGAAAAAGCTGGTTTCTTACTCTGAGGATTATCCGGAGGATAACTCAGAAGTCCCTAAAGCCTCTGAGGAATCCTATATCTCTTACCCTTCCACTGAT
This sequence comes from Sequoia sempervirens, assembly GCA_007258455.2. Classification (NCBI taxonomy): domain Eukaryota; kingdom Viridiplantae; phylum Streptophyta; class Pinopsida; order Cupressales; family Cupressaceae; genus Sequoia; species Sequoia sempervirens. Next base: position 36,749,194 of record VDFB02000017.1, on the reverse strand, counting down.
AAAGAGAATAGACCTAGATTCCCCAAAGATCTCAAACCTGAAGACCACTACTTTAGGCCAGACTAGGAATACCCTAATGACATTCTGGCAATTGCTAGAAATGGGGCTGTTGACTACTTCAGGATTATGAAGTGGGTTTTTAATCAGATAAAGGACCTCAACTTGAAAAATAGGGTGGTCACAAGCAAGCTAGATGAAATGGAAGCCAAAGGGGTTACCCAAAATACTATTGGGGTTTTGTGGACTGAGGAAGAGAAGAGGTCAATGACTGATAGCCTTTAGAGAACTGTTGAGTTCACAGACATGATGAAGAAGGATAATGGAAATAAGGTTAAGCATTTAGAAGGGGAAATTGGTAAAATCAGGGATACTATGAAAACCATTATGGAGCATAGCCATAGAGTTGTGAAACATAATGCTACTATCTTGGGTGCTGTGGTGGAGAAGCTAGAAAATATTCATTAGGGGTTGTTTGTGGATTTGGAAGCTGACAAGGATAAAATTAAGAAAGAGGATTGCCCCTCGAAGAGGACTAGAGCCAACTTGAAGAGAAAAGTGAAGTCTTCGCCTCAGGAGATCCAGGACCTGAAGAAGGTGACCCACAAGATGTGTGGCCTTGAAGCTCAGGTTGTTGAAACTATAAAGTCCTTAGCTTAGTGTTGGTTGTGTTTTGTTCTAGATTTTTGCTAGCTTTTTTATGATCCTTGGTTGGTAGCTATTGTCCTTTTTTGCTTTTTCTTGTGTTGCAGCTTTCCCTTTTGTAGTGAACTCTGATGGCATATCTTTTTTAAGCTTGTAAACTCTTTGGTTTTGGGTCCCTATAAAACCTATTTTTTCCTTTATCAAAAATATCACTCTTCTTGAAATGCTCTTATTTGCTGATCAAGATTGTTTCCCAATGGAATTGAAACTTTTCTTAACATTTTCAACAATATCTTTTTCTAGGTCTCGCCTTTTCCTCTTTTTTTTGTTAAATCTACACTTAGCAATTGTAATGGCTCTTTTGGGTCACCACAAAGAAGCAATGTTGATAATAGTTGGTCTTGACCAAGTGTATCATGATTTTTAAAATAAGTCTTAGTTATTTCCTTTAAAGTTCTTGTCAATGCCCTGTTAGTAGTTTGAGTAGGTTGATTAGCAAAAAAAATCAATTTCTCTATATCTATTTTAAGTAAATGATCTATATTTTTGTAATAATTTTTTCTCTTCACCTCTTTAACTAGATTCAGAGTATGAATATCAGTAGAAGAAAATGATCTTGACCCCTATTTAACATCAATGTAGTTATGGGCCTCCTCTCTAACATAATTCTTTTGTTCCTGGGTCTCCTCCCTAAAATCAACTATGTGTTCTTCAACCTCCTCTACTCCAGTAAATAAATTAGATTAGACATCCACTCCAGTTTTTGTATGTTGAGCCCCTACACATATCGTATAAAAGAGAAGATTTTAGGATATATAAAACTTAGATTATTAAATTAGGATAAAGCATCAAGGTGATTATGAGTTCAAAGTGAGAAAGGGTTAGGGATGTAGTATTCATCAAGTTACCTTTTTCAACAATTTTAAATTATAATTAAACTACCAATCAAGCATGCATTTCAAAGTATTTAAAAGAAGAAAAAATGGACATATAAATGGAAATAATAGATCTACAATGATATTTTCCATATGTCTATGGTCATGTGCACAAGTTCCCTCTAACTTGTTATTTTATTATCCTATTTGTGTTTTTGATTAAGTAAGCATGGATTTTGAAAGGGCTCTTATCTCTTTTACAACAAAAAGATTTAGCAATAAACACATCAAGACAAAGAACAACAAAAATAAGAAAAAACAACAAGAAACTATTCTCATTCCTAATAGAAAAACAAGGAAGAACAAGCAATAACACTGATAGGATAGGCCAGAAAGCCACACATAGAGAAGAACAACAAAATACTAGTATGAAAGAGGAGCCATAAATAAGAAACAACCTAGAAGCAGTTAAAGAGGCACATCTCTAGCACTGGATCTAGGAACCAAATCAACTTTGTTAAACAAAACAATAACCTTCTTAGACTTCTTTCTATTCACAACTATCCACATTGAATCAAAAACATGATTAGAAATAGTTAGATCAGAAGGGGATGAATCCCCTTTGAAGTTAAGAATTAAAAAATTATATGAGTATCATCTAATCAAAATCTTAAATAAGATCATTAACAACTACTTGCAGATAATTTTTCAAATGATGACAATGTGAGCTTGATCCTCATATGAACAAGATAAATTATATTCCTTAAAAATACTCAAAATGGATTGGTCAATTATTGTGGATAACTCCATTTAGAAAAAAACCTAAAATTTGATTAATAAAATAGTTTGGAATGATTAAAGAAACCAACATCAATAAGAGGTGGAAAACAAAAGTGTAAAAGCCAAATAAAGTATATACCAAGAATCCTTCAGCCAAAATAAATGAGTAATCACCTCTATCTTTAGCCACTTAGGCATTAAATATTGAAGAAGAATAGGAAGCATTAGAATTTTTTGTGCTTATATATTAAGGAAGAAATTAAAACTCAAGCTTGAGAAAGGGTGTTAAAGTATAAGAGAATACTACTATGGAACTTAATACATAAACTTATCCTCCTTAGGTAATTCCTCATAACATGTAACACAACCATCTCTACCTCATGCGTCAACTATAGATGTAGGTCCAACCAACTAGTCAACTAGAGCATAACAATATGAGGCTAAAGAAAATTTTTACTAGGCTCCTCTTGAAGGTACTATAGAAGAAAATAAGGACCTAACTACAACATAATACAAGACACCTACTAAAGAGAAAGATGAGGTTGGTATGGAAATTTCTAAGAAAGATGAATCTAGGACCAATATAGGAAGTGATATTAACTTCTATGAAAAGATAGAGGAGATTATAATAGAACATAAAATAACTTAAAATTCATGTGACAATCTATCTTCTATAGAGAGGACTCTAACACAAGTGTTCAATTCTCCTTATAGATCTCCTACCTCACAAGAGTCAATACCAACAAGAATATCTTCTCCTCCAAGTCCACTACCTTTTTCTCCACCTAGTCGTGTACATCAAACTTCTTCACCAACTTCCTCATCTTAAAATATAAAGTAGGAATGACTATTCAATATGGGACTACCCAAAAAATAGCTACAATGGATATACAGGTATGATTATTTGGTTAGATTCTATAATGTAGAAAATAAGAAGGAAATATGATGGACTAGGTGCTAGCACATGACTTTAAGTTAACTTAATGAATTCTTGAAGCACCACAAAACCCCAAAATAGTAAGAGTAATTTCTACGTTCATCATAAAATCAATCATGGAGATCTAGAATAGTATCTAGTTAACCAAACCACCATAATATGATAAGGAATAACTTAGACACATGCAAATAGTGGGTAATCTAATATTGAAAGAAAAATTAAGCATAAAACATGGGAGGTAGAAAAGAAAAGTATCCAAAGGGTCATATCCACTACCATGGAATGCAAAAATAAATATAAACAAATCAAGGAATAAATTAAGACCCAAGTAGGTGAGTTAATGATATTATTACCTTTAAATGGGCCCATATATTTCTTTGCACCAACACCTACTCTAAAATATTGAAAGCAATGATCAATATGCAAAGTGTAATGCAAGAAAATAAAGCATGGACATGTGTAGAAATAGATAAATATTTAATATAAAATATTTAAGCATGTGTAAGTAAAAGAACATGTAGATCTTTAAAACTCAATAATATTTAACATTTGGGGTTTAGGATTCTAG
>VDFB02000017.1:36520829-36743795 GCA_007258455.2 Sequoia sempervirens | reverse complement strand
TAGGTTGTCCACTAAACATCAAGTTCTTCATTCTAGATAGGTGGAAAAATAGTAAACCATTGAAAAAAATCCAAAAAGTAGCTTTGCACTAGGTATTGATGTCCTTTCACCTAAAAAAATTAAATGTCAATATATACACAACAAGTTATGCTTGACGATATACACCTATTCCAATTTATAGCTACCTTGAATTCAAATATTAATTAAAAAGATATGTAACAAAAAATATAAAAAAATATCCATACATTACATATTGATGTTAAAAATCTATATTTTAAAAATAAGAATTTAATCAAAGTGCTAGAAAAAAGTTATGCTTGACAACATAAACATCACTTTATGAAAATAGTTAGTAGAGAAGATGTTGAAAAATTCATTATTTATTTCAATATATATATATATATATATATATATATATATATATATATATATATATAGAGAGAGAGAGAGAGAGAGAGAGAGAGAGAGAGAATCTACATATAAGTCACCACATATGACTAGTTTGTGTTTTCTTCAAATTATTAATGGTTTAGTGACTATAGGTCTAAAAAGTGAAGATTTAGTTAAAAATATTGATATCAATGTCCATCTTGGCAAGAAAATGGGACTCATGATTGTGGGATTACCTATACAAGTGATGCAAATGGAAAGGGCCTTAAAACAACCTCCCTAACACTCTCAAATAGGACTTCAATACTAAGGCTACAATCGTGCACTTTTTCTCATACTAGACAATGAGTTCTCAAGCCCAAAATATGGGGAAGCATATTAAAAGGAACTCAATGTTTGAAAAAAACATGGAATGAGGGTAAAGTGAGTTTTTTGGACTAGCATCAACATATTTTGAAGGTCTCCAAGTGTGCACATCTCCAAACACATGTTTGACACCAATAAATTAATAAATTAGGCTTATTGATACTAGGTATATGCAAGGGAATGACACCAAACAAAGGAAGATACTTGTACTATGGATTATTAGGTCTACATAGACTTCTAACAGCATGAAACAATGATTCCTAAAACCTTCCCTTAACAATCAATGTATAGATCAATCAAAACAACAATGAAGCTATGGTCTTTTTTGGATTGTTGCACTAAAAAATCAGAAATTTCTATCAAAGATATTTCTTACACGTGAAAATCATGGTTACCAATCTTGTGGGGGTGTAGATGGTGCCAAGATTGAATTTTCTACCAATTTTCATCATTTTCCCATGGCAAAATTTTGAGTTATGACATTTTTTCAATGTTTAGAAACTCTAGGCAGGGTTTGGGACAATTTTTAGGAAAATTCTTGTAACTTTTGCAAATGATAACAAAAATTGATCAAACCAATTGAAAATGAAAGGTATATCATTACTCCATCTTCTGAAAGAAGTTTCCCATATGTAAAAGCAAGTATAGATCCATACAAATAAAGAAACTTGTCTGCAACATTAGAAATGCACAAAATTCATTCACCAAAACTTCAAAAACAATGTCTCCAACAACCCATTCAAGTTTTGAGCATGTTTTTATACATTTCTAATCCAAACCACCTATTGGAAACCACATTTTGATTAGTTTACTAACAAAACACCAATTTGACACTTTTTGAAAAAGTTGTTTGACAACTTTTTGAGCAACATTGACAACTTTTACAAATTTTTAACCAATGACTCTCTAACACTCCAAAATGGATCCACATGATCCCGAATGGTCATAAATGACCTTATTAGACTCCAAAACACTCAAAACAACCTAAAAACCAAAAATAAAAAAAATGTATGCTTATGGGGCTCTTGATGCCCTTGCACCATATTCCCTAGAGAGAAAAGATTCAAGTCTACTTGAATAGAGGTCGACAATATCTTTAATCTTAGACTCCTATAATTTGTGAAGTTATCTTACATGCTTCCCTACACTTCTTTCAAACTTCCTAATACTTGTTTCAGTTTTAACTTTGGCCTCCCTAATGCTTTGCAATGACCCTTACTTCTCTTCCACATGGCATACACATTAGAATTCATTTCCAAAATTTGCTCTCCCTTTGACCTTGCTGCATTATATGCATCTCTGACCTTTTCTAGCAACATGCCTACAACAACTAGGATATTATCATCAATTTGTGCAATTGAAGTATCAAAATTATATATCTTGTGTGCTTTGTCTTGAAAATAAGTTTGTGTTGCCTAAAATAAATGGGTTTACAGTTTTCGAGAGATCTTGATTTTTCCTGAAATCACATATTTTTAGAAAAAAATATTATTTAAGCCTTAAAAAGTTCCATTTAAAGGATTCCAATTGAAGAGGGTTTGATCGAAGCACCTTATATCAAAACCCCTTGGATAGAACCCCTCTACTTTTAAACCATACCTATAATGAAGTCTTCTTTACACCTATCAAAATTTTGATAAGAAACCACTTTTGATTTATGTTTTAGGGGATCAAATGAATTATTTTAAAATTTATTTTTTGTAAGTATGTATTACTTATTATAAGCTTCCCAAAAAGTATAATTTTAAATAAATTTAATTTAATTGTTATATTTATTTTTTATTTCTTGTGAATATAGGTTTATCACTGAAAATCAAGCTCTCTATTCTGCTCATGCAAAAAAAAATAGCAGATTATCAATTTTTTTTAAAAATATGAGTGCACAAGATATTGAAGTACTTGATCCAACCAAAAGAAAATATTGAATTTCGATACATAAAAAAAATGTTGTGCTATACGGTCTACTTATGTCTGAATTGTAATTGGTTTGACTTTGAAACTTGATTAAGTAAAAAATATTCAATAAAACACTATGAAATTAAATGGAAGCACTAGACAACATAGTTACAAATATAAATTTGAAAAAGTTAGAATTTTATCCTTCATGGAAAAAAAATTATGTGTTTTATAGTGTCACTCCATAAAAATCTTGTTTATTGAAAAAAGCTTGTTTTCAAAGGAGATGAAAAAAGAAGTGCAATATAATTCCAAATTTTTTGAAAAAAATACATTAAAAATCTATAGAAAAAATGTCACAAATCACTAGTTTGCATCATGTTAAAATTATTCATGGTTTAGTTGCTATAGGTGCCTGAAAGTGAAGATTTAGTTAGAAAAAAATATTTCAGTGTCTAATTTGGCCAGAAATTGTAAACTAGTATTGTGGGATCACCCAACCTCTAGATAGTAGATTTCATCTTGGTCATGCAAATTTGAATATGTGCTGGTTAGGTGAATGCATGCCTCTTGTAATGCCAAATTTTTATTTTCCTCCTTACCAATTTGTATATCTACATTCTCTTTTTCATATACATGATCAAAACCAAGATTTGTACTTTTATTTACCTCTTCAATGGCTTGTTGCATGCATTGTCTTTCTTCTCCAACTTCATTGCTTGAAAACTCCTTTGTTGTGCTTATTTTACTTGTGAGAAAAAAATATACTTTTTACATAAATTTTCTATATTTTGTAAGTTCCAAAAGACTACGCACATGCTAAGAAGAAAATAAACACACAAACATATTAAGTTTGATCCATTACTTTTTATGGACTTCACCATCATTTTAATGTCTAATTTTTTACTATAAGAGTAATTCCAAAGAAACTATTGGTTCCCAAATCAACATATGCAATAAGTTCGAAAGATTTGCCACTCTCTTATATTCAAACTCAACGGGTTGATATGGCCAACAAACAAGATTCAGCCAAAGAGACTAAAATCTTCTACACTTCTGGCTTTGTTAAACCAAGGAGGGTAATCCTAATTAGTATATTTATAAATACTTGTGTGCTAAAGTATCAGATACACTATAAACAAATGTTTCTCCTTTAATTGTTTAAGTGACATAGTACCCTAAATGTTTGGCTGACCTTAATATCAGTGTTTAATTCAAACTTGAGAGATGTAGATCATTAAATTCTACACACAAACAAGTTGGGACCAATAAGTAAATTTGATTTAAAAGTTGTAGTTGCTCACAGCTAGTTTTAGGAAATTGCAACATTAAGAGACCAATGCTATATAGAAATGGAGATGAAAAATAGCAATGGGAAAAATCCTTATTTTAATCTGTACCTTAAGCTGCAAAACCCATTTACTTAGGAACTTTTTTTTTTCACCCTCATGCCTCAATTTATTCTCTAGCCATTTTTACCATTCAAATTCATCAGAAGATAAATTTAAAACATATGTATGAGTCCATCACTGCTTTACAAACTTTACACACACCATCGCACATCTCCCATTTATTTAGAAAATGATAAAAAAAAGGAGTGATGCCCGAGAGAAAGCATATCATCGCCAATCATTGATTCATTTAGGAAGAGGTGACATCCATTAGTAATGAGTGAAGGAGAAAAAGAAACCTCATCCATCGCAAAAGGGGAATCCCATTACTTAGTTGTATTTCACGTTCCACTGTTCCACCATGAATCTTGGTAGCCATAGCTAAAGAAAATGTGCAGGTCGTTTTTCTTGATGTAGGGGCATTTTAATGGTTGTAGGCACCTAGAATTCATCACAAACATGAAAAAAATCATTGCCCAGGTATTAGTAATGATCAATGGGTGATTTCAGACCATGGAGCAGTAATTTTGAGCCTGTAAAAACCCCCAAAAATATGTTAGAAAACAAAAAACGTGATTAGTATTCCTCATTTGCACAATACATGCTTGAATCTATTCAAAATGCCTTAGAGGAACTGCCATGAAGATCAAGAGGTGCCAAATCTTTGATGCAAGACAAAAAACAATCAAAATCTGCCCTAGAAATGGCTTTTTTAGCCAATCACAAGAAAGAATTAAACTTGTTTTTTCTCCAAAACATTTGAAATTGTATTTTATGTTTGCCTTAAATACATTTTTCACATTTGCACAAAATTTAAAATATTTTAAACATTAGTATTTGAATCATTAGTAAAATTAGTATCAAACCAACAATTATGGCCTCAACTTTTTGAAATGTATATGAGTGGGATCATTGTTGCCCAACGGGCATTTTCTACTAGTAGTTCTTTACGAGTCAGGATTGCGACTAGATCTAGCTCTCCTGGAAGGTCGCTAGGTGTGGGTTTTGGTGTGGGTGGAGTATGTGTGGATGGGGATAGCTCTGCCCTCTTGCTTTCTGCAAATGGCATCAATGCTCTGGGCTTTGACACAACTACTGATGGGGTTGGTTGGGTGGCTTCTAGTTGTAGTCCTACCAAGGCTTCTCTTTTGTTGAATGGTGGCTGTGCAAAGCATGGATTGGGTGTGGATCCCCTGGTGCCTGTTGCTCCTGTTTCTGATGGTCCTATCTTTGGTGGGGGTCCTGATGCTTCAGGAGCTTTTGTGGGCTCTGTTCCTAGTGTTGCTACACAAGTGGATGTCCCTCTTGTTGGGGGTCCTACTGTGGGTAGGGTGAAGTCATTCTCTGAGGCTACTAAAGCAAGTACTCAGCCTCCTTCTCAGTCTCGAGTTCGGCCTCTGCCCTATGCTCGTGATTCCCTTGTTGTGGTCTCTGGACCTGAAGTTTCTTAGAATGAGGATTTCTACTTGAAACAAGGCGTGGTCTGCAAGTTTAATAGCCTGTGGCCCTCCCTTCCCAATCTCCATGGCTAGGTTACTACCTCCTAGAAGTCATTGGTCTTTGGTGAGATTGAACTCTATCCCAGTGTAAGGGGTTTCTTTTTAGCAACCTTCGCCTCCTCCATAGAGTGTGACTGTGTGCTAGACAAGGGGTGAATGTGGGGTATTCATTCATTGTCCATCAAGCCTTGGTCTTGTTCATGCAATCCCCTTATGGAGTTGTTTAAAACTAGACCAGTTTGGGTTCGATTGCCAAATCTCCCTCTTTAGTTTTGGGAGGATTCATGTTATGAGGTTATTGGCAACACCATTGGTTTCTTTTTGATGGTGGACTCTATGACTCAAGAGATGGGACATACTACGATAGCTTGTTTATTAGTTGATTTAGACATCTCCAAACCTCTCCATGGTGATGTAGTCTTATTGGTGGAGGACAAACCTTGGAAGTAGCTCTTGGACTCTGAGGGTCTCCCCTTTTGGTGTAGGAGATGCTTCTGTGTGGGTCATTTGGCCTCTAACTGCCCTCAAGCCTGCCGCAAAGGTGCTACTACTTGGTGGAAGGATGCTATCCTATATCACCTCATGGTGGATTCTCCTCCTTTGGATGTTTCTTCTATGGAGGTTGACCCTATTGCTTCTTCTCAGGAACCTCTGTCTGCTCCTCCTTCGACTAACCTTCTTGTGGAGCCTCTGTTGGCTTGATCTACTAACGTTGTTTTGTCTGAGCCTTCCTGAACTTTGTTACTTGCTTTTGATGGTCTTTCTCTTGATCTCGTTTCCTCCCCTACACTATTGATGGCACCCCTGCAGTGTGGTGGCTCCTTGCCCTAGGTGGCTTCGATTGATCCGCTTCTCTCGCCTCGCTTAGAGGACTTGGATTCTGAGTCTTCCTGGTTTGTTGTGCTGAGAACAAAGAAAGGACTCCCTCAATCTGTTGCATCTTCGTGGCCTAGGTTTAAGGGAGTCAGATTAGTCCCCTCAAATTCTGGGGTTGTCTAGTCCTTGTCTAAGCTTGAACAACTATCTGTTAGCTATTTTTGTGTGGTTTGTCCTCTTTTCCTAGTTCATTTTTGGTTTGAACTAGATTCTTTTTTTGGCCCTTTGGGCTTTCTGTGTAAAGGGTACAACACCCTATAAATGTTGCTTATCTTATCAAAAACATTAGTAAATTTGCAAATTCTAATTATGCTTGTAGGACAAATGAAGAAATTTCACTGCACACAAACGGTGACCTCTAGAACTGAGATTTTTTTGTGTATAGCTATAATCAATTATTTAGAGAAAACCCATTTCCTCAAATTTTGTCAAGACCTTAGAACTTAGGTACCTCCTTTGTAACCAATGCCCGAGACATGTTTGCCACAACAAAAGTACATTAAAATAATGTATCATATGAACTCTTTTTTGATCAAAATGGAGCTATAGAGGTTTTAGACCAAAAAAAGAAATGGGCTATCCTTATATTTTCAAAATTTGAAACTTTTTGGGACACCATTTTTGGCCATGTCGCGATAAGAAAGTAATTAAATAACCTATCAAAACTTAACCTGGAGGCGCCAAATTGAAAAGGTGTGTAGAAATCAGACCCAATAATGTAATGAAAAAGACGGTTCGACAAAAGAGATCCTGAGGTGAAAGTTATTCAATGTCAAATTTGCTTAGTTAGCCATTTCTACTACACCTGTTCAAAACCAATCAGGGCTATGAAAGTCACCACTTTGAAAAATATCAAAACAACTTATGGGGGGATTCCATTGAAACATAATCTCATCTAGTTACACTGAGTACGTGTGCAAAAGGGATTTTCTTCGGTCATTACTCTTCATGAGATATTAGGGGTCAAAGATGATCACCTTGAAACATTGTCACAAATGCATATGTAAAACTGAACAAACTGCATTTGCTTTTGATCTAAAAAAAATAGCAAATTTGATCTCGAGACTATGAAATCAGATAGGGGAGTACATGAATGTAAGGAGAATGGAGAGCAACAATCCATTTGGCATGAAAATCAATAGGCTTCAAATTGTGACCCTCCAAAGTAGGTCACTCAGATAAATTTTGCAGGTGCCCTTCTAAGTGTGCAAAGGAAAAATTTTCAATATGGGCACTTCAAATTTGAAAATTTGAAGGTGCAATCAGAAACATGAGACAAAAGAGGGTCAAAGTGGCCTATTTTAATCTAGAATCAAATAAATAAATAAAGATGCTTACACTCAAAATTTGAAGATTTGATAAGAATAAGAATTGTACTAGTTTGAGTCTAGTTTCTAAACTACTAAGATGTTTAATCAATAGTTAAGAAATTAAGAGGATCAAAAATTGAGTGCAAACCAAATATTCTTATTTTTATCACTAAAATATAACATATTGTGTGGTGTGTACTTCCTTTTACTATATTTCCTATTCATGTGATACCTTTAAATTTTTGACTATGTGCATCCTTAATTATTCATCCAAGTTTAGGTTTAATAAATTTTACAAAACAAAGTTGTCATTGCTGACCCCCTTTTGTCCCCATGCACTTACCCTAATGTGAATCCTCATAATCTAAAAGTTTCCCCAAGTTTTTTCTAAAGCCACCAATTCTTACATGTCATTGAAGAATTGGAGCCATACTAGACTAGGTCACAAAGTACATAATCTAAAAGATAGATTATGTTGGTTATAGGACCATGCATATCAAGGAATTTCCATGGAGTGGCATGTTTGATCCTATAGGATGTTGATAATTTAATTTGCACATAGTTCTAAATCTATCATAATTTTCATACATTGAATAATTGAGGACATCTTTTTTCTCACTTGGATGATTTGGTTTATATTAGAATTATTTCATCCTAATGATTCTTACAACTAAATCCACTATTATTTTATATTTATTTTCAAAAATATCATTTTAATTATGTATTCCAATCTATTATTTAATTATTATAAATGAAGTATATTTTTTTTCTTACATTTATTTAAAGAATTGGATTAACTTCTAGTTTTCTTGTACACTAACACATAAATAGTTCAATGTAATTTTACAATTATCATTAAATATCCAACTCTCATCCTTTCATACTAGTTTGTAGCCAATGTGGTACACATTTGTGTGATACTTTTTTATGTCTTGGTATTTAAAGACATCCACTTGGACACATTGATTGACTACATAGAAATAGTATAGTATATGTATTGCAACGAGCATCCATAGGAATAATTATATTTAGAGCACTAAAAAGAACAATTATTGTATCAAAATTTACATTTTGATTTCTTGCATGATTACTTATTGTCTCTCAATACTTGTCCAAGGACATAAATATGATCATTCAAGGGGCTTGACTAAGGATAATGTGAATCCTTCTAATCCAAAAATTTCCCCCAGGTTTTCTTGAATACCACCAATTCTTATACATCATTAAAGCAATGAGATCCTAATGAACTAGGTCACAAATTATATAGTCAATATGATCATTGGTATTGGTTAAAGAGTAGGAACACCCATCAAAAGAATTTCATGGAGTGGCTAGTTTGATCTTATAGAATGAAAATCTAATTTTCACATAATTTCCAATCTATCATAATTCCCAAACATTGAACATATTGAGGACATCTATTTTCTCACATAGGTGATTTAATTTTATACAATTCTATTCATTTCATCATAACATTTTTTCTAATTAAATGTATTATTATTTTATAATTACTTTCATAAATATCATTTTAGTTATCTATTTTAATATGCCATTTAATTAATCTAAATTAATTATTATTGTTTTATTTACATTTATTTATTAACTTAGCTTTAAATTCTATTTTTCCTCACACTAAGACATAAATAGTTCAATGTATGGCCAATTTCTATCCTTTGACCATATTTATATCAATTAGTTGATATCTAAAACATTATATATATACTTTTTATTTTAATTATTTATTAGTAATGATCAAATGAATGCAAAATAGAAGGAATGAGTGAGGAAAATAATCTTAATATTTTATATCCACTAATCCAAATAAAATATATGGAGCTTGGTCTACATAAGGGCCATTCACTATTGATATAATAAAATTAGTTCAACAATTTGCTCCTTACTAGAGGAAATGACTCATCTTTTTCTTTGTATGCATTCAATGTTAGAGGTTTTAGCTTCTCCCTAAGTTGTACTTGAATTTTTGTAAGAGTAATCTATAATTTCATTGTATTAGGGAGTTTGGATTGAATTGAGTTGTAAACAGTGAAACAAAAGGAAAAAAGCATAAGGAGGTGAGTGAAATATGAGATTTAAAAAATGAGGGACCTATGCCAAAAATACAAAGGAAGTGTCCACATAATCACAAATCAACTTTTTCCATGTTCATTAGGAATATGGATAGTGTCACTAATGGTTAGAATTGACTTGCAACCCTCAAGGTGAGTCAACCCTAGGTTTGGACACTATGCTGCCCCAACTTCCTTATGATAGAAATGACTAAACAACAGTTGTAGGAGAAGAATAAAAGTGCATTAACAATCAAACTTATAAGATCTATCCCTTGAAACACAAAGTATTATGATAAAACTGATAGAAACAACCATTAACCAACAGGTCTGAGAAGGTTAGGATGGTGTTTACCTAGCTTCAAAAGTGGGTTTTAGGCTCTGCTAAAGGACATATTCACCTAAGGGTGAATGGGTCTTTGTATAGGGCTTTGAAATTTCTTTTTACAAACCTCTAATTTCAGATCCAAGGTTTTGATTCCCTCAAGTTTGAGTATCAAAAAGCCAAAAATAAAACTTTTAGGTGAGTTTTTGTGTCTTGACAACTTTGATGGCAACTTTGACAACTTTGCAAGATTACACTTTTGATCCAATTTCAATCCTTCTTCACTTGCAAATCTACAAACACACAAAGAAGAGAAACATGTTTCTTTTTAGCATATATGGGTTTGCCTTGGTCAAACCCTAGTTTGACAATTAAACCTTGATAAAGAAATAAAACCATAAATGGAAGGAATGATGAATGAACAATAGCTTGTTACAACTTTCTAAACCATTTTATTGCTACCCTTAGAGGATTCAAGTCTAACACATCACTCCAAGGATTGGATCTTGCATGAAATGGCTTGATTGGATGCTTTATTTCACACTTTATTTAATGCTTGAAAACTTGAAACCTACATCACAATATTAGCTAAAAAACATGCATGAACACACATAAATCTTGACATCATGAGAGAACCTTGAAATGCTATAATAATTGATTGATGAATCTACTCTCCATTGCTCTTGACAATAATCTTTTCTTATGTGAAAGTTTCTTTAATATTAGATAATTATTCTTAGACTTGAATTGATAAATAAATATGTATATATAGGTGTTTCCTTAATTACCCAACAATTAAACACTTCAAGTTGACCTTTGCAATTTGAATTTAGATCATAAAAATGTCAACAAAAACATATTAAAAAATGGGATCCTAGACTTCAGGAGGACTCATTCACCCTTGGGCAAATGGTTCCTAGGTCTTAAACCTAGGACACATTTTCCAAGATGTGTAATTAAGTGTAAGAACTAATTAACTGTGGGTTTCTATTTTGGAAAATGAAATTGATTAGGCTCGTGGATGTATAATTGAACCAATTAAAGGCTTAATTAAATCCAATTTATTAAGGGGATGCAAACATAGTGCATGGAAATGTAAAAGTGTACATTTTTCTACACTACAAATTGTAAACTTTAAAATCAATAAATATCATTAACTTGGACTGAATTGTGTTTTATTTGTATGCATTCATTGTTAGAGGTTTTAGCTTCTCCCTAAATTGGTAAACATTTGTGTTATATTTTGTTACATCTTAATATTTAAAGATATCCATTTGGACATGTTAATTGATTACCCATATAACACATTATCGACATTACAAGGAGCATCCATAGGAATACTTATATTTGGAGCACTAGAAATAATAACGCTTGCACAAAAATTCACATTTAGATTACTTGCATGCTTATTTCTTGTCTCCCAATACTTTTCCAAGGTCACAAATATGATTATTCAAAGGGGTTGCCTAAGGATAATGTGAATCCTCCTAATCTAAAAAAAATCTCATTTTTTTCTAAATATCGCCAATTCTTACACATCATTAAAGAACTGGGATCATAGTGCATCAAGTCACAAATTACATAATTGGAAGGATTATTTGCATTGGCTATAGAGTAAGACCATACATCAAGGCATTTTCATGGAGTGTCAAGTTTGATCATATATAATGTCAATTTGATTTACGTATAATTTTAAATATATCATAATTCTTATCATTTGAATATATCGAGGACACTCATTTTCTCACTAATTTGATTTCATATTCTACTATATCAAAATTATTTCATCATAACATTTTGTATAATTAAATTTACTATTATTTACTGTTAATTTTAAAAACAACATTTTAGTTATCTATTCCAATATATTATTAATAGATGTTTATTTACATTTATAGCCCATAGGCTACATATATTGTGAGATTTGAGCCTAAAACAAGTCTCACACCTACAAGCCACTATTGAGTAATCAAAAAACAAGTTTCAACTGTCATTTAATAGTAAACCAGTTGTCATTTAATGGTAAAAACCTCCAAAATATTAGGCAGAAGCCTCCAAACTATCACTTATCACATAAAAGTCAAATAAATATTGATTTGAAAACTGGATGGGAACATTCTATTTCTATTTATAGCGCCTTTTTGTTAATCTAATGGCAACTTTTTTTTTTCATTAGCATTGCTTTATGTTCTAAATGTATATGCATTTCATAATCAAATATTACTTAATTTCTTTAAGGAAAAAATCTAGATTTTTATAAGCTTATTTCATTCCATTATTTAGCATTTATTATTATTAAAATGACATACATAAAAAAATAGTGTAAGGAATAACTCTTCAGCTAGAAATTGACGTTCAAATGACATTCAGCTAAAGAGTTATGACCAAATTAGATACCTATTGTCCCCAAAAGCACCTATTTAAAGAAATTGAATTTTAATAAAGAAAGTCATGTATTAGAAGGTGCTAGAACTTTTAGTAATCAAGAGAAATAAATGAAAAAAATAGTAGCTTAGGCCGCCTAAATCCATTTTCACGAAGCTTCTTCTTAAAAGAACATTGCAGGTCTAAAATTCTTTATTTTTTTTAAGAGATTTTCTTCTTTCTTATATAAGTTTCCAAGAATTGTTCCTTCCCCCTTTCTTCTCTTCATGGGTCATCTTTTACAATTTGTTCTCTTAGTTTCTTGAGTGTGAATTAACTGTGGATGCAGATTCAAAGGTCTTGAACAAATTTTGATTTTTTTTAAAAATGGGGAAGAGAAATTCGTTGAAGAAGGCTTTGCCAAAGAAAAAGTAGAAGTTGAGTACTATCTTCAGCTGTCCTTTCTGCAACCATGATGGTAGTGTTGAGTGCAAAATGTAAGCTTTCTTTTCCCTATTTATTTGGCATTTTCCTACCTTAGGCCTAATTTCTCTTTTCAGCAGTCCACGAGCTTCAAAACCTTGATATTATTATTATTTATAATGACTTTATATAGTTCATGCTATTGAAGTATAGACGGTATTTTTTCTGTAGAGATTCATCGTGGAATGCTTAAGCAACTGGCCATACTATCATGGCTGAACAATCCCTAAAGGGTTTCAACCTGAGTCATCATAATGGCATGCTCCCACCTTGCCAATGTTTTCTTGCCAAAAACTGTCTGAATAGCCTTGCTTATGGTTAAATCATATTTCTTCCAATTTAAGGTGCTTTTTAAGTCACTAGTTAATTAAGAATTTGAAAGTGTAGTGACCATGTGGTTAGAAATGGTGGATATTGGTTTACTGTTAGACATTGAGGGCTTCGAATGGCAGGAAATTTGTGGTTAGTTATTAGATAAAGGACAATGGACCTTTTGTAAAATTTGCATATGATAGCATGTTTTAGCATCAATGATAGGTCCTTTATGCCAGGGCCATTAATGGCCCCTACCATCCCCCGTGGTTTGTGTGTTCTTCTGATGTTAACTCATAACTGCCTTAGCATATAACATGTCCTCAATACTTGAAAGTCCCTAACATCCATTCCCCAACTCTGGGATCTTTGTGTGTTTTCTTTACGAAACTTCTATAAGGATTTAATGGATTCTCTAAGTTTGTAGTAGAGTTGCTATGATATGGAGTCTAATGGTTTTTCTTATATTGTGTGGAAGCTTCTTGATTCTTTAAACTAAGAATTATTTTGATTCTTCACAGAATTCGTTTTAGTTTGAGTTTTGAGTCTTGATATATTTGTTTGACTTGCAGCGATAAAATAATAGAAGAGAAAAATAAACTAAATTAAAATAATTTGCATTAAATATTAACTTGAAATAATATATCTATATTTGATATTAAATCTTACCTGAAAATCAAGTGAGAATTTCTTATAATGGTGAAATTAGCATTTGCATGTCAATTAACTCATAGGCATTATACAATTACTGCTTACATAAAAACTATTACTATATTTTTCAATGTTAATATAAAAGTAAAAAATTAAAATAAAGTAAACAATATACATAAAATAAAACAAAGAGAGTTGATAAAACAAAAAAATCAAAACAAAGAGATTTGATGAAACAAAAAAAATTAAAACAAAGAGATTTGATGAAAAAAAATCAAATAAAAAATCTTTGTTGAAACAAAAAAATCAAAATCAAAGAGATTTGATGACAAAAAGAAATCAAAGATAAATCACAAAGATATGAAAATATTTATTATAAATTAATTAAAAAATTTAATAAATAAATAAATTAGTTAATTAAAAGATCAAATAATTAAATTAAAGACAAAAATCAATAATAGGTAAGAAGGATAACTCTCCTATTTTATATATATTAATATTTAATATATATGCAAGTTATTTAATCCAACCCCATACAAATTACATCTACTCTTTTCTTTAACATATTAACAAGAAATATAATTTTCTATGGTCGTCGTAACCCTTGAACTAGTAGTTTAATAACTTAGAGCAATCTCTATCGTTTGACCGTAAATATTAACTAATTGATATCCAAAACACAATATATTTTAAATTTTAATTAATTATTAGTTATGTTCAAATGAGTACGCAATAGAAAGAACGAGCCCGGAAATTACTCTTAAGCATTTCTGTCCACTAATCCAAATAAAATATACTATGGCCCTTGATCTGCAGAAGCGCCATTGACTGACGGTATTATAAAATCATTTCAGCAATTTCCTCCTGCTTACCAGATAGTGAAACTGGAAATTGCGAGGAAGGACGCGTAGGTAGTGGAATTACAATTGAACACTCTCATGTCGGTAACCGAGATGTTTCATTAGACCCTACCATGACGCAACAATGGCATCTTCATGAGTTATTTAATGACGCTGGTCGGATTTTACAGTTTCCATAGCTTATTTTGCTGCAAGGTCTGCTCTCAACGCAACACCACGAAATGGCAATGGAGATGTGGTCGAATCTCGGGACACTCGCGGCAACCATATTTTTCATTGGAACAATGGCCAGGAAGTACCTCCCTCGCGAACTCTACGAAGATTTCAGAGAACCACTACGCAGGCTTGCCCAAATTCTGTCCCCGTACATCATTTTAGTGATTGAGGAGAACGAAGGCATTAAGGTCAGCGATCTTTACGAATCGGTGCAGATTTATTTGAGCTCGCTCTCATCTTCCGCGGCCACGAGATTGAAGCTCAGCAAGCCTAAAAATACCAAGGGCTTTACCTTCACCATGGACAAAGGCCAACAAATCTTGGACGAATTTCACGGCATCAAAGCCTGGTGGACTTTCCGTAGCAGAGAGTTCAAGCCGCCTCTGTTCTCCAGGTATAATGCCTCTGACGAAAAGCACCACTTTGAGCTCAAATTCCACAAGAAGCACAAAGCCAGGATTTTTGAATCCTATCTGCCGCATGTAATTGCAGAGGCCAAAATCATGGAGTTGAAAAACCGGCAACGGAAAATTTATACCAACGAAGGGGGCAAATCGCACCGGTACAAGTACAGAAACCGCGTTTGGACGCCGGTGGCTTTCGAGCACCCTGCAACTTTCGAAACCCTAGCTCTCGACCCGGAGGTAAAGGATGACATAATGCAGGACTTAAGAAAGTTTTCTCAGAGGGAAGAGTATTATAAGAAGGTCGGCCGTGCATGGAAACGGGGGTATTTGCTCTACGGTCCACCCGGCACCGGAAAATCCAGCATGATCGCCGCTATTTCAAATTTTCTAGAGTATGACATTTATGACCTGGAGTTAACCGAGGTCAAGAGCAACACCGAGCTCAGGAAGCTTTTGATTGGGACTACAAATAAATCTATTATTGTGATTGAGGACATAGACTGCTCGCTGGATTTGTCCGACCGGAAACAGAAGGCGAAGAAAAAGAGCAGGAAAGAGAAAATCCCTGAGAAAGATGAGAGTGACAGTGAGGATAACAAGGTTACTTTGTCTGGGGTTTTGAATTTTACAGACGGTTTGTGGTCGTGCTGCGGCAGCGAGAGGATTATTATTTTTACCACGAATCACGTTGATAGGCTGGACCCTGCGCTTCTACGGTCGGGGCGCATGGATAAGCATATTCATTTGTCTTTCTGTACCTTTCCTGCCTTCAAAGTTCTTGCTCGAAATTATCTTGGGGTTGAAGATCATCCTCTGTTTGAACAAGTTGAGGTTTTGATGAAAGAGGCGCAGATCACGCCGGCGGATGTGACTGAGGAATTGATGAGGGCGAGTGACGATCCCACCGCTGCTCTTGAAAAGCTGATTGAGGTTCTACGCCGGGCTATGGAAAAAGCTACCATGAAAAGTGAGATTTCGCCGGAGAATGGAACTGTAGAAGACAATTTAGTTGCAGAGGGATCATCTCCGGTCGCTATTATAGGTGAAGATTCCAGTTTAAATTGATAAGTTTCAGAAGAATGGGAAGACGTCAGGACTCATGTTGTATGTTTTTTTTTCTTGTAATCAAGTTGTTAGTAGTTCCTTCTACAGCAAGGAATATTATTTTATTTTATTTCTTTCTTTATTATTTTATTTTATTTTATTTATTTATTTATTTATTTTTTACATCCCCATCATGAATGAGATGTTAGAATTAAAATAGTTTGATAAAAAATTTAATGTTTTTTAAATTTTTTTTAAAATATCAAAATTAATTTATTTGTATGATAATTGAGAATAGTATTATTAGTGGTAAGCTATGAAATTTCTAATCATTTTTCATTTTGAGTATAAAAGTTAATAGTTCAACTTATTTTTGTGTTACTATTTGATAATAACATTATATTTATTCAAAGAATTGTGATCAATGAATACAATTTTATTTTTTGTTATCATATTTGAATCAATTTTAATTTATTAAAAAAGTATAATAGACAAAATATGAAAGACTTTGATTAAAATAATTAACAGTAAAATAAATAAAATTTACATCTTTTAGTTTGAAATATTTTTAAAATTAGCAATAAGAAAATAAGTATTTAATAAAGAGTAATGAGTCATAATATATTTTTAATCTATTTTTAATCTATTTTAATCATTATTAGGGAGGGATACTAATGCAATAAAATGTATTTAGTTTATTTTATTAGTTTAATAAATGAGCATATAGATTTAAAAAATTGAGCAACAATTCTAAAATCTGCATTTAAGTTTTTATTTTAAATAATTGTAAACATGTCATTTATTTTTCTTTCTATTGATTCTTGAAATAATAGTATAAAAATTATTATTATTATTTTCTTTTGTAAAGTACATGTCTAATCCAATGTATTTAATTTATTAAATAGAATTTCAAGTTTATTTATTTCTTGAATGACATGAGCACTATTATATACACCATTATAGTCATTTTCTATAAGATGAATTAAGATGAAAATAAATTTTCACCTTAATAAAATTAGCTTTAAAATTTTGCCTCCTTAAATGATATTTTTAACATCACTCAATTTATCTTAGAGCTTATTTAAGTCTTTTTATTTTCCTCGTGGAAAATTATTCACTAGGATTGTTGTTGGGTTAACTTTGGAAATGTACTCGTTACATGGAATATCAAATGATCTCTATTTTCTTAGAAATATGAATCAGCTTCTTATCTATTTACAACTAAGCTTTAGAGGTGGGATTCATCATGCAACTTGCCACATTATCATGTCGAGTGAGAAGTGCACACAATTTTACTCTTTAAAGATTCAATCAAAACTTAATCATGATATCCATAGTAGTTGAACAAAAAAATATCATTGGTTGTTAGAACAATTTCATATTCTTATTTAAAATATAACTTATATGCAACCTAAATGATCTCAATATCTTTTGATAACTATAAATCTTGTTATCTCTAACCTTTATGTCCAACATAAATGGGCCAATAGTTGAAAAAAATAAAATGTGTTGTCATACAAATAATATATTATTTAAAATACAACTTATATTCAACTTCTAACCAATACCATCTAACCATGTACCTAGATGATGTCTCTTCTATTGATAGTGAGTATTTTGGACCTCCTTCTCCTCCTATTCAGATGAATTTTCTTACTATTGTTTTTTATTAGGAAAAATAGGTTTTGACAGGATCCTGAAACCCTTTACAATGGAAGAAAGCTACTAAAGAGAAAGAAACAATAACACATGTGCAACCCACAAAATTCAAGAAAGCTGAAAAAAGATAAAGCTAGATAACCTTTCGGCAACTAAACAACAAAACATTAGCACTAAGGCTAAACAACCAAAAACAACACTAAAAAACTACAACATTTTATCAAGCACATTGGTCGATTTCATATTATCCGAGATGACCCTGTCATGCATTTCAACCACATACTAAAGATCTTGGAACAAAATAGCTACCCTTTTCTTAGTCTTGCTCCTTGTACGCAGGGAGGGACCAACCTCCAAATTCTTCTCCTCGAATGGACCATTATCCTCATACTTATCCTCCAGGTTCATACGATTAACCTCAGCAATGGCTGCCTCATGTTCACCCAAATCCAAAGATTGACTAGTCCACTTAATGGCTTTATCATTCAAAACCAACAAGCCCTTAGCAGTAGTCTTCAGAGACGGATCGATAATCCGAACCACAATTTGCAAATCATTGTTGATCTTGATCATTCATTCCTCCATACTCACTAATCGCTCCTCATTGATCTTTTAAACAAAAATTTCCAAAGAGGTCAACCTTTCCTCATGGCTTTTACCAAGTCTATCGACATCCACAACTAACTTATCAAGGATCACTTTCATAGTCTTGACCTTACCTCTCATTGTCCATCCCTTTGATTGCAGTTCACTAACACCACACATACATCTCTCTAGTATTTAAGCTTAGTATTAAGCTCCTTCACTTAAAAAAAATCCATTTTACAAGTGAGAAAGTTTTGAGTGTCATCCTCCACCATTCTATAAAATAGGTCCATATTAACCTCCTCCCAATTAACCAACATAGTAACAGGAATATCCACATTCTCATAGGGTTCCTCCCAAACCCCATCTTTTCCCTCCAAATCCTCCTCCACAAGGGAGTCCTCAACCTCAATTACCTCCATTTTCACCCAATGCTTCTTAGGGATGTCGGGGAAATTAACCATAATTTCAAGCCGCTCCATCTTAACATCAATCTGCTTAACCTGCTAAACATTATTACCAACAAGAGACTCAAGATCATCATGGCTTCGACTAGCCGCTTTGGGATTCACAAAACCCTCATCATCCTACCCGATATCTGCCATAGGTTGCTTGTTTCCCTCATTAACATCTCCCTGAACCCCTTTAACAATAGGAACGAGGGAATCCTCCAAACCTTTCAGCTCATCCGCTTCTTGCTTGAAAGCACACTTCCCCTTCTTAGGGCACCTTTTTTTCCCCTTCAAATTCATTTTCATTGTTCGAAGGAATAATGATCTCCCTCATTTCAACATCCATTTCGTAACCCTTAGACCAAGTCATTGAGTCCTCGAATTCATTGAAACACTCACCCTCATCCTCTGAAGATTCATCATAAATAGAGTCGTCTTCCTCAAAGTCCCCTTCCCACTCTCCCGCTGACTCACCAGTTTCATACCCATTGTCAGTGCCTCCCTTTTTACGAGCAGAAGAGAGCTTAGAAATAACAGGTAACACCTTCAATTTAATATGATCAAATATAAGATTCATGAGGCCTTCATGTAGAATAGCCTTCCTAGGATTCTTTCGATGATCCTCAATACTAGTTTCCATGGAAACAAGCAAGTAAAAGGGAAACAAAACTAGATTGTTGTGGCAAAAATAGTTAAGTAACATGAAATGATAACCATAGATAACAGAGTAGCTTCCCTCCAAAGTGAAGAATTGCATAATCACTAGAACAATGTCTCTCCAAAGCGGTATGATGGATTTATGAGCATATCCTCCACTACCAATGCTCCTGAGCTTATGCTTCTCTAAGCCTTCAAAGAAATTTGCTAATGCCTTTTTAGCCGCAACCTGATCCCTATAAAACTTCCTACCCTTCGAAGGAAGACCAATAACCTTAGCGATGAAGTCCTCAGTGATGTTGAACTCCACAACTTGGTAACATAGGACTCTATTGTTCCAACCATTCACAAAATCCTCCATCACCTCCGGGTCAGAACCATGTAGCCTCAACAAATATGGGCAAACACCACCTTTCTCCAAGTGTTCCTAGATAGACTTATTACCACTCAATTCATCACAAGAGCTTGGCTCCACTCTACAACAAGCTCCTCCCATAGTGGATTGCAACAATCTACTCACAACCAGCTCTTTGTTCCTTTGCACAGAAAGGGTTATGCGAACAATCTAGAAGTAAATGCAAAAAATACCCACAAGCCGTCTGAACCTCAAAATCCAGGTACTACCATACCTCAACTCCCGTCGACCCATGATCTCAAAAGAATCTAAAAAGAAATTATTAAATGAGCAAGAACTAAACTCAAAGTGCAAAAACCAACCAAGGAAGAAATAAAATAACTTATCTCCCCCTGTATCCACTTCCTTGACATGACATCTGGTCATAATTAGAGACACTCTAAAGATTAAATGGAATGGAATCATAAGTATGCCAGAAATTATGAGCCATTACTCTTAAATTAGTGAACCCATTAGCAAGTGAGTTGGCCTCCCAGAAAACATGAGTAATTCTCACCTCATCAAAAGAATTAATGATAGCAATAGCATCATTAATTAAATGAGCTATGGAGCAAGATGGCACACTAATCTTTAGGAGACAATTTATGATAGTAAGGGAACCCCTTCTATCGATAGTCTAGTAACCCCTACTTCACTAGCTAGTAAAAGGCCATGGTAGGTTATTGTTGCCTTTGCAAGGTCATTTGTTTGGATTCCCAAAGGGAGTGCTACTGCAAATACAAACCTACCATTTTCATCATGTAACACTGCCCCATAGCTAGCAAGTCCCGGATTCCCCTTTGTAGCATCGTCAAAGTTAACTTTGAACCAGCCCTGAGAGGGAGCTTTCCATATAACCCCCTCCCTAGAAGCCTTAATCTTCTTCACTAGAATATAACTATCACAAGAGAGGTTCCATTGGTTCCCCACCAACAAATCATAATTTGAAACAATAGCCTTGGGACCTGAGGTAGGAAGCAATGAGCATTCAAAAAGAAAATTTTCCTTTATAGCCTCACAAATTTTGAAAGCCAACCTTGAAGGAGGAAGCTCTAGCTGATGAAAAACATTCCTTCCACACTTTCCAAGCCACATGCGGCAAGATAAAAGACGATAGCATTGAGAGAGCCAAATTTTGAGAAGTTGCCACCCACTAAAACCAAATTTCCAAAATTGAAGTAGGAAACACCCAAGAAATATCCCACCCTTGAAAAATATGATCCCACACATCCCAAGTGAAACTGCATCCAACCAGAAGATGATAACTATCCTCAACAACTTATTTACACAAAAAAATCCTATTCAGCATAGCCATACCCCTTCCTGCAAGATTGTTAAGAGTTAAGATCTTGTCTTGAAAAGGAAGCCAGAAGAATATATTAATTTTAGGAAAAAGTTTTGCATTCCATAGATGACCCCAAAAGGGACTGTGACCAAGGATCTGAGTTTGAAAAGAGGTGGTCCAAGACACCAAAAAATAGCCATTAGGAGGAAACCTCCACACCACAAAATCATTAGGAGAAGAAGCAGGAATATGAATCGGGGATAGGAATAGGAAAAGAGGTTCCAAATCCCTATTTCCAAAAGGAGTTTGGAACCTCATTAGAGCAAAGAGGAAGCCCTAAATAGGTTGAGGAGAGATCCCTAATGCTACATTCGAAAATACTAGCAATCCTTTGTTGATGATGTTCCAAAGTATTAAGAAAGAAGATAGTGCTTTTAGGAAAACTAACCTTTTGACTAGAAGTTGCCTCATACTATTGGAGAATAAGACAGATAGATTTAGCCAAATCAACCAATGTTTCAATAAGAATAATAATATCATCAACAAATTGTTGATGCGAACAACAAAGATGATGTGAAGAAGGATAAAGGCCTTTGAAATCACCATTAGACACCACTTGAAGAAGATATTTTCCCAAAGAATCCACCATAATGATAAAGAGAAAAAGAGAAATAGGATCTCCTTGCCAAAACCCTTGGGAGCTTCTAAAGAAGACAGAAGGTGACTCATTCACCGGCACCAAAAATGATGGTGAAGAAATTAATTATCCAACCATTTGCAGAACTTGATCTAAGAAGCCAAAATCCTTTAGGATATTGTATAAAATTTCTAATTCACCTGAACATAGGCTTTCACCAAATCCAACTTCAAAATAAGACTAGGCTTCTTATTAACTTTTAGAGAGTGAATATTCTCATGTACTGTGAGCACTGAATCCAAAATCTGCATACCCAAAACAAAACCATTTTGTTGAGGAGAGATTATCCTAGGAAGGACCCTTTGCAATCTAGAAGCCAAGACTTTAGAGAAAATATTTACACAGGATGATGGGCTTGAAATCACCAAAATGCACAACCTTGAGCTTCTTAGGAATTAGCACAATAAACTTAGAATTCAATTCCTTAAGAGGCTACCTACTACCAAAAAAATCTTTGGTAGCATCGATAACATCCTTCACAATAATATCTCGATAAGACAGGAAGAACAACATAGGAAACTCATCTAGTCTAGGAGATTTGTTTCCTTCAAAGGAGAACACAACCTTTTAATTTCCCCTTCAGAAGAAATACCAGTCAAACCTCTATTCTCCTCCTCTGTCACCAAGTTAGGAATCACATTAAGAAAAACCTGCTGGAAAATAGGATCAAGAGGGCAATCCTCAAAAAGAAAATCCTCAAAGAATGACCAGGCAATAGATTTGATATCATCATCCTCTTCCAAAGAGAGATTTTCCACAACAATTTTTGAAATCCTATTATGAGGATCTATGCTTGAAAGTCATGAGATGGAAGAAATGGGTATTTTTATCCCCACTTTGAAGCCATATAGCTCTATACTTCTGATTCCAAAACTCCTCCTCCTTAGCTACAATATTGTACAAATTGGCTAAAAGGATACTTTCCTCGTAGAGAAGTGACATATCATTCCCACTGGTCTGCATTCTCTATTGCAAGATGTCCAATTTGGCCTTTATCTTAGATTTCTCCTTAAAGATATTTCCAAAAGAGGATTTATTCCATTGGATTAGATTTTGTTTAATAGAAGCAAGCTTCTTAGCAACTTTGTACATAATAGATATATAAACATTAATATTCCAGTTCACTCAACAATTTTGGAAAGTAACTCTGGGTGGCTAGTCCACATCTTTTCATATCTGAATGGGAATGACTTTTTATGACCTAATAGCTCAACATTCAAGGATATAGGGAAATGATCCGAGCTAAGTCTTGTAAGGTCGAAAGAGAATAGGAATAAGATTGCAACTAATCAAGTGAAATCAAGGCCCTATCAAGCTTAACCTGAATGAGAGCATCCTCCATACGCCTATTGGACCAAGTATAGGACACTCCACACAAATCCAAATCTAGAAACACATTACCATTAATGAAATTGATGAGATCAAAACAACTATCTTCTACAACCTGGGCACCCCCAAACTTATCAGAATCATTAAGTGAAAAGTTGAAGTCCCCCATAACCAGACAATTTTGAAAAGAGAATTGGTATTTAAGAATGTGTAGGCTCCCCCAAAAACACTTCTAAGCACATTTCAAATTAGGATCATAGATGTTAGAAATCACCTTGGTGAACTTATCTCTAGGACAAGAAAAAGAAGTAGCAACATGATTATCAAAAGCAAACAAAACAATACCTGAAACTGCCTTAAGATTCCAAAAAGTAGCCACACCACCAAAGGCCCCATTAGATTTAAACGCCTGAAAGCCACAATCCTTAAAAGACCTATTGTTAATTTTTTCAACCTTCTCAACCCCCATCTTAGTCTCCTAAATCAAAGTGACATCAGGACAATGTTCTTTCACAAGATTTGCAAGAAGATCCTATTTGTGAGGATTATTTAATCCTCAAATGTTCCAAGAAAGGATCTTCATAGAAGATTTTGTGAGGAGCCCTTAGGCCCATCTCAAATAGAGTAGGCTGTGACCCATTGGCTATATCAAGTTTTCTCTCCTCCCGAATTTGTTGTAGAGAAGGTCTACGTCTACCTCCTGGCTCTGAACCAAAATCCATCTTCACTCGGTTCCTCATAGCCATTCCCACAAAAGAGGGAGTGGGTTTCTTCCTATTCTAAGATTTTGAAGTAGAGGGAAGAGGATCCCTAGCCTCTGCCACCAAATAATCAAGAGATCTACAATCATTGACAAAAGAGGTGAGCACCATCACTTTCTCTGAAGCTACAGACTCCACCTTCGTCTCCCCAAAAGTCACCACCTTTAAGGTCACAAATGGTCCCTCCACAAGAGAACCCAAAAAAATAAAATCCTCCATGGATGAGGAAGAAAAGACATCCAAAACCATCTTAAAAGGGGTCACCTTCTCAGGCTCAAAAACCACAAGAGCCAAAGACTTATCACCTGCTCCTCTACCACACCCAACACAAGCTCTTCTTCAAGTGAATCCTTCAACTCAACCTCCTCAGAGATAACTTCCACAACAGGACTGATCCTAGCAGACTCCAAGGTAGGACCAATAACACTCCTAATAGGAGCCTCACACTTAACACTAGGTTCCAACCCAACATCTGAAACAAAAAAAACCAAAGGATGACCATCACTTATAGTATCCACCAAGGGCTCAACTGTAATTAGCAAATCCCCAAAATCATGGCACCTGCCAACCTCCTTCTAGACTTTATTAGGAATGGAGGCCAACCTAGGGGTCGAGAACTTTTGGGAAGGCACCTTTGGCTTTAGAGGGCATTTCTTCACCTAGTAACCAACCTTCTTGTAGTGAAAATAGGAAAATAGAATAGAATCAAACTCAATCACTTGATCCCATACTTGCAACTTAGAGTTAATCTTGATAAAAGACAAAAGATTTGTAGCCTAATCCAAAATCACACACAACTGAGCATAGACCAACTAACATCATGAAGCAGTCAAATTTTCTATAGATAACAGGTACCCAAAGGTACATGCAATACCTTTAAAGACTTGTTCATCCCAAAATTCAAGAGGAAACCTTGACAAACGAACTCACATCGGAGCCGAATCAAAGGAGCAGGAATTCGGGGAGAAGCCTACCTCCCATTTCTTTAGCATCGAGGTAGATTTTCCAATAAGCCAAGGCCCCCCACCAAGACCTTCAACAGATCTTGCTCACAAGAGAATAAAGAAGAGAAGAAGCCCTTAGCAAGGTCCACCGCATCAATCTATTCCTTTAGATTCCACCGATCGATTCTTACATAGGTTTTGGACCAAGTCAATATTGGGTCGGGGCCCCAAAAGCATGCCCACTAGTGATTGCTCTATAGACATAATACTCTTGTCAAAATACAATTTGGTACAAAGAAAAAATACTAACTAGAAGAAGGGTCAACAAAGAATTCCATTGGAGGAGAGGAACTCTTTTCCTTAAGCTTTGAACAAAACAACTTTGACCAATTATTTTCCTCAATCGAAGCATCAATAGCTTTCTGAGCAGCTCCAAAATTGACAAACACAAAAGTCTCGGGAGCCATAGAAAGAGACCCCACCTTGCCCAAAGAAGTACCATCAGGAACTAGGCCACTAGAGAAAGGGAGAAATTTTGAGCTATCCAACAGAAAGGACCCACAAGTAGTCTCATCCATTAGACAATTGTCTGAAACCCCCTTAACGTCATCCTGACCTACACCAATAACGCCAACCCCAAGAACATGGATTCCCACCTTCAAGAAATTTTAAAAAACCTTACCCGTAGCACCACTCATAGCATCACCCACAACTCCTCTTGATGATAGCTCCATTGTTTCCTATTGTTGTTAGTGTTGTGTCTCCTATGAATTTTTCTACTCATATTTTAGACAAGGTTGTTTCTATTGAGTTTCCTATTGTTGAAGGTGTTGCCTCTCATGTGGTTCTAGTTGCTCCGATTTCGGAGAAGGCTATCTCTACTATGATTCATGTTGCTTCAATTTTAGACATGGTTGTTTCACCTAAGGTTCTTGTTTCTCCATCTATTAGTCACTTTGAAGGGGCTTCTCCCCCTTCCCACCTAAATGATTCAAATATGGTCATGGATTCTTCTTGGTAGTTGTGCAATGTAGAAAGAAATATACTCCTAAGAAGAACTCTATTTTGCTTAACAGGTCCTTGGGAGCAAACTTGCAGGGTTCAAGCTTATGTGTTTGAGTTGTCTCTCTCTGGTTTTCTATTTCTGTGTTGTTCTTTTCTATTATGGGATCAAGGCCCTTCCCTTCTTTTTTAATCAAAAATTTATATTCAACTTTAAATTATAATAAAACTTGTTGGCAATCCTTCACATTTTATTGTAAAATTTAAGGTATTTATTGTGGTCAACTTTTATATTTGTGATAGGAAAAAATATTAATATGAAGTACTCCAATGCATATACATTTTTACCCTAATAGTTTTACAGAAGTAGTATTTTTCGCTATGACAACAATACTTGCTTAAATTAGCACATTCTTTTATAAATGATAGTTATCATGGATAGTTATAATATTTTATATAAAACAAAAAGTATTTATTATTGGTATATGGAGCCTAATCAACTCGAACGTTAAATTTTCCCCACTTTTATTGATGCGGTTTCCCCCCAAATTATTTAATGGGGGTTTGGGGGAAGCACCCCCAAGACAGGGTCAAGGGGTAGCACCCCTTGTAGGGTCCAGGGGCAGTGCCCCTAGCATGCTCCTTATCGCGATATAGGGTAGGGTCGAGGGGTAGTACCCCCATAGGGGCTCAGGGGCAACGCCCCCAAAACCTCTCATGATTTTTTATTGTTTTATAAAGGCATTAGGAGTTATTTTTTCTATTGGCTGACATTAAAACCTTGTTTTTGTAAACAACATAAGTCTTGATAAAGGCTAAGGGTTAGGGTTTCTGTTGACATTTTATTGTATCATTTTCAGTAGTATTGAGTTGCAAGGATTATGGGTTGTAATCGGTTCATTTTGCTGGATAATAATATTGAACTCTCAAATGGTGGATGCAGCCCGAGTTTGGGTGAACCACATTAAAGTTGTCTCTTACATTCTTATTTCTGTGTTTTTCATTCCTCTGTTTAATCTTTATTTACACTTAGTTGATATTTCCTGCATGCAATTCCTAAGATTTATTTCAGTTCTTGATGAATGTATTTATGTTTATTATTATAACATTCATAAGTTCACATGTGGTCAAGTATTTATGAGAGCAAGCAGTATTGGTATAATGATATTCGAATGAGTCGTCCCTTTGCATATCCATAAAATGTGTTGTTATTTTGTAGCTAATTTTAAATAGTCCAAATGAATTTGTCCACTATGGATGCTCAAATTTCACTTGTAATTCACCATGCCTTCATTAATCACAAAATTTAACTTAAATTACAATACCTTGGAGGAAAGGGATGATAAAAATATTTTCAAAGTATTATTATCTTCTTATCACACATCTAATATTTTCTCCTTTACTCTCCCTTGAAGTCTAGAATCTAGTGTTTGCTATATTTTAGTAGAGAGAGAAGTGGTGCTCCCTCTAATAACTTTGTTGTCATATTCCTCAAACATGAAAAAGTAGTGAATTAGTTTTTGGTGGATAAATCCATCAATAATGTTAACTTAGTTGTTTTCTTGCACCTAGGAACCATAAAAAAATATTATAGACAAGGTTGAATGCATCACTTGACCAATTCACATTCAAAAAATAAATGTTCAACATAATTATTTATCTCATTGTTTATTCTTGGTTTTATTTCTCTTTGAAACTAATGGAGATATTTTTCATTCGTGTGGTTTCCTTGGCTTTTATTTCCTCATAAAAATATGATATGAAAAATCAATGCTTCAATTTAATTTATGTAGACCTAAGTGAATATTAATTAGTTTAGGGTTTATGACTTGTGAAGACAATGTGATGAAATATACTTTAGTATCTAGATGATGTGTTGTGAAAAAGGAATATTAAATGTTAGATTGTTTAGGATGCAAAATAGGAGGGAATATTTTTTTTGGAAAATTACATAGCTATAGGTATGAAAGATGATTTTTTTAAATTAATGGAGTCAATACTTTGTGGGATCCACAAAGTGAAGTCTTAACATGAATTGCTATAACCTTCATATACAAGAGCTTCCCTCCACCCATACATGGGTAAATTTAAGGTATTTAACTTATAACCACCATCCATGTTTTCCAATAGCTTGATCATCCAACCTATCCCTTAGGGATAGAAAAGATGAAGTTTAGGTTGTTAGGAGAATATAGGATTTGAATGGAGGGTGGGAATGTTGAGGAGTGAAATGTGTAGGCCTAAGAAATATTTTGAGGCCTAAAAGTACTAAAATAAAGGTGAAAGGTGAGAGATAAGTTCTTTATTATTCTATGAATAAAATTTTCCTCTTATTTCTTTATATTTTGGACATCAAAATCCACGTAGCCACTAGGGTTTACACTAATACATATAAATGTGCACTCAAAGTAACAAAAAAATTCCACCTCACCATTTTTTGTTACTTTTCCTATGTAACTTGTTTAGTAAATATTGTCACTTAAAGTATACTTATGTTTTACACAATTGTCCTAGAAATCATGAAACCAATCGTATTAGAACTAATGGTTATGAAACTACTAGTATAGATACTATAGAAGAAATAATTCTCTTAAATCCCCTCTACAAACTATTATCTTTGAATAGTGAAGATATATTAAAGTACCATTAATATACATTCTATATACATTATATGTTTAAAGTTCCAATTCTATATATGAATAAATTATTTGATTTAGTTGTGTTAAATTATAATTTATGGTTTCAACTAGAATCATATAACAAAATTGATACATCTATTTAAACAAACCTCAATATTATTCTCTTGAAAGAAAATACATATATTAACAAATTTCATCTCTTATGACCCTCAAAGGACCCCATAGGATCTTTTTTGGCATGTTTAGAATTTACACTCAATTTGACATCACATTTGGCTAATTTTTCAAATTTATTTTAAATTATATATTTGAATCAGTCATAATACCTAATGAGTGTTGTTTCATACACTCAAAGACTCCCTAACATGTTAAAATTGAATAAATATTTTCATTCTCCAACCAAACTTCTTTTACAACTCTAAATCACTCACTTTTAAGTAGCTATATGGTTACAACACCACCTTAATTAAAATTAGTAATTATGAACCCACTATTGTAGATACCATGGTTATGAAATTAAATGTTACATTCACCATCGATCTTATCACGTTACAAAAAATACTTATGTCAAGTCATTAATCGATATTGGTTGATTGGGAAAAAGAATTTTTTTTCACTGAACCATATGGATGTTGAACACACCTAGAGACTGAGAGGAGGGGTGAATCAATCTACACAAAAAACTAACCCCTTTTAGACCTTGAAACTTTCAACACAATCCAACCTTATTTATTGAGTCAAAACTTTAAAATTGAATAGTAACAAAGAATTATATAGCAATTTGAATTAGGACTTAGCAACTTCAAAAACCTTAAAGTGATGCAAGATATAACGCTTCTAATTCTAACCAGATCAATAACAATGAGAAAGAAATGTAGAGGAAAAACACATGTACAAGGAGAAAACTTGATTTACATGGAAAACCCAATGAATGTACACTTGATTTACTTGATGATTTACTTGTACACTACTCCATGTTGTTACATCTGAAATGATTTGGTATTTATATTCACTGCAACACTTCAAAACTTTAATTAGGTCATCTAAGAAGAAGATAAAACAATGAATTCCATTGTTCGGCCAACAAAAACATAATACAGTACTATCGAGGATATAGATGGGACCAAAAAAATCTTAGCTATTCTTCCATTATGATCCAAAATAATTTACATGCAAGAAAACATCAACCTAAGTTGGCATCAAGGAAACATGTGGATGAAACATAAAGCGCATAACCAGTTGGCCAAAAAACATTCTTCAAATTGAATTAACTTGATGTGGTCCCAAGCTAGATAGGTCAAGACCCAAATATATTATAACACATCTTCCATTGTTGACACAAGCCCCCATGAAATTAACACAAGCAAAGGAACAAGCCCTTTCAGCTAGATATCAACAAATATCCCATAAATCCAACTCAAGACACAATATGGCACCAAAACAACCAATTAGCAACATGTGGATCACATGGGAATAATCTGTAAACATCAAACAACACTTTCATATAATTCTTCCCTAGTGTCATGTCATCAACATCCAACAAAAAATAAACAAGTAAAAAATACTACATTGAAGAAGTAAAGAATACATATCCAAATGATGTAGTATTAGTAGAACAACTAGAGGATCATTTGAACCCATGATACTGGAACTTGGACAGTGCATAAATGTTGAGAGAACATTCACCAAGATGTAGGAGTAGAGACATCAATGCAGAGACATGTGGAGCAGTTCCTGGACTAGTGTGGATAGCCAACAACACTACCAAACTTCTGCAATTTATAAATATCTCCTTGGCAACACAAGTGACCTAAAAATATAGGAGTGTAGCATCCACATAACATTGACATTGAATACCAAACCACAAGTCCAAATAATCAATAGTGGAGGAATGTAGAGCATTCTCCTAGACATATTTCATTGCATCTTCTCAAACCAGAAATACTTAAGCAACATGCAAAGGTGAGAGCTTCCTTTCAATAGCACATACTTCATTAGGAATATCGGTAGAGATCATAAGGCATTCTCTAGACCATCAAAAACATCTGTCCACAATGACTCTTGTAGATGCATAAAATTGGTCGTATCTAATTAATCCTGGCATTTAATTAAATATTTATTATTTAATTAATCTCTCTAAAGTCTTCTACATATAATTAAATTTAATTAATTTAATTATATTGTTAACTATTAAATAAATCAACTTTTATTTAATTATTTCATATTCATATGTCAATTTGATTAATTAAATAAATACATTTTATTTATTAATTATCATTTCTCAATTTAATTAAGTCTTCTTGATTTAATTAAATATTTCTTTCCAAATCTTTCTTCTAATTAATTAAATATCTCATTTAATTAATTTCATTAAAATGCCATTTCTTAAAAAGTTTAATTAAATATCTTTATTTAATTAAAGATCTTCCATATCTTTTCAAAATTATAATTAAATATTTTATTTAATTATGAAATCTTCCATTATTCTTCAAATCTAGGGTATATATTCTATTTTAAGAAGAATCTCCATGTCACCCATAAATAAATAATTGAATTTAATAATTCATTATATATCTTCTTCGAAATATTTCGATAATCTCACAAAAAGGATGATTTTTTTTACAATTCATCTTTATCATCTTATCTTACCTCTTTTATAGAAAAATAAAACAAATCTTGCTTTTTGCTTTCTTTTGTTTTTCTTCACTCTCATCCATCTTCAACCGTTCAATCTGCTAGGAATTTTCACAATCGTTGATCATATCAACCAATCATAAGCTTTTGAAAACTCTATAAATAGCACTGTTGATCCAAGCAAGGGTTACAATTAGAGATTAATTGCATTCTAGCACTATAGCATTATAGTTTCATTATTTCATCAATAGTCTTTTATTTTCAGCAATCATGTTTAACATTAGAATAATCATGTCTTAGCATTAGCAATTACATGCATTTCATATTCAATCTCATTCTCTAGGAGGACTGTTCGTTGAGCCTAGCATACAATCTGAGAGCCAGCTGGAATCAATGAAAATACTGGAGATATAGGACGATAGGACGACATTGTTAACATGATACTGAGTTTGCAATCTTCATTGTTTTAATATTCTATTTTGATATAATGTCTTATTGGTGTGATTGATTCAGTTTTCTTTTACATATTTAACATTCACAAAAGTTGACCAAACATTTCTGGTGCCCACCGTGGGGCCTTGCCCCATTTTTTAACATCTTCTTGTAGGTTCTTTGACAGGTTTTACATTCTGGAATTTGGCTTTCTCACAAAAAAAATCCATTTTAGCACATTCGTGGATCTCCGAAGCGCATCTAGAGAATTTTAAAGCGCATATGTAGTTTCTTTCAATGCTCTTGTAGGTACTTCGGTGCATCCAGGGACTATTTCAGCACATTTAGGGATTATTTCGGCGCATCCAGGAACTGTTTTGGTGCATATATTCTACTTAGTTTATTAGGAAATTTCTAAGAAAAATAAAAAAATATATAGTTGCATTTTATTTTAGCACATTTAGGACTTTTTATAGCGCATTTATTATTTTCTGTAGTGCATATAGATTCTTTTTTAGCGCATTTACTTGTTATTGTAGTGCATATAGATGATCTTTTAACGCATACAGGTTTGTAACTAAACAAGTTTCTGAGTCTGATTCCTTCCACAGACAGAACCTATTTTGGCTTAAAAAAAGAACCAATCTAGGATAGTCACATTTGGTTTTAAAAAGCAGCAACCCCAGGATAGACATGGATTTAAAATGAAGCAATCTAGGATAGTCACCACACATTGATTTTGCAGTTAAAATGAATCCCATGCTTTTTGTGAAGCAACATCTTTACATAGTTTAGATCATTGTGATTTGGGTTTTAAAAAGAACATTGTCTACTGTGCTTGTGGCAATAGGTCTATGCTCTCCCCTTAATTGGGTGACCAAAATACCAGACTTTCCTTTTACATTCATGCAATTTTACTGATTTATTACATCCTGTAGAGAGCTTGCTCTTGGGGGAAAAAGTATTCACCCAAGAGGAACGAATCAAGTGGGTTCAAGTCAAAGCTAGACTATTCTGCCCCACTACAAAATTTAAAGCAAATCAGGGAAAACCCTCTTTTGTTGGTAGTGTGCAAGATAACCATCCCTAAAGCCTTTGTTCTAAAGGTTGAGAGGTCTCCTGAGGGAGTTTATTATTTCCGCACCAAACGAAAACCCTTACTACGAACCTAGTGTAGTAGCCAACCGTGTCAGTATCCAAACATTCTAATAATTACAGTGCAAGGGGAGGGAAGAATCTGCCCCCAAGATACTCACTATATAACTGCCAAGGACCATTTGCTCAGGGGATCTGGTATCCACTTTCGTCACTCTGAGTACGCGCCTGGAAAAGAGAAAAACATTGGTGCCCCTTCGGGGGTGACACGGCTATGTGAGTCGACGCAATTCTAAGATGTGGGCTGTGATTATTATGATGACCTACTTGAGTACTAAGAGTGAGTCTGTTTGAATTGTTTATCATGTGCAAAACCTGTGAAAACACTTTTTGAAAAACATTTTTGAACATACACTTGATGTTTAGTATAGGGATTAAGTACAACTATTTTCAGAGTGTTTATTGTGTTTTCAATCACAATAATTCAAATAAAAGATCATCCAAAATGAACATGTCAAATTTTAGCTCAACCTGCTCACAAACTGTTCAAAAAAATTTACCTTGGAAAAACTGTTTTAGCGCATCTTGGGTAAATTCTGGCACACATAAGGTCTGTTCTAGCACATTCACTAGTTGTTTCAGTGCTTTTAAGGTCTATTCTAGTGCATTGAGTACTTTAGTGCATCTGCTGGCTTTCCTGAGAAACAAACTTTCGGTCATTGTCATAATATATATTTTTTTTGCAGCACATATAGGACACATAGTAGCACATTTGGGACATATTGAAGCGCATTTAACTATTTCTCTGGCGCATATCCATGTTTCTGAAGCACATATAGACAACAAAAAAGTGCATATGTCACTTTTCCTAAATCATTGAGTTTGACAGATTTGAGATTATAGCATTCTCGGTCTAGAGTACTATATCAACTTTTTTCTCTCATGCTTAGGGAGTGGAAATCTACCAAGTTTGTCAAAAAGTTAATTTTCCATAGAATAAAGAAGCCTAAGAAACCTCTATGGTACAAGAAAACTTTGCAACGAAGGAAGTTTTTATACAAGAGTTGAAATGTCTTGCTCCATTATCGCAAATTTCTCCATAGATACCAGGATTTTGTCAGAGGATTTACTGAGAAATACGCTATAGACCCTCTAGATTCACGAGCCTATTTTCAAAGAAGAGACCTCTCACAATGACATAATCACAATCAGCCTCTTTATTTCAACTATATACCACAACCTTCTATTGAATATTCGACACATCCTAGTCAAATACTTTAGTGAGTTGAAAAAGGCTATTTGATATATTGATCATTCTTCCAAAAAAAAGATCGAATCTTACAAGTGCACCTTCCATCACAAACTTCTAAGTTCTTGGATCCAACTTCTCCCAATAGGATTCTAACATCCTTTATCATTGGAAGCCACAACCATGAATTAAGAAACATAGTTTTGATCATATCATAAGATTTTCATCTTATCGGATTAAAACATCATCATTGATTGCACTCATCAAACTATGATCTAAGTTTAGGGGAACATCTTGAAATCATATGCCTATTTTTACACGATCACAATACAACAAATTGAAGGAAGATATTCAACAAGAAGATCATACATCAACAACTCAAGAAGGAGGTGAAAGTAGTGATCCCCTTTTTAAAGTAAGTCAAAATCCCCTTTTTGAAGACAACATGACTAAAGGAGCAAAATATCCATTTGCTTCTGACAAAGATATGAGAAAAACCTTGGAGGATAGTGAGGATGAACAAGAAGAACGTCACCTTAAAGAAGTCGAGCAAGATCCTAAATTTCTTAGGGCAGTAGAAAAGCTTGTAGCACGCGACAAACAAAAATATTTCCTATTTTTGGCTAACAAAGGAGCCAAATTACCTCACGATTTTGATATTGCGAACATAAAGAGTAATCCTGATGAAACACCCTTCTCTGATGTTAATGCCATGACTAAAACAATTAGAACGTTAGAAGGGAAAGTTAAAAATCTAGAGGGAGGAGCCACAAAAAATACATACACTCTTGATGATATTTTTCCATATCCTTTTGATTGACGTCTCAACATGATTCCATTTCCTAAACATTTTGAAATTCCAAAGTTTGATCATTATAACAGAAAATTAGATCCCATTGACCATATTAGAGACTTTCGAAACATGACGTTAGAATTCGCTCATGATGATACATACTTAATGCGTTTGTTCCCACAAAGTCTTGGAGGGCAATCTATGGAATGGTTATCAAAAATCACACCGCCTGTCAAAACATTTTGAGGAATTTTTCAAGGAGTTTATCTCATAATATTCCTATAACATACAACACCAAATAACCATGATTGACCTATGCAAGGCTAAGCAAAAACCTGGTGAACCATTCATCACATTTCTTCATAGATGGAGAAGATTATTCACTAGATATCCATGTCATGTTCCAGAAAAGGAAAAGATAACTATATTCATAAATAGCTTGGATCAAGAAATGAGTTATCATCTAAATCTTCATTGTCCTCTCTCTTTCTAGAAATTGATTGAAAATGCAATCACAATTGAAAATGCATTAGTCTAGAGGGGGATAATCAAACTTGATAGAGACAATCCTAGCTTTTCTAATCACCACAATGAAAAATCTAAGTTTTGGAATCGCAACAAGAATGTGGTGAATGATGGTGTTGTAGATGCACATCATGTCTCATCTAAACTAGTTGTTCTTAGTATTGCTCACAACAACAACTACAACAATGTCAACTTGGTTACAAATCAAGGAAACAATCCTCCTCCAAGGAATAACCAAAATCCAACCTTTGTTCTAAATCTGAGCACTACCAACAATCAAGGATATCATGGAAATAACAATAAAAATGCCTTAGGAAATACATCAAACATGAATCCACAATGACATTCATTTTTCTCCAACAGAAGAACTTTTACTCCATTGGGAAAATCTCTAGAATCCACCCTTAAAGATTTGATGGCAAAGAACGTTATTACTCTACCACCTCAATGTAACTTCGAACCTACTATGAAGTCACCATCATGGAATGATGTGTACTCTTGTGAATATCATAGATGCAAAGGCCATCATACGAATAATTGCCAAGCCTTGAAGAATGCTATTCAATATTTAATCGACAAAGAAATTGTCACAATAGAAGGGAACCAACAATCAAATGAAGACCACAAAGCATTTCAAAACCCTTTGCCCAACTATCAAAAGGGTGAGTCTTTTGGGAAAAACATGAATCATATCAATGAGCATATAATCAATCATATCTACACTGATGATGAGCGGGTTAATGTTATAAAAGTCAAAGAGAAAATGGAATATGGAGAAGTTAATGTAACAAGGGCACAAGTTAAGGTTGTCCTAAAAGGTGCTCCCTCCAAATCCATGGTACCCCCACCTCAACATCGATATGATTTAATCAATCAACTTGGAAAAAAATTCGCTCAGATCTCTATCTTGGAACTTCTAAAGATTTCCCCAACACAAAGAAATTCTAGACAAGGCCCTCATTGAAACAACTGTATCCAATGATCTGGATGTGGATTGATTTCAAGCCATGGTAGGACATTTCTCCTCGCCTACATGCCTTTCATTTTATGAAAAGGATGTTTCCATGACTCATCCCCATAACTCGTCACTGTACCTAGAAGTCATGATCCACAAGTTTCGTGTCAAACGTGTTCTAATAGATGGAGGTGCTAGTTTGAACATATGTACCATGAAGCTAATTCGAGCTTTAGGATTTTTTGAGGATTCTATTGATTCTAGAAGAAAGATTACTATTAAAGCCTATGATGATGAGGAAAGAGCATCCAAGGGTTTAATCATGTTACCAATCAGAGTGGGACATGTTATCAAGAATACTTTTTGTCAAGTGTTAGACCAAGATCTCGCATACAACATCTTGTTGGGTTGTCCTTGGATCCACGATATGCAAGCTATACCATCTACATATCATTAGTGTCTTAAGTTTCCTTATGATGGACAGGAGATCACGATATCAACAGATAATTCTCACAGTCAAACTTGTGCTACCATCAAGGCTAGTTAAGACACTTTGGTTCCTTACAATCCAGAAGTGACTACTAGTACTTCTCCAAAAGTTGATACACAGATCAGTCAGGTAACCAAAAGCTTTGACAAGCAACTATGGTTCAAGGATAATGGAGTAAGAGAATATTCTCTTTGTCTGGCTAATCTTCCGATGTCACCTCAGTCACATGGACAACCTTCCATCACATGACATCAGATATCTACACTATCAACATCAACACAGTCATCGACAGAACCAATCACAAAGTTCAATGGACAATTTATCAAGGAAAAATTCCCAATAGAAGATCTTGAGGATAGCAAAATGCTAAAATGGCTCTATAAAGATGAAGACGAAGGTGATACAATTCTAAATTTCAAGCTACCAACTGATAAATACGGTAAAGGATATTCAATCATGCAAAAGATGGGCTATGAGGGTAATGGTCCTATCGGAAAAAGAAAAGGAGTAATTAAGCCTATTGACCCTCCAGGACTTGTTGCAAAAGACAAAAACAGGACTAGGCTATGATACTACCTCAAAACAAACAACATCCAAATAGTCACATGATACTATTCTTGCATTGCAAGAAAGTTCTAATACAAGAGAGACATGTTTGACAACCATTTAGAATTTCATCGATAATAACTTTGAAACAGACTCTGGAGAATACGAATGGGATACTATTCACAATGATGAGTTCTGGAGGGAAAAACAGGTTGAGGTGATACACAAATATAGGCCTACTCTAATCAAAGGAGAAGGTTCAGGGACCCAACCACATGAATCTGAACTACAATGCGACTATGATTCTAGTGATACCGAGTCAGACTTAATCGAGCAAGACTATCATGAGGATAGTACCATCATTAACCTACCTCATACCTCAGATCCTATGAAAACCTCCATTATGACTTTAACCATAGCCGATTTCACACAGCCTAATGATCCGACACCACTAAAACATCCCGATCTCATCAATTGGGATCTATCTGAACCTCTTGATATACCAATGTTTCCAACTGATGAATCTATCGTGAACTTCCTTTCCGCGGATACTTTAAATGATTGTTCCACTGG
This sequence comes from Sequoia sempervirens, assembly GCA_007258455.2. Taxonomy (NCBI): domain Eukaryota; kingdom Viridiplantae; phylum Streptophyta; class Pinopsida; order Cupressales; family Cupressaceae; genus Sequoia; species Sequoia sempervirens. Next base: position 36,705,643 of record VDFB02000017.1, on the reverse strand, counting down.
CAATTTTTGGCATAAGGTATTTAATTAGGAGAGTGTCAAGTCTCCTAGCTGTAAAATAAAAAATAAAAAAGAAAGATCTAATGATGAAAACCAGAATCTGGCAGTATTAGATCAAACAAAAGATAAAACAAAGAGCATATCAGATGGTGAAAACCTTTTTAAGGCACCAGATGATGGGATGCTTGACACTCTTCCGGAGCACTATCATGAGTGATCGCCTGTCTTGATTGAGCCTACAAAAGCAGTTAACATTGAAACTACTGAGAAACCAAGAATTCTACAGTTAGCTGCATCAATGACAGATAAAGAAGTGCCTGAGTTCATGGAATTTCTTAGAGAAAATCAAGTCAATTTCACCTGGTCTTATGCAGACATGCTAGGTCTTGATCTTGATCTTATAATGTATCACTTGTCCATCAAGCCAAGAGTAAAACCTGTGAAACAAAAACTTAGAAAGATGCATCCTCATGTTGCGCGACTAGTTAAAGAAGAACTTAAGAAACTCCTTGATGTGGGATTTATAAGATCAATTGACTATGTAGAATGGATCTCCAACATTGTTCTTATATCCAAACCTGGCAAAAGTGTTCGAGTGTGCACAAATTTCAGAGATCTTAATAAGGAATGTCCCAAGGATGATTTTCCTCTTCCAATCATTGATACTATAGTTGATCTAACGGCTAGCCATTCCATGTATTCGCTAATGGATGGTTTTTCAGGTTATAACCAAATCAAGATTGCACCTGAAGAGTAGGACAAAACAACTTTCACATGTCTGTGGGGGACTTACTGTTGGAACGTCATGCCTTTCGGTCTAAAGAATGTTGGGGTTACATATCAAAGAGCTATGACTACCATTTTTCATGACATGATGCACACATTCATGGAAGATTATGTCAATGACATATTGGAAAAATCATACATAAGAGAAGGACATCTCGAGGTATTATCCAAAATATTTGCAAGGTTGGAAAAGTTCAAAGTTCACCTCAATCCTAAGAAATGTGTTTTCAGAGTCACCTTTGGAAAACTCTTAGGATACATAGTTTCAGCAAAAGGAATTGAAGTAGATCCCACCAAAGTACAAGCAATCATGGAAATGCCTCCGCCAAAGAATATCAGCTAGTTGAGATTGCTACAGGGACAACTTCAATCTATACGAAGGTTCATTGCACAACTAACAAATAAATGTCTACCTTTCACACATTTGCTACATAAGAATGTTCCTTTCAAATGGGATGAAAAGTGTGAAACAACTTTTCAATAAATCAAACAATATCTAATGAATCCACCAGTGCTAGTACCACCAAATTCTGAAAAAACCACTCATCTTATACATCCTAACAACAGAGATGTCTTTAGGGCTGTTACTAGCACAAGAAGACTCTACAGGAAAGGAACATGCAATCTATTATATCAGCCAAACATTAACAAGTCATGAACTTAACTACACTTTCATTGAGAAAGCTTGCCTAGCAGTGGTATTTTCCTCACAAAAATTTTGACACTACATTTAACTCATACAATCAATCTTGTCACAAAAATTGATCCACTCAAGTATCTACTGAGCAAAGCTACACTAACAGGAAGGCTAGAAAAATAGGTCATGATCTTAAGTGAGTTTGACATCCATTATATTGATTGCAAAGCAATCAAAGGACAAGTTATTGCTGATCAACTGGCTGAAGCGCCCCTACAAGCAGAGCATTCCATGCACATTGAATTTCTAGATGTTGATGTCTTCATGGCAGAATCAAGGCAACCATGGTCATTATACTTCGATGGTTCATTTACTCAACCTGGATCGGGGGCAGGCATACTCTTTGTCACCCCTCAAGGAAATACCATTCCTCGATCATATTGGATAATGTTTCCATGCACTAATAACATAGCCAAGTATGAATCCTTAATCACTAGACTCAAAATAGCATTGGAATGGAGAATCAAAGAATTACAAGTCTACGGTGACTCACAATTGGTCATTAATCAGATCAATGATGATTATCAGACTAAAGACGACAAGTTGTTGCCATATAAGAAAATGGTTGATGATTTCAAGAAATACTTTGTAGATATCAAGTTCATCCAAATTCCATGGCTTGATAACAAGGTAGCTGACACTATGGCCACAATCGCTTCATTGTTACCACTCCCAGAAAATTAGGCTCGCTACAAATTTTTGGTGGAACAATCAATTACACCCGCTTATGACACACCTGAAATCCAAATCATTTGCCACTTAGTGGGATCTGATTCACCTTGGTACGGAAAAATTTATGCCTACCTAAAAGATGACATCTTACCACTTGACTTATCCTAAAACCAAAAGTGCAACTTTATCCACCAATCCTTTCGCTACACTCTTATCGCTAACACCCTTTATCACTATGGTCTTGAACATGACGAATCTGATAAGGATTTACAAGAAGTTCATAGTGGCATTTGTGGTACTCATTCAAGTGGACTGACCTTATCCAATAAATTGATTAGAATGGGTTACTACTGGCCTACAATGGAGAAGGAATCATTTACTTTTGTGAAGCAATGCTCTAGAAATGTCAGATACATGGGAACCTCATTCATGCACCAGCACAGGAATTACAACCATTTAAACCAACTTAGCCATTCTCTCAATGGGGGTTAGATCTAGTTGGAAAGATTCATCCTTCATCCTTGAACAAACACAAATTCATCATCACAGCGACAAAATATTTCACCAAGTGGATTGAGATAGTACCCCTTACTAAGGTTACTGACAAACACATCTCATCTTTTATACTCAACTATCTCATTTGTCAGTATGGCATTCCCAACTCCATCATTATAGACAATGGATGACCCTTCAAGAATCAAGATGTTGATGAACTTTGTGAGATTCCATATTCAGAACAAATACTGAACACCTTATTATCCATAAGGGAATGGCCAAGCAGAAGCCTTGAATAAAACAATGTTGAAAATCTTGAAGAAGACTGTTAATGATGCAAGGAAAGATTGGCATGTTCAACTTAATCCCACATTGTGGGCCTATAGAACTAGTATCTGAACACCAATAGGAGCAACAACATTTGCTTGGTATATGGAGCAGAAGCCATCTTGCCATTAGAAGTTGAGATTCCATCACTCAGAGTATCTCTGAAAGGTTTGATCATAGATGATGAATACAAAGTTTCCTGATTGCAAGAATTCGAACTCCTTGATGAAAAGAGACAACGAGCAACTGATCATTTGAAAGAATATCAATAGATGATGTCTCGTAGCTATAATCACAGAGTCAAACCATGTAATTTTTAGGTTGGTGACCTTGTTCTAAAAGAAAACTCACGCAATCTACAAGACAGAGAAAAGAAAGGAAAGTTTGAACTAAATTGGCTGGGTCCATATGTGGTAATCGTAGTATACGGTTTAGGAGCATACAAATTGTCAATGCTAGAAGGGGACCTATTTGATGAACCCATCAATAGCATGCACCTGAAAAAGTATTATGCCTAAAGCAGTTATCATCATCCAGAAAAAGTCCTAAAAAAATACAAAAACATCAAAAAAAAGTCCTGAAAAAATACAAAAACATCAGAAAAAGTCCTAAAAAAAATACAAAAACAGTAGAAAAAGTCCTAAAAAATACAAAAACATCAAAAAAAGTCCTGAAGAAATACAAAAATAGCAGAAAAAGTCTTGAAAAAATGGTTAACCTGGTGAAATCCTGGCAAACAGGTATCTCGGTAACGAAAAAAAAATCAGAAAAATGTAATAAACACAGATAGTGAAAATCTGGCAAACAAACGCTATTTGTAGCTCTCCATCGATTAGCTCATGTTTTTCACTTAGCTTTTCAACCTCCTTTTTGCACATCTTTTCATCATCTTAAGGTCATAACAAAATCATGTTGCCACCATTTTCCTAGCGCGATAACATCTTACCATGGCTTGATTTTAGCAAGTTGTAACAATACTAGGGGCAAAACGTTGACATACTAGAGGCACCTAACTTTTAGGTTACAGAAACAATTGGACAATGACATAGAAATCCAACCACACAAAACAAGCAATCAAATCCTATGAATAGCTATCCAACCATTGATCCATATTGCAAACAATTTTTTAGCAAAATACCATATCATTATTCATATCTAGATGATCTAAAATATCAATAATGATTTGAATCTCAGTTTTACATTTTGAACAGTGGTTGTTTGATTTTTGGTATCATCTCTTTGGAGCACACTCAATGATGTACTGAACTAGAGTGGCAAGGAAAGAGGATGATTTTTCTTTGTCTGTTGTCTTGAGGTTAACTATCAATTTGGTGCAAATATGTCGTGAGATGTGATTTCCAAGGCTTATAATTGATGAAAGTTCCACATTTGCATCAAAAAGGTTGTTAGTATTTGTCTGTTTATGCAAGAAATGCTCAGGTCATCTCGGTTAAATTATACCTCGATGATTGTGTTCGCTTGCCATATCAAAAATCATGAAAGTTGTACTTAGGTCATCATTGGTGCCAATCTCCCCTCTGATGCTTGTACATACTTCCAACATTTTACAAGGCTCTATGATGATTCAAGAACGCCAACAAAAAGGCTCAACAAAAGGTTGGTTTGGTTGCATTGCATTTTATTTAGTTACATTTCATTTAAATCAAAGTACATATCTGCATATTAGATTTGCGGTAGAGTTTTTAAAAGCTAAACAAATAAGTCAACGGTTGTCATGTCTCTTTGGACTATATGTGGAGGAAATTTGGACATTTTCTTCATCCTCATTTCATCTAGGTCTAGTGCATATCATATCATTTCACATTCATCATTTGGATCCTCTCTCATGCATTCATATTTCATATCATTGCATATCATCTCATTACATTACATTCCATTTTATCATTTTATCATTACATTCCCTTTCATTTTTATCTTATCTTGTCATTCTATATCATTTTAATTTTATCATTCCATCTCATCTCATTATATTTCATTTCATTATTTAATCATTTTTTTCATCATTCTCATATCCTTATTATTCATATTATTATCATTTATCGTTTATCATCTCATCATATCATATTATTTTATCATCTTAGGTCATTTCATAATTTTTTTTATTTTATCATCACATTTTACCATCTCCTTTCATTTCATTACATTACATCTCATTTCATAACATTTCATATCATATCATTTCATTTCATTTTATATCATTTCATCTCATTTCATTTCACATTTCATCATCTCATTTTGTTACATTACATCTCAATCATATCATTTCATTTCATTTCATTTTATATCATTTCATCTCATTTCATTTCACATTTCATTACATTTCATCATCTCATTTCGTTACATTACATCTCATTTCATATCATTTCATTTCATTTCATTTTATATCATTTCATCTCATTTCATTTCACATTTCATCATCTCTTTTCGTTACATTACATCTCACTTCATATCATTTCATTTCATTTCATTTTATATCATTTCATCTCATTTCATTTAACATTTCATTACATTACATCTCATTTCATATCATTACATTTCATTTCACCATTTCTTATCATTTCATTTCATTTCGTTTTATCATCTCATCAATCTTTTTCATATTCATTACATTTCATAGCATACATTTCATCATTATTAATCCTTTCACATCATTTACCATTCATATCTTTTCTCATTTTTTATACCATTTCATCTATCATTTTTCCTACAAAATTTGATTCATATTATCCATCACATCATCATCATTTATAACATTTGAAAACTCATAAACACAAATTTCATTTATTATATTTTCACATCATTTTCCAACTACATGTTTTTATAACAATTCATATCATCTCAACACATTACATTTTTCCCATCATCATCCACCTGCATAAGATCATTAGTACACATCATATCATTTCATTGCATTATCATCATCATCTCACATCATCCTGCAAATCATGTTAGTCAGTAAATCATCAAAACCCATCACATAAAAAAGGAAATAAATGCATATCCATCTCATATCATCATAAAAAATGCAACACATCATCAAAACTCATCGCTTCTGCTTATCATCACTCATCAAAATTATATACAAATGTCCAAAAGTCTAATGAAACTAAAAATTCTAGAAATGATACATGAGATATGATAAAAAATCAATGTACATGCTCCAAAGAATATGAGATACATCACATAAAATCATGCATACATCAATCACGGCTGGCTGGTGGAACCCCCTGATGGAGTTGGTCTCACAGATGGTGGCCTCCCACTAGTCCTCGCATCTAGATCTTGTTGATGCTCGGTAACCCCCATGCTTTGTGTGGCTATCTGTGACCTACTTCTGGTCCTACTACGAGACTGTGGGAATGACTCTCTGCACTCAGGAGGAAATAACTCCTCATATCAAACTCTAGAGTACTCCACCTCCCTCACCATCTCCATGCCCTCTACAATAGCCTCTCGCAAGGATGCACTCTCTATAGTTCCCATAAGCCTCTGAGCAACACCCTCGGCCTCCACTACCCTCTGTCTCAATGCATCCCTCTTTGTAATCAATTGGGCTATTTGTGGGTCTGGGGTAGGAGGATGCACATGAGCCTATGCCTGTGCCTGAACCTGTGCTTGTGCCTACGACTGTACCTGTTGTGCATGTAATTGTGCGACCAATCCCTGTGCCTGTGCCTATGACTATGCCAGCTGTGCCTATAACTGTGCGACCAATCCCTGTGCATGCACCAACTGACTCTATAACTATACCTGTTGTCCCTACAGTGTTTGCACCTAGGCATGTAGGGTATCTATTTGTCCATGCTTTGACAAGGAACCAACCCTGATCACTGTCCGTCACCCAATCCTAGTCCTCGACCGCCGCATGATCTGTACACCACTCAAAAAGTCTGGCCTCGACCTCCCTGGCACCTGCCCCTCATCTCCACCATCATCTCCATCATCTCCATCTGAACTCTCCTCCTCCCCACTATCTACCTTCTCTCCCCCAACCGCTACCTACTTACCACCTACCACATCCTCTTGTCTCCCTACCTCTGGCTGTGGTACTACCAAAATGGGTGTTGGCTCATCAGGACAAGTAAAACGTGGAAAGGGATGTGTATGATAATAGACTATGTACTCACCAGACATATCAACATCAACAATGTCTCATATATCATCCCATGCCTTGGGATCTAATGCCATATACTTCGTATATGCTATCTAATATGAGATACACAGCCCCCATCCAACCTCATCTCTACTTTGTGCATAGTGCACAACCCCCTGTGGCATCCCCTGTGTGAAACTAAACTGTTGCTTCACCCGCAATGACAAAAACCTCTCAATGATGAAAGGGGTCCTCCCTATTAGAAACAAAGGAATACCTACAAATGACATCTCAAGGTGATCCATATCCTGTGGCTCACAATCTAGGTATGGTCGCCATACCACTGCATCCATATCATCCAGGCACCATCTCTAATAATCCACCTTGCCCAGCTTGGGCTGGACAAGCAACATAGCATATGCATACACATAGGGTCTCCCTGGTGGCCTCACTCAGGGACAAGCTGGTCTTGTCACAATAATATGCTCCCACGCCCAGACCTGAAGCAATGTCATGTCGCACAAAAAACTGGATTCACCCTTGTATACCACCTAATGAAGGTCGTGATATAAGTGAGCCAACATGTAGCTCCCATAGGCATATCTCTGAGGCTGTACAAGCATCTGCTCCAGGAACCCATCCCACTAATAGTCCCTTTGACCAGTGATCTGGACAAAAGAGACCTCCAATGAATGCACCTAACACTGTAGGCAAGGCTAGATATCCCCTAAAATCAGCCCATGGCACCCAGTACCCTGCTATGTGCGCATCACCATATACTCTCCTCAGCACATCTGCCCCACCTAGCTCCTTGTGATCATAAAACACAAGGGCACCAACCACCAGAATACCTAATATCCTGTACACATCCTCTGGAGTCACAGTCACCTCACCAGTCGGCAAATGAAAGGTGTTGTGCTCCGAATGCCACCTCTCTGCCAGCGCGGTCAATAGTCCCCTGTTGACCCGAATTGGTAGCATGGCCAACAAGGATCTCAATCCACATGTCCCTATCAAGGCTACCTCATCTGGTGTCAGCTCAGCTATCTTATCCCATCCTGCCAAGTGACGCTCCCTAATATGGAGGTTTTTGAAAACCTTCTATTTTTGGGTAACACAAGATAGTCAATCAACATCACATCAATCATTCAATCTCAAATCAAACAAAATCAATCCGACTCTTATCTATCTATGACCCATATTAGTGACACATAATCAATTTGACTCATATCTATCTAGGACCCATATCAACAATACAAACTCATCATACTCATATCAAGTGCCCCATGTCAATGCACAATCTATCTATCTGAATATCACATCAATCTGTTTTATCATCAATTACTATTTGTTTTCTTTTTCAAGAATGAAAATTTATCAACAATCAAAACATCATCCTATTTGTATTTCAAGTCATGAATGCAAATATGTTTTCAATCAATCATTTACTCTTTGTTTTTTGTTCAAGGAAGACACATTTATCAACTACCTACTCTTTGATTTCTATTTTGGAAACAAATTTATCAATTATTCATCAAATTTTCTATCCATATCCACATGATGATAACACAATTTCCCTATCTATTGACCAAGGAAGCAATATCCATCATCATTTTTACATTCTGTCTATTTTAACCAGATGTGCTAATTTGTGGGCTTTATGTGCTAAAACTCATATGTGCTATTCTGTATCCTGGATACACTAGAACCTAGATGCGCCGTCCTTTGCCTGGGATGCACTCAAACAGGTCTTAGATGCACTATTTCCCTATATGCACTAAAACTCTAAACCTAAATGCTACTTTATTTTCTGGATGCGTGATAACCCTATATGCACTACTATTTTTCCTATTTGCGCTAAAACCCTAATTTCACCCTATATGCTCTACTCTTTTCATCAAATGTGCTAAACTGGTTTCTATGGTAAACATGTTAAATCTACCCTATACGCGCTCCTCTTTTCATCATAAGCACTAAAACATCTATCGAAAGTGCTCAAACTTTCCTAAAAGTGCTAAAACAAAGGTCTAAAACCTAAATCTATGGAAAAACATGGAAAATTTACTCAAAATAGAAAAATTTGAAAGCACAAGTGGTTAGATCGACTCATCGGTGGTCCATACACAGCTAGTCTCTCGTATCGGTGGGATCGCTCAAATCTATGATGGTGATATGGAATCTCCATTTCGCCAGGGCATTGTCAGAGCTAAAGGATTCAAAAAGTAAAAAAGTGCAAATGACTTGTCCTTTTCTACCTTTTTACCTTTTAGAGGTCAACCAAAGCTAATTTTTGTGACATTTTTATCTTTTTATCCAAATTTGACTTTATTTTCACACGGGCATCTTTATACATCATTTTTTGTGAGCTAAATCACTAAATTCACATCAACGTCAAATTCTCTTCATCACATCAAACAGTATCAACAACTCATATTATCATCAGTGATTTACCTCTCGAGGGGGAATCATTAACACCAACAACATCTTTCGATTAGAAACATATCAAAATTAGACCAGGGGCATATTTTTCAGAAAAGGGGCAAAGTCAAACACAACAAATTTTGAAAGTAGGAATATTTTCTCTGAAACAATGCGTTTCACACATTACTTCAAAGAGGGGCAAAATGTAGATGCATAAAATTGGTCATATCTGATTAATTCTAGCATTTAATTAAATATTTATTATTTAATTAATCTCTCTAAAGTCTTCTACATATAATTAAATTTAATTAATTTAATTATATTGTTCATTCATTTTATTCTTCTGTCATAATTAAATAAATCGACTTTTATTTAATTATTTCATATTCATATGTCCACTTGATTAATTAAATAAATACATTTTATTTATTAATTATCATTTCTGAATTTAATTAAGTCATCTTGATTTAATTAATTATTTCTTTCCAAATCTTTCTTCTAGTTAATTAAATATCTAATTTAATTAATTTCATTAAAATGCCATTTCTTAAAAAGTTTAATTAAATATATTTATTTAATTAAAGATCTTCCATATCTTTTCAAAATTATAATTAAATATTTTATTTAATTATGAAATCTTCCGTTATTCTTCAAATCTAGGGTAAATATTCTATTTTAAGAAGAATCTCTGTGTCACCCATAAATAAATAATTGAATTTAATAATTCATTATTTATCTTCTTCGAAATCTTTCCATAATCTCACAAAAAGGATGATTTTTTTACAATTCATCTTTATCATCTTATCTTACCTCTTTTACAGAAAAATAAAACAAATCTTGCTTTCTGCTTTCTTCTATTTTTTCTTCACTCTCATCTATCTTCAACCGTTCGATCTGCCAGGAATTTCTACAATCGTTGATCATATCAACCAATCAGAAGCTTTTGAAAACTCTATAAATAGCATTGTTGATCCAAGCAAGGGTTACAACAATACACACATTAGAGTAATTAGATATTAATTGCATTCTAGCATTATAGCATTATAGTTTCATTATTTCATCAATAGTCTTTCATTTTCAGCAATCATGTTTAACATTAGAATAATCATGTCTTAGCATTAACAATTACATGCATTTCATATTCAATCTCCTTCTCTAGGATGACTGTTCATTGAGCCTATCATACAATCTGAGAGCCAGCTGGAATCAATGAAAATACTTGAGATAGAGGATGATAGGATGACATTGTTAACAAGATACTGAGTTTGCAATCTTCATTGTTTTAATATTCTATTTTGATATAATGTCTTATTGGTATGATTGATTCAGTTTATTTTTACATATTTAACATTCACAAAAATTGACCACACAAGTCTTTCTTCCAATCCTCATGATCTTAATGCTTCTAATTCTTATTTGACATGAACTACAACACTTCTTCCTAGATGAACTCTAGCAACTCTTCTTTGGATAAGACATGACATTCAACCATAAAATTCAACAATTATTCTTTGATAAGACATGACATCTAATCATTAACTTCAACAATTTTTCTTTGATAAGGCATGGCATCCAACCGTGATCAACAATTCTTCTTTCATAAGGCATGACATCTAACCATTAACTTCAACAATTTTTTTTGATAAGGCATGACACCCAACCATAAAATTTATCACTAATGTTAGCCAAAAATATATATAATAATAAAAAATATATATAATAATGGGCAAAAGTAAGAAAATGAGTTCATGAAACATGGAATTTTTTCCTTAGAAAGAAATTTGAAATTGACCTCAATAAAATAGGATCCTATTTTTTTATAAATGAGATCCCGTTTAGGTTTGGGGTCCTGAGCCAAAAACAGGATCCTATTTTTTAGAAAACCGGATATCTTATTTCTTAGAAAATGGGATCCCATTTTAAAACTACCCACTAAAAAATGGGTGGTTAAAAATCGGGATTCCGTTCTTAAGAAACAGGATCCCATTTTTTTATAAACGAGATCCCTTTTAGGTTTAGGGTCCCGAGCCAAAAATATGATACTATTTTTAAAAAATTGGGATATCTTGTTTCTTAGAAAATGGGATCCCATTTTAAAACTACCCACTAAAAAATGGGTCGTTAAAAATCGAGATCCCATTCTTAAGAAACGAGATCCTATTTATTAAAAAACTGGATCTCGGTTTCTTAAAAACCGAATCCTATTTTTTAATGTCCTATTTTAAAATGAGATCCTATTTTTTAGCGACCCATTTCATATATATATATATATATATATATTCATTTTAAGAAACGAGATCCCATTTTGCAAAATGTGATCCCATTTTATAGAATGGGATCTTGTTTTCAAAATGGGATCCTATTTCATTCAAGCATAAAAAGTTTATATTTTCTATGAAAGGGGATCCCGTTTTATAAAATTTTGATTTTTGGTTAGGTTTTTGCTTTTTTTTTGGTTCAAGAAAAGGCTTGGGGACCCGAACCTAATCCCTTGACTTGGTTTGACCTGTAAGTTGAAAGTCCAAGCAATGTCACAAGAAAATAGCGACTTTGGGCATATGTCTGAAGCCCTGTTTTTGCAAATTTTTTTGGACGAATTAAAACCCATTATAGATGAGACAATGTCGATTCCAAATATGTAATTTTTTTTACAATTAGATTTATTTTTTTTCAATTAATTTATGATGAAACAGGTCCATAAACTTGAATTATCAGAGTTTTTTAGTATTTTAATAACCTTTTATTAAAATAATTTTTTGACGAACTGATTGCACAAAAATGTACTTTAGAAAATTATTTTCAATTTAAAAAAATAAAAAAATAATAAGTTTAGGTCATCTTATGCGTGACATACATGGCGATTTTTCAAAACGACAAACATCGCTAATAAAAATTTAACAAAAAAATTCAATAAAAAATTACAAAAAATATTGAAAATGTGCTTCAGTGAGTTACAATTTTTTTCCCAAAAGGATTTATAAAAATATGATAATTTAGGTCAAAATATGGATGACGTACACGTGCATGGTATGGTAAGAAAAAAAGTGACTTTTAAACAATTGTTTTTAGAAACGCTTATTGAAAATCAATTTGTAGCATCTAGGCATTGAAATAAATTACATATTTTGAAATTAAACTCTGAGTACTACATTTTATGATTAGTGATTTTTTTTAAGATTCCATCTCTAAGTGCTTCAAATTTTAAGGTCAAATGTGTCAAATTTTGAAAATTAGGGAAAACACCCACTTTTTGGCCAAAAACTGGACTCAACTTCTTGCCAACACTCTAATGATTAACTAGTACCAAGGACTAATAACTTATTGCTCAAGTGCTAACATCAATTACAATGGAAAATTAGTGTTGCCTTCAATGACAACTTCCAACAATCTCCCCCTTTGGCATTGATGGAAACACACACTACTCGCTCTCCCCCTTTGACATCAAGGACAAAGGGGCATGCACTCCTACACAAAACAATAAGATATTATCTAACTTTAGGAACAAATGAAAAAAGATCTTCTATTGGAATAGTAGCACATACTCCCCCTTTGACCAAAAACACATCTCCAACCAGCTATACATATGCAAAAACTAGATAGTATCTTTAAGACCCCCTTGAGAGGTAGCACTCATTAGTCTAGGAGTAAATGATATGGCATGAATTTCTCCCACTGGAAAAATGCACCATTTATGTATCTAGTTAGAACAAGGAGGGACAATAATCCCTAACTATTGCAAGAATGAAGGCCTTGTCATTGATTTAAAATAGTTTGATTTCATGGTTTCAGGTTATTGGTTGTATATGTCAAGGATCTTGAGAAAATTGTAATAAAAAAAGGTTGCAGGTATTCAGTCGTTGCTCTGAGTTTTGCTCTAGGTTTTTCTCATATATTTGTGTGGTTCATATATGTTGATCATGGTTGTTGGATCATTGTACAGTGCGAGTTATGTTCACCAATTATGAACTGTGTTTTTCAGGGTATCTAGCTGAGGTCTGGGATAAATGTAGTTGCTCTAGATTTCTTCTTGGTTGAGTCTTATGACTTGCAGTTCTAGAGTTAAGTTTTTATGATCGTGTTGAAGATAATTTTGTTGTCTAGAAAGATTGGATCATGTTAAGGGATACATGTGCTTAATTATTCTATTCTTTTTACACTGGTTTGGCATACCTTGTGTTAAACACTACTTTCAAAGTTAATGGAGCATGTTAGGACTTGTTTGGGTCCTCATCAAGCGTGTGTCTAGGTTGCCCTCATTCTAATTCCACCCTAAAATGTTTTGAGGCTGAACTAATTTGAATTTGACTGATGCATGGTCGAATTTGGATACGTTTCAAAGTTGAAGATGGTATAAATATAGGATGAGATATCGATGAAAGGTATACAAAGAAATAGAGCAAGATAGATGCGAAACAGTTTGTATGTGATGCGAGTTTGGAAAATTAGTGTGAAATTTAATTGTTGAGTTTCTAGATGAAGTGAGCTTAAGGTGTACTCTATCATTCATGCATGTCTACATGTGGTTGCATGAATCATGGTGGAAATATTTGTTGCATTGAGATTGTCTTCACTTTTTAACATATCTCTTCTATCTTCTTTGTATCTATGTGGTAGTATGCCTTTTGATTGGTTAACCCTTGTTGGATAGTGAGTCATATTTTGGTAGTGAGCCTACTCTGGCAGTGAACCTTTGTAATTAGTTTTGATATTCTATATATTGTGAGCTAATCCTCACCGTATTTTTTCCTTCTTGGGTTTTCCATGTAAATCTTGTGTTAGTGTGTATGTGTGATGTTGTTTTAGTTTCCACCTTTACACTTAATGCTTAATCATTTTAGCAAAGTAAATGATTTTTGATTGATCTAATTTCTGGTAAAATTTTGCAAAGTTTAAAATTTGTCACAACTAATTCAACCCATCTCTTAGTTGTCTTGTTCAATAATTGGTATCAGAGCTTGGTTCCTTAGAGAGGAGTTTAACCGCTTAATGAAGGTATGGAATGGAAAGCAAGTTCACTTTTGATATGATGTAGAGAAAGTATACAAGACTCCTTACACTCCTCTTGCTAATGGCCTGAGTACATTTGATGAAATCAAGGCGCATGAAGCAAAAAATAAGGTAAAGTTCATTTTGAAGAATAGTCTTACACATTCTGAGTTGATTAAAATTCAAAATTTGAAGACTGCTAAATAAGTATGGGATGCTTTAGAAAATAAATATGAAGGAGATGAAAGCATCAAATAAGAAATTTTATAGAATTTGGAGACATAGTTTGAGCTCCGACATATGTTTGAAGATGAGAACATTAAGTCCCATGTATAGAGAGTAGATGAAGTGGTAGGTGAAATGCGAGGACTTGGTGCTACAATAGATAAATCCAGGATTGTAAAGAAGATTCTTAGGACTCTCCATCATGATTATAGTGAAAAGGAATCTTCTATTAAAGAACATATAGAATACAAGACCTACACTAAAGGGGTGATCCTACAAAGTTGGTTTACAATTTCTAGGAGATTCTGATTTTTGCTAAAATCACATATTTTTGGAAAATATAATGATTTAAGCATTAAAAAGTTCCATTTAAAGCATTCCAATTGAAGAGGGTTTGATCAAACTACCTTAGATCAAACCCCCTTGGATAAAACACTGCTAGTTTTAAACCATACCTATAATGAAGTCTCCTTTACACCTATCAAAATGCTTATAAAAAACCACTTTTGATTTACCTTTTGGGGGATCAAATGAATTCATTTAAAATTTATTTTTGTAAGTATGCAGTCCTTATTATAAGCTCCCCAAAAAGTATAATTTTAAATAAATTTAATTTCATTATTATATTTATTTTTTATTTCTTGTGAATTTAAGTTTTTCATTGAAAATGAAGCTCTCTGTTTTGCACATGTGAAAAAATAGAAGACTATCAAAAAAAATTTGAAAAATATGAGTGCACCAAATATTGAAGTCCTTGATCCAAAAAAAAAAAAAGAATTTCAATACATACAAAAAAAGTTACACGTTATACGGTCTACCTATGTTTGAATTGTAATTGGTTTGACTTCAAAACTTGATTAAGGATAAAATATTCAATAAAACACTATCTAACCAAGTGGAAGCACTAGATATCAGAGTTACAAATCTAAATTCAAAATAATTATAATTTTATCCTTCATGGAAAAGAAGTTATGCATTATATGGTGAGCCTCACTCCTTAAAAATGTTGTTTTCTAAAAAAACTAGTTTTTGAGGTAGATGGAAAAAGAGGTGCAATTTGATTCCAAATTTTTTGAAAAAAATATATTTAGAATCTACAGACAAATGTCATGAAACTATAGTTTGCATCATCTTCAAATTCCTTACGGTTTAGCTGCTATAGGTGCCCAAAAGTGAAGATTTAGTTAAAAAAAATATTTCAATGTCTAGTTTGGCCAAAAATTGTAAACGACTATTGTGGGATCACCCAAAGATCAGTTATTAGGAACTCAAACATATTATGAAATGAGAAATATGAATTTGAGAAATGAATCCAAATCAAAAACTGCTTTCGAGGCTACAAGAGGTGAAGATCTGGATGAAGAGAATCTTGATGAAGTAGAAGCTAACTTTGTGAGAAGAATGAGGAAAGACTTCTGCAAGAATGAAGTTAAGTTACCCTTTAAATGATTTAGTTGTGGAGGAATAGGTCACTATGCTTCGAGGTGTCTAGAAATATCTAAGAAGAAAAAAAAATGATTTGCAAAAGAAAACAAAGGTAAGAAGATCAAAAAAGCATATTATGTGAATCAGGATGCTAGTATTTCTGATGAGGAATCTTATTATGGAGATTTTGATGATAGTGAATGTCTATTCTTGGTTATAAAAGATGAACCTACTTCTACTAATTCTTAAAGATAGGTGGAATAATATCTTTTAGAGAAAGGAAGAGATAAATATGCTATAATCTCTACCCTACACGCCAAAAAGGAAAAGATCTATTGGGTTGTTGAGAGTGTTTTTTCACATCACGTGACTAGTGAAAAGAGTAAGTTTGTTAAACTTGAAAAATACGACGGAGGCTTAGTTATGTTTGGAGATGATACTAGTGCTAATATTTGTGGGATATGTTTAGGAAGTTTTGATGGCAAGCATAATATTGATGATGTCTACCATGTTAAGGGCTTAAGGCATAATCTCTTAAGTGTTGGATAGATGTGTAGTAAAGGATATAATCTTTTATTTAAAGATGAGAGATGTGAAATCAGGAAAGGATCCAAAACAATAATTTTTGTAGGAAAGATGTCTGAAGGAAATATATATCAACTTAAAGGTGCTAATAGACATTCTTTATGACTCAAATTAATGACAGTTGGTTATGACATCAAAGAATGTTCCATATGAATTTTTATTACCTAGCGGGGATTAGTCTATTACAATTCATAAGAGATTTACCAAGGATTACAAAGCCTATTAATGATATTTGTAAGAATTTTCAATTTGGAAAGCAAGCAAGAAACAACTTCAGATCAAAGGAACAATCTACTATCGAACTATTGGATTTAATTCATATAGATCTCTCTGGTCCTAAAAAAGTGAGAAGTCTACAAGGTGAAAGGTACTTTATGCTTTTGATTGATGATTACTCTAGGTATACATTGGTTACATTTCTTAGAGAGAAATCTGATGCATTAGATAGATTCAAAACATTCAAAGCTATGGTTGAGAATGAAGTAAATTTGAGAAAAAAATGCTTAAGGTCGGATAGAGGTGGTGAATTTACTTCCCATGAGTTTAATATGTTTTGTGAAGTTCATGGAATAAAAAGATAGTTATCTAATTCATGAAATCCTTAATAGAATGGAGTTGTTGAAAGGAACAACATAACAATTCAAGAAGCTACTAGATCAATTATGACTAAAGCTGGTCTACTGGAAGTTTACTAAAGAGAAGCTATTCACATTGCTTCTTATGTGTTCAATCAAATTCAAGCAAGAAAAAATAGTACTAAGACCCCGTATGAGCTATGGTGTGGAAGAATTCCTACTATTAAGTATTTCAAGGTATTTGGAAGCAAATATTATATCAAATGGGATGAAGAAAATTTAGGGAAGTTTGATGCTAGAAGTGATGAAGGTATTTTTCTTGGATATTCTACTAAAAGAAAAGCTTACAAATGTTTCAATAAAATACTAAGGAAGATTGTAGAAAGAACAACGGTCAATGTTGATGAAGCAATGAAAAATTCAATTGAAGTTGATTGATATGTATTTGATGAACCTAATTGCATAAGGATTGAAGAAGTTTTGGAAGAATGGGAAAAGGACGAGCAAGAGAAGCAGAATGAAGAAGAGGAAGAAGCTCTGGTGGTGTCCCCAAAAACACCTAAATATGTGCAAAAAAATCATTCAGAAAGTTAGATCATTGAAGACAAGACAAAAGGAGTATTGAAAAGAAGCAAAGGGGTATGTGCAGGATCTTCATGGAAAAATAGGCCCTTAAGTGGCGAAAAATTTAGAAAAATTAGAGTTAGGCAAATTGACATAAAAATTTCAATAAGTTATCTATATTATTTCAAAAATATGTAAGAATAGAATCTATAGCAAATTGAATGTAGTTTCTAAACTACTAGGTTTATTTAAAAAAAAACTATTTGGTGAAAATTTGAAATTTCAATGTAGTAGTACTTAAATTTTAGAGACAAACAAGAAGTAGTTGTTTGTTTGACCACCCTAACCACAATAAAATGATAGTATTTTTTTATAATATTTTAGATATAAGTAGAGGACTCATGTCCCAATGTGATGCATATTTGTTTGTAGTTTTTTTCCAAGGAAATAATTAATTATGAATTTTTTATTACAACTTATAAAAAATATAAAAACTCATATGTCTGACCACTTTAACTTGGTCAAAACTTCATGAAATTCAATTTTTTTTTAATCCTATAGTATGTGAAGCATAAAATGTGATGCATGTTTCAGATTCAAAAAATGTGATAATGTTTAAAAGTTATAGATGTTTTTCAATCAACCTATCAATTAGGACTTTAGTTGTAATTCAAATAGAAAATGAATAATAATGATTTATTAAATTCAAAGTAAAGAATAATTTATATTGGTGGAAACCTGGGAATCTCTTTAAAAAACCTTTTTAATTTCATCAATTTTGGGTAAAAAAAGTTGTTAGCCACATACCCATCATATCGCCACTTTTTGGCCCATCATGATCCTGAACATACCTAAAGTTGCTACCGGTAAGATAAATCTATGTTTAATTTTTGAGATTGAACCAAAGAATACAAGTGAAAAATGTAAAGATGAGCATTGGACAAAAGCTCTAAAATAAGAACATATGCAAATTGACAAGAATTAAATTTGGGATTTGGTTCCTAGACCATGAGATAAACACTTAATTGGATCAAAGTGGGTATTCATAAACTTGAGTTGAATGAGAATGGAGAAGTGGTAAAAAATAAAGCAAGTCTTGTGTGTAAGGGATACTCGCAAGTAGAAGGAATATATTTTCAAGAGACTTTTACTCTAGTGGCAAGAATGGAAGCTATCAAAAAAAAATTAACATTTTTTGCTCATAAATATTTTGAGGTCTATTAGATGGATATTAAGTCAGGATTTTTGAATGGTGAGCTAGAAGAAGATGTCTACATGGAACAACCAGAAGGATTTCAATTGTCAAATCAACCAAATATGGTCTGTAGATTGAAGAAGTATTTATATGAATTGAAGGAAGCTCTTAGAGCTTGGTATGCAAGGTTAGACAAGTATTTGATTCAACAAGGTTTCAACAAAGGTGTAATAGATAATAATCTATATTTTAAAATTGAAAATGACAAAATCTTGATTGTGGTTGTATATGTTGACATTATCTTTGGAGAAAATGAAACTATCTATAAGATGTTTGCATAAGAAATGAAAAAAGAATTTGAGATGTCCATGTTTGGTGAGATGAATTTCCTTCATGGGCTACAAATTAATCTAACAGAGAAAGGTATTTTTATTTCATAGACAAAATATGTAAGAGAGATGTTGAAGAAGTTTGTGCTGGATGGTTCCAAATTGCTATGCACTCCTATGGTGACTAGTAAATTAAGTAAAGATGATGATTCACCTAAGGCCAGCTGATTACAACAAATATAGATCAATGATTGGTGGACTATTGTATTTGACTGCTACTAGACTAGATATTATGCATGCAGTCTATCTTGTGGCTAGATTTCAAGAATGTCCTAAAGAAACACATGTTGTTAAGATAATATTCAGATATTTGAATGGCACTTTGGATTATGGCTTTTGGTATTCTAGGGATACTGACTTTACACTAAGTGCTTACACAGATGTGGTTTGGGTTGGCTATGTGGATGAAAGAAAAAGTACAAGTGGTGGTGCATTCTTTCTTGGTTATAGATTGGTGGCTTGGTTGAGTAAAAAGAAAGATTTAGTTTCTTTGTGCATTATTGAAGCTGAGTATATTGTTGTTGCATCTTGCTGTACACAAGTTTTATGGATGAAATAGACATTGAAAAATGTCAAAGTAATGTATGATGATCTTATTTCTATCTTCTGTGATAACTCAAGTGCAATTAACATTTCAAAGAATCTAGTGATTCACTCGAGGATAAAGTATATATCTATCAAGTATCATTTCTTGAGAGAGAAGGTTTTAGAGAATGAAGTAAAAATTGAGTGCGTACCTACGAAGGATTAGATTGTTGATATATTTACGAAGACTCTTCGTAAAGATACTTTTGAGTATGTTTGAGAGAAGTTATGGGTGATTTACACTCCTTTCTTGAACTAGATGCATATGGAGATGCATCAGTTTGGTAAGTCTATGAATCTATCTTTTTTTATGGATTGATGTTTTGGTGGCTACTTCTCAGGGGGAGTAGGTAGTGTCCTGTTTTGTCATTGAAAGTGTATTCCATGCTTAATGTCAAAGGGGAAATCAATGTAAAATATATTTTTCCTCTGCCATTTATTTCAAAGGGGTAGATGAGGAAGATGTGAAAAATATATCTTTTGAGATGAGGAAGATGTAAAAAAAAATGGGTTATCTACTAAGAGGGAGAAACATAAAGTAAAATCATGAAAAGTATGTTCAAAGCTAGAGTGTTTTCTTTGATGTTTTATCACATCATGTGTTTCCATCAATGACAAAGGGATAGATTGTTGCAAGAATGAAGGTTTTTTCATTGATGTCAACTGATTTGATGTCATGGTTGTAGGTTATTAGATGTATATGTTGAGGATACTGAGAAAATTGTAATAAAGAAAGGTTGTAGGTATTCAATGGTTTCTTTGAGTTTTTCTCTAGGTTTTGTTCCTATGTTTGTGTAGTGTAGATATATTGATCATGGTTGTTGGAAGCTTCTATATCCATAATTTGAGCTTCTAGATTGTTGTATAGTGTGAGTTATGTTAACTAGTTGTAAATTGTGTTTTTCGGGGTATCTAGTTAAGGTCTAGGAGAAATGTAGTTGCTTTGGATTTCTTCTTAGTTCAATCTTATGAATTGTAGTTCTAAATTTAAGCTGTTATGATCATATTGAAGATAATTTTGTTGTCTGGAAAGATTGGATCATATTATGGGTTGTGTCTGCTTAATTTTTCTATGTGTTTTACATTGGTTTGGCTAACCTTGTGTTAAAACCTACTGTCAAAGATAATGAAGTGTGTTAGGAATTATTTGGATCCTCATCAAGCATGTGTTTGGGTTGCACTCATTCTAATTCAACCCTAGACTATTTTGGCATCAACCTAATTTGAATTCAAATGATGTATGGCCGACTTTGGATATGTTTCAAAGTTGAAGATGGTATAAATATAGGATGAGATATCAGTGAAAGGTATGCAAAGAAATAGAGCAATATATATGTGAATTAGTTTGTATGTGATGTGAGTTTGGTAGATTGGTGCAAAATCTAATTGTTGAGTTTCTGCATGCAGAGAGTTGAAGGTGTACTCTATCATTCATGCATGTCTGCAAGTGGTTGAGTGAATCATGGTGGAAATATTTGTTGCATTGAGATTATCTTCTCTCTGCAATATATCTCTTCTATCTTCTTTGTATATGTGTGACAGTGAGCCGTCCAAGTGGTTAACCCTTGTTGGATAGTGAATCTTTATTTGGATAGTGAGTCATGTTTTGGAAATGATCCTACTCTGGTAGTGAGCCTTTGTAATTAGTTTTGATATTCTTTATATTGTGAACTAATCTTCAACATGGTTTTTCTTTAACTCGGTTTTCTACATAAATCTGGTGTTACTATGTATGTATTATGCTTTTTCAGATTCTTTCTTTGCACTTAATGTTTAATCATTTTATCAAAGTAAAGGATTTATGATTTATCTAATTTCTGGTAAAATTTTGTAAAGGTTAAAATTTGTCACAACCGATTCACCCTCCTCTTAGTTGTCTTATTCAACACTAAATTTTACCATAGATACTCAAAAGTATCCTTTAAAAGTTCCCTAGTGAAATTTTCTACAATTTGGTCCTTGGTAGGCACATACTCCATTTTAACTTCATGTTTTTCAACAATCTCTCAATAAGTCATACTGAATTGAGATGTCTTTGGTTCTTGAGTGCATTACTAGATTCTTGGAAATGTTAATTACACTTGTATTGTCACATAGTATATGAATAGTTTCATCATAAACCACCTTTACATCCTTTAAAGTTTGGTTCAACCAAAGCACTTATGCATAGAAATATATTGTAGAAATATATTGTAGAAATATATTCTTCTTTTACTATGGACAAAGACATTGAATCCTTCTTTTTACTAAACCATGAGACCAATCAATCTCGCAAAATGAATGCACTACCACTTGTACTACTTCGGTCATCAACACAATCTACCCAATCAATATTAGTATAAGCACTCTAAGAAAAATTTTGACCCTTTTTATACAATATGCCATAATCTAGAGTACCCTTCAAGTATCTAAGGATTATTTTCACTACTTTCTCATGATATTTTTTTGGGATTGGCTTGAAATATGGCAACCAAACATACACCATGCAAGTTATCCAATTTGGAAGCAATTATATAAGAAAAACCTCCAATCATGGACTTGTAGAGAGTCTGATCAACTTCTGGAGATTCATCATTTTTTTGCAATGACAACCTATCACCATAGGAGTACCCACTAGTTTGGAATCTTCCATCCCAAACTTATTCAACATTTTTTTTATATATTTTTCTTGAGAAATAAAGATACCACCATCTTGCTGAATAATTTGAAGTCCAAGGAAGAAGGAAAATTTACCAATCATTTACATTTCAAATTCTTTCTGAATTTCTTTTACAATTTTTTTGCACATATCATCATATTCACCAAAGATAATGTCATCAACATACACAACCATAATAAAAAAACTTGTCTTCACAAAAATTAATATACAAATTACTATTTACATTAATTTTCTTGAACCCTTTTTTAAGTAGGTACTTATCCAATCTAGCATACCAAGGTTTTGGAGTGCTCTTGAGACAATATAGCTTTCTTGAGTCTACAAACCATATCAAGATTCTTTGATAACTAAAATCCATCTTGTTTCTCAATATATAGCTCTTCTTCTAGATCACCATTTAGAAAAGCCAACTTGACATCCATTTGATATACTTTTAAATTCTTATGAGAATAAAGAACAAGAAACATCCTTATAGCTTCCATTCTTGCTACTAGAGAAAATGTCTCCTCTAAATAAATACCTTCTACTTGTGAACATACTTTACAAACTAATCTAGCTTTATTCCTCACCACTTCACCATCCTCATTTAGTTTGTTCTAGAACAAACTAATTGTTCCTATGACTTTTTTATTAGCAAGTTTGTGAAAAAATTTCCAAGTCTAATTATTTTCTATCTCATCAAGTTCAAGTCCTTCATTTTCTTTATCCAATTGTCATCTTTGCTAGCGCCAACAATGTTCTTGGGCTCAACTTTTCACAACAAACATAGGTTTACTTGCTCACTAGCTCTTTCAAACTTTCTCCTAATTATTTTCTATCTCATCAAGTTCAATTCCTTCATTTTCTTTATCCAATTGTCATCTTTTCTAGCACCAACAATGTTCTTGGGCCCAACTTTTCACAACAAACATAGGTTTACTTGCTCACTAGCTCTTTCAAACTTTCTCTTGGTTAGAACACCTTCATACTTATCTCTAATGATTTGATCTACAAAGTGATTATTCTGTACATATTTTGTTGGGGTTTTTAGAGCCTTTAAATATTAGTTTTTGATCCTTCTCTTCTTTCTCTTATATTTCTTCTTCTTCTTCAATCTAGGGAAGCATATTAGATTCCAGAAAATTGAGTTCATGTGAGATCTGATAGAAGTCTTCATCTACTTTGACATTTTTACTTTCAAGAATCTTCCTTGACCTCTTTTTTCAAAATTTGTATGCCTTTCTTCTAGTAGAGTAACCAAGAAAGATCCCTTCATCACACCTTGAATCAAACTTGCCAAGATCACTTTCATCTCTTTTGATGTAATTTGCTACCAAAATTTTTGAAGTATCTGATAGTAGGAGGTCTTCCATACCATAGATTATAAGGGGTCTTAATGTTGTTGACTCTAAAATTCACTTTTTTAAGTAGATAGACAACAATGTGAATCACTTCCTTCCTATACTTATCTAGAAGGTCAATATCTTTCATCATTTTTCTAGCCATTTCTTACACTATTCTATTTTTTCTTTCAACTACCCCATTCTACTAAGGAGTTATAAAAGTAGAAAAATGTCTCCTAATGCCATGATCTTCAAAACAAATAATATTCATATGAATTAAATTCACCTCCTCTATCTGACCTTAAACATTTGATCCTAGCATCCATTTCATCCTCAGGTTTTTCTTTAAAAATATTAAATTCCTCCCATTATTTTGTGCCATATCCATATTTCTCTAGTTTGAGCTAATAAGCATATTCTTCCATTAGCCACCTTTAGATGATAGAAATTACCATTTTTCCTTGTTTCTTCAACAACAAGCCTTCCATTTGAACCCTTCCTTCATAATTTCACATCCATTAGCATGAAATATAAAATTTTAACATTTTTTGTACATTTGAATGACACTTAGGAGATTATGTTTCAAACCTTTGACATAAAGGACATCTTTAATTTTTTTTTCTTTTCATTAATTGTTATATCACCTTTTCAACAAATTTGTGTTGAATTTTCATCACCGAACATAAAAGCCTCACTGTTAACTTTCTTGAGACTAATGAAATATATTCTATCACCAATCTGTGTGATGAGAACATCCATTGTTAATCACCCAAGCATCAACTTCTTTTGCATGAAAGGCAGTCCATGCTGCCATTGATCTTTCATAGACCCTACTATTTTGTAAGGTACTAGACCTTTTACACTCTCCAATGATGTTCATTTTTCCTTACAAAACCGCACGTGAATAAATTTTCATTATCTTCATCTTTAGAGGAACAAATTCTCTCCTTAGAATAGAAGTCTCTTTTATTTTTCTTTCTTTTGTCATCACCAATTGATTCTTTATAGGGGCATTTAGATGAAAAATGACCTATTCTTCCACAATCAAAATATTTGAATTGTAAATTAAATTTATATTTCATAATACCCATTTTTAATATCCTCATAAAGTTTGCTTCAACCTCATCAATGTCTTCATTTTGATGGGAAACTTCATCTTAAATATTTTTGTTTGATTTGAATGTAGCTTTCTTCTTTGGAACACCTTTATCAAACTCTATCATCTCAAAGGTAGTAAGAGTACCAAAAATTTCATGAACTGAATATTGATCCAAGTCTTTTTACTCTTCAATGGTAAACACATTATGACTAATATTTTGGGAGATCAAAACTTTCTTCACAATTTCACTTTCCTTTACTTCTCTAGCAATACAGAAGATTCCATAGAAATCTTCTTATACCTAGAACATATAGCTTCCAATGTATTCATCTTATGTCATCCTTAGAGTCTCAAATTTTCTCTTAAATACTTACATATTGGCTTGCATCACTTTAGTATCTCCTTCATAGATGTTGCCAAGTTTTTCCCAAGCATATTTGGTAGAGCTACAACTCATAACCTTCAAAAGTTATAAATAAACCAACCCATACAAGATAGTATTCTTGGCCTTGGCATTGCACTCATATAGTTTTATTTTAGTTGGATCTATAAGAGAAGTGGTAGGAGTAGTGTAACCACTTTTGATAAACTACCACACACCAAACCTAAGAGAGTTTAGGTGTCCTTCCATTCTCATTAAATTTATAAGAATTAATTATTCCTATAAAACCTAAGGCCCTTATGTGAACCATCATATGCCATCCCAAATCTTTTCTTCAAGCTATTAAGCTTCTACACTAGAACTTTGCTCTACTACGAATTGTTGAACACACCCAAAGATTAAGACAAGGGTGAATCAGTCTGCACAAAAACTTAACTCCTTTCAGACCTTGGAACTTTCAACGTAATCCAACCTTGATTATCAAATCAAAACCTTAAAAAATAGTAGAAACAAAGAATGATAATAGTTTGAATCCTTAGCAAATTCAACAAAATTTAAGCAATGCAAGATAAATCAATTCTACTTCT
The DNA here is from genome assembly GCA_007258455.2 of Sequoia sempervirens. Lineage (NCBI taxonomy): Eukaryota > Viridiplantae > Streptophyta > Pinopsida > Cupressales > Cupressaceae > Sequoia > Sequoia sempervirens. The sequence continues at coordinate 36,679,556 of VDFB02000017.1, read as the reverse complement.
AACCATATCAACAAAAGTGTGAAAGAAATATAAATCACACACATGCACACAAGGAGAACACTAAATTTACGTGGAAAACCCAATGAGGTAAAAACCATGGTGAGAGTTAACTCACAATATAAAGGATCACTACCAAAAAGACTTACAAGAAGGCTCACTACCTTAGGGCAAGATAAAAAAGGACTTATAAGATTGAAGACAATAAATCTAGGAGAAAGATTTAAATAACCTAATGAGATTCACTATCTTAGAGAAGGATATAAATATTTAGATAAAGATTACATTGCTCAGTGTCAACATAACAATCTATTGACTAAGGTGTTATAATAGAATTGATCTTTCCTTTCACTCACTTGATCACTATCACTACTAGATATTCAATACATTTTCCACACACACTTCTTCACACTTGTACACTACTCCATCATGTTGCATCTAAAATTATCTCGCATTTATATTCACAACACTTCAAAACTTCAATTAGGTCAGCTAGGAAGAGGATAAAATAATGAAATCAATTGGCTAGCCACCAATACATAATATAGTCCTATCTTGAAAATAGAGAGCACCAAAACAAATATTATCACTTCTTGCAGTGTGATCCAAAATAATTTACATGTATAAACACATCAACCTAAGTCGACATCAAGGAAATGTGTGGATGAAATGTGAAGAACATAACTAGTTGGCCCAAAAAAATTCTACCAATTGAATTAACTTGATGTGGTCCCAAGTAGGATAGGTTAGAACATAAATCTATCATAACACATCTTTCATTGCTAGAACAAACCCCCAAGCACACAACACAAACAAAGGAACAAGCCTTGACTACTAGATATCCACAAATATCCTAGAAATCCAACTCAAGACACAATGTGGCACAAAAGGGGCCAATTATAAGCATGTGGATCACACAGGGATGTTATTTGAACATCAAAACAAAATTTCATAAACTTCTTCCATACTATCATACCATCAATAGCCACTACAAATCAAATAGGTACAAAATACTTCATTCAAGAAGCACAAAATACATAGCCAAATGATGTGGTAGAAAAACTTGTGGATCACTTCAACACATGAGATTGGAAATAATACATTGCACAAACATTAAGAGAACATTCACCAAGATGCTGGAGAAAAAACATCAATATGGAGAAATGTAGAGGATTTCCCAAACCAATTTGGACAACCAACAATACTGCCAACCTTCTTAAAGGTCACAGATATCTCCTCAACAACATAGTGACCTAAAAATATAGGAGTGCAACATCAAAAAACAATGAAATTGAATACCAAACCACAAGACCCAAGCATCAACAATGGAGGAATGCAAAATTATCTTAGACAAACTTCAATGTAGCTTCTTGAACTAGAAACACTTAAGCAACTTGTGGAGGCCAAAACTTCCTTTCGGCTACACATTGTTCATTAGGAATATTAGGAGAAAGCATACCAAATAATTTAGAACTTTAGTAACATATCTCCATAGTAATTCATACTTCTAATCCCCATCTTAATGCTTCTAATTATCTAAATAATGCAACTTTCTTTGACATGAACATCAAAAACTCTTCTTAAATGAATTTCTACAACTCTTCTTTGGGTAAGGCATGATATCCAACCATGGAATTCAACAATTCTTCTTTGATAAGACATGACATCCAATTATGAACTTCATCACTAGTGTTAGCCCAAACTGAATAAAACAATGATAACTAATTAACAAGTTCTTACTACTCAGGTGTTGACATCAATGAAAACCAATAATCGATGTTGACATCAGTGACAACAACTTCCAATAATATCCTCAGTGTTGACATCAATGACAACAACTACTAATAATGGAATGTTTGTACTCTACCAATTAAACCTATTAGAGGAACACTAATTATAAAATGAGATCCCATGGTAGCATAAAGAGAACTTTTAAAAAATAAAGATACTTCCCAATATCCATACCTAATTATTTGCACAACCTCATAAATATTTTCACCTAGAGTGTCATAAATTATTTCAGAGATAAGGATGAATACATAACCCTATAGACTAAGATCATTGCAAAAAATAGAGAGTGGTTAATAGAAGAGGACACATTTTTTAGTAGTGACATTTTAAATGAATTCTAGATTAAGGAAAATATCAATAAAGAAAGTTGAACATATGATAAGTTTCAATACCCAAATATTAATGTTGAAGCCTTAATTTTTTTTTTTCATATTATAGATAAAGGATATTTCATGGATTTCATGAGGCATAAAAAATAAAGATTACATAGAAAATGGTATATTAAATATCTCATAAATCATAATTTTAATCATTTCAATATAAGTAAGAAAATGTATCCAATTCTTAAGAGAAAGATATAATTAATTGGGTTATATGTTAATGGAAAATACCTAGAAGAGTATATGATGATAATTGGTTCACTACATGAAAATGGCACTTTGAAAAATGGAACTTTGACATAACTTTGACAACCCAACAAGCAAACTTTTCCAAATCTGGTGTTGCAGAGTTGCCTCCTAATTTTTCAAAAATTTTGGGAAAGGACCGATTCACCACCTATGGTGAATGAGTCCCACCTTAGGATTGAAAATCTAAATTTTGTCAAATTCCAAATCCTAACAGATAGAAACAAGCTCCAGACACTTTTTCACCAAGTGGAGGATTGATTCACCACCCCAGGTGAATGAGTCCCACTGTGAAAATTCAATAATTTCCATTAGCATTCATAACATTCCAGATTCATCACATTTCATTCAGGTGCACTCTGATTTGACCCATCTCTTTATGTTCTGCACATTTCATTCATTTTCTTCATTATTTGCATATCACAATGTGTTTTCAAACATAGTTGTAATTACACTTTTGCATTCATTGTTGGTCATTTAGATTATTCAATTGCATTTAGTTAGGTCCATTTACATCAAACAACATTGCATACATTCTGATTTGAGTGATACACTAGCATTTTTGGCCCTATCTCTCTCCTTTTAGGTGAAAAACCCTAGAAGTGTAAGATTAGTCCATAGGGTCCCAACAATCTGTTTCAGTTACTTTCATCATCTTTAAAAAATTGAGCGATTGCCTCCTCATTACTCTTCTTTTCTTTGTAGAATTTACAACCAACCATAGGTAACCCATTCATAGTAGCAATCTACTCCTCATTGATATCAATCACCAAGCCCTTAATCTTAAGCTTACGGTTGTGCCAACAAGAAACAAACTCTGTCGAAGCATTCAAGTCATGAGCATGCAATCTTTCTAAGAATGGTGTAAAATTACCATGATGAAGAATCTTCCAAATTTTCTTCTTCTTTCTTAGACCCACACAAGAATGAGGCTCAATTCTACTTCTATCACCTCCCATTTTATAGAAACCAAAAGTAGAAAACCCTAGAAATTAGCATTCGTTGGATAGCCAAAAATTCAAACGATATCCACAAAGTGTTTGAGTGGAGAGTTGGTACTAATGGTTAAATGCAGTCACCACATAAGCTCATCCAAAACCATCATTTCTCATTAAGATCCTAGATTCCTTAGGAAGGAGTGAGCCTTCATCCCATGCTCGATACTTATTAATCCTGACAGATTCATTGGGAAAAAAATCTACCAATGAATTACCTTCTCAGTAAATGTGAGAAACACAAGTTTCTTCCCAAGATGTGAACATGATCATAGCATCCTTTATTAATTGATCAACATTCTAGTTGGTCTTATGGGTGCCACTTAGATAATTAAAGATGTTTAGCAAGTCACCTTCCACCCATAGTTTAGAGTAACCCCTATCCACAACATACTTAATACTTATAAATGTAGCCTCTCCCTCAGCACTGTGATTTGTCCAATTTCCCAATAGTATTATGGAAAAAGTTAATAACATAGATGAATGCCTTATTAGGGTAACACAATCAAATTGAGTCCTGCAAATTTTCATTTCTAACAAATGAACTCAATTTAGTCAATTTATTATATCATTTCCTTACAATGATAAATCCTACAATTGAATTCACTTATAATTCTTCTTACAAATCCTTATTGTAACACAAAATTCTCAATTTTTTGTTTAGAGCATTTAATCTATTACTTGAAAATAAGAAGAAGAAAAAAAGACGACACAATAAATTTGTATCTAGATAAAATCAAAGATTCTTCATCATTCCATTTATGAGAAATAAATTGTAGAATTTTGAAGATAATTGTAAATGAACATATGTATTTCATTTATATATTGTATGGTGAATTAAAAATTTTAATATAGAAGTATTTCATTTATAGAATCTTCTATCTTCTATTAACCATGTACTTGACTCTCTACACTATAACATTCCCAAAAGATAATTCTTTTATCCTTAAAAAAATAATAAGTTCCATTTGATAGAAAATTTGAACATGAAAACTCAAAACCTAAGTCACATAATGTGAACTATTTACAATTACATTTGACCTTTTACCGTAAGTTAATACAAGTGGAGTCAAAACTTTGAAGTGTTTTCTACCTTAATCATTTTGATTTTCAACTTGTATAAGGGATTCAGTTTTGAGTGTGCCTGCGCTCAAGTAGAGTTATCAGAAAGGTGCACAATGCACCACGTGGTGGCAATGCAACTTTCATCTTTTGTCTTCCTTTTGGGAGAGAGTTCATAAAACATGTCTCATTGGGGATTTTGAAGGGAGCTATATTCATGAGCTTGAAAGTCTCCGTCCTTTTGACATGTCACCTCTTCATTGCTAGTGAATTGAGTCTCCTATAGAGTGATATCTTTTTTGGAGTTTTTCAAAGTTGGATGGCCTTTTTCTTTCTTGGTTTTTGGATGGAAGCTTTGAGTTAGTGCCTTTGGGTGATGTGGTCGGTTGACTAGACCTTTTTTCTAGGATATTGTTTTTAGGATTTGATTGTTTATGGGCCTCTATCTCTGCTAAATATCTAAAAAACATAAATGCGGCAGTTGAGAATTGATGAGCAAAGATCATTGTGACCTAAATAAAGATCTATGATTAGATCATGTGCCATTAACTATCAAACACCTGGTAGTATTAACTTCTATGTTGAGGTAGTGTTTTCTTTTCCTGTAGCTATATAAGGAGGGAAACTACACAATGAGGGGTTGGAATTTCAAGTTTTAGTTTCCTTGGGTAAGGAAAATTTCTTTAGTTTTCTTAAGTTATAGAATTACTTTCAGAAGCACAATTGCAGAGCTACTTGTCTCTGGCATGTTATATCTATTAAGGTTTAAACTATTATCAGATTGCCATTTGAATTTTGTTTTAAAGTTCATTTGATATTTAAAGCATGAACTATTGAGGAGAAATTGTTGAGACTGTGTATATATGGCCTTTTTCAAGCTTTCTTTCTTAATATTATCGTTTTGAATGAAACACTATGTCTTGCAAGTTGAATCTGAATAATTTAAGTAGTTGATTTCCATGTTGTATGCTTGTATGGTAAAATAGTGACTTGTGAATATTGGATTATGTCATTGGAATTCTCCACTTTTTTGAAAGGTTGTTGTTTTACTATATTATGTTGTATTATTAGAGATATCTTTTGCAATTTCTGAATGATCTTTCTGTTACTCTTAAGAAATCTTTATGTTTGATTAGACCTTAATGAACACTACCAGTGAGAAGATTTGAAAGTCTGCATTGTGCTTGATTTTTAGCCTTTTCCATTCATTCTCTTTCCAACAATGAAGGGTTGTGGCGTTGTGTCTAATTATATCAATCATAGAAATGGTTGGGTTCGAAATGTTGTAAAAGCATCGGTGTATCACCCTTTTTCATGTTTTATATTTACATTTCTTTCTACCCTTTACTCCAAACCCCCAAAGAAGAGTCATCTTTGTATAAAAATCCCGAATGTATTTAGTGAGGTGCAAGGTTGTCCCCCAGTCACTTAATCTACCATAAGACTATTTGAGAGGCACAAGCTTTGATGATCAATAGTTCTTTTTCTAGCATGGCCTGTGGGACAAGAATTTTTCTAAACACCTAATTAGAAGTCATAAATATTTCTTGAATCAAGCTAAGGAAGGAAACTAGAAGTTTCATGCCTAGAGTCCAAACAAGAGCATCTTCGAGAGGTCACTTCCAGTACTCTCAATTACCTGCCTCAGTACCTAGAAGGTGAAAATTGAAAAATTCCTTATCACCTATAAGTGGTAATAGAGAAAGAAGTAAGTGCCCAATCTTTAGAGCCTTATCTACTCCACCCAGAGGCTTAAACTTCCAAATAAGATTTCCTGTACATCTAATTCATAGGAATCTTTTCTCTATGACTCATGTACCTCCCCTTGCTCCTAGAAATTTCATAACATGGGATAGTGGTAGTCTACTACAACCACCCACACCCTCAGATGTATGGCCTACTATACCCGCTAACACCCTCAAGGCTATTCCATGATACTCCAAAGAATATTTCAATACCCCTTATGAACATCTTCAAGATATAGAAAAGTTATGTAGGGTACATAACATAGTGGAGGAGAACATCACTTTGAGGCTATTAGTTGCCTCTTTTAATGGAAAGGCTCAAGATTGGTATCAATATTTAGCCTTGGGTTCTATCATCTCTTGGGATCAACTTGGAGAGCATCTTTTTGAATGCTTTTCAAAGAAAGAAGATCGCTCTTCATTCTTGCAGCAACTAAGTGCCATCAAGAGAGCTCCATAGGAATCCATGAGGGACTTTAACACTAGATTTCACAAGACCTAGCAAAGGATCCTCATGACTGCTTGACCCCAAGTTGTGATGGTGTTCATGTTCTATCTGAAGGCTTTCAATCTAGATATCGTAGTCATGATAATCTCCATGGGAGGGGATATCTTGCCTGACACATATGAGGTGGTTGTATGTGCAGAGAATAGTCTAATTGATGTCGAGAAGCTTCTGCCTCAACCTCTGATGCCAATATTTATGGAAATCTCAGATGTCCCGCAGGAAGAGGCTACTCCAAGCACTTCCACTACATAGTTGGTGTCGACTACTCTGTAGTCTATGTATGTATATCCCATTGCTCAAACAAGCACATTAGGTCTTCCTCAATAATGGTATATATCACCAACATGAAGAGTCCAATGCAGACTTTTGCTAATGAGTTGGTCGTTATCAAGCAACAACAACCAATGCCTCCAAACAAAACTATGCAAGCTTATGGTGGAGGAAGGTCGTCTTATCAACATAATCCATCCCAGGGATCCTCCAAAGGAATGGTTCAATAAACGTCATTTGCAAACCAGATAGTTTTGGTCACCATGCCACTATAGACAATCAAGGAAAGCATGGGTAAAGAGCTAATCATAGGAAAAAATAATTTGGGAGAAGAAAAATATGTTTGGTGTTTCTCATGTAGTGATAGCCATTTGCCCCAAAATTTCACAAGAGGGAATATACAATAGAGGATAGTAGAACAAAGAAGCAAGGGTGTGCTTCTGAATGTAGATGAATATGAGTCTTCTGAAATGGGAAATGCTCGCTTTAGAGCACAAATGTAAGGAATGTCCTTGGAACAAGAGCTAGATATTGCACTCAATCAAGCTCTATTTTCTTGGCTGGAAGAATATGTAGTGTTTGCAAATGAAGCTCTGATGACTAGTGTTCCATAAGTACAATCAGAATATAACACAAGGTCCAAAAGAAGGCTCATGAGAGAATACATGCAATGGCCGTTGTCGCACCTGCCACCACACCAAATACCTCTACAAGAAAAGTAAGCTCCATTACCCATCGTCTTCAGACCTTTTCCACAACTGCATAATCCACCATTGGTAGAAAAAGAGGTAGATAAGGCATTGAGCCCAGTCACAATGAAATGTTTATTTTTGAAGATAAGAGAAATACCACTATACAAGCCTAAGACTCAACTAGTCAAGACACTCAATGTAGTGGAACAACTAAAAAAGGTGCCTACCAATGTATCATTGTGGGACATCATATCTACTCCCAAACAAAAGAAATAACTTTGAGAAGCATTAAAGAAAGAAGAAAAAATCCCACAAGTGGACATAGCTTAGTCGTACAATCAAAGCAGGGACAAAGGATCTATGCCACCCCCTCAGGTTTCAAAAGCAACAACTTACGTGAATGATGTAGGCAATGCAAAAGAGAAAGAGGTAAGCAAGCCAAAGGTCGCACCTTTCTTTTTAACTCTTATTGTGGGAGATAAGCATTTACATACTAATATAATTGATTCGAGGGCTAGCACGACTATTATGCTAAAACAAGTGGTCGATGCTTTGAAATTTAAGTATGAGCCCCTTGAAAAAGGAATCATACAACTAGACAAGAAGAAGGTTCCAACCATTGGTCGGATAAAAGATCTATCTCTGACCCTCTTCTCATGTCCAAGCCAAACATTCACACAAGAAGTAGTAGTGATAGACATTCCCCCAAATTTTGGAATGTGTCATTCAAGGGATTTCATTGCAAAGCTTGGTAGATACTTGGTGCTTGACTAGTCCCACCTAATATTGAGAACCAAGCATGGGGTGTAGATGAAGATTCTATCTAAATCCTTGCATCTCGAACACATTGCTGACAATGCAAACCTATGCTTTGAAGCAGCACATACCTCTATCTCTCAGCAAGAGAGATATTGTGTAGAAATGCTAAAAGATGAAGAAGATACAAGTGATCGGACTCTCAAGGAAGAAGTGTTGCTCAACAAACTCATTGACTCCAATCCATTCATCCACTTCCATGCAACAGGGCTAGGCACATATGTGATCTTTGACGATGATCGGGTCTTTCTGAAACTAACGAAGGATCAGTAGGAATTAGACAATCCATATGATAATCATCTATGGACCCTATATTTTGATGGTGCCAAATGTGAAGCTGGCTCTAGAGTGTGTGTTTGACTAGTGTCTCCAATAGGATCAGAGAAATTCAAGGCTTACCATTTTCAGTTCTCATGCTCCAACAAAATGGTTGAGTATGAAGCCTTAGTTCATGGGTTGATTCTAGTAGAACAAATAGGTGCGAGAAGGTTGCAAGTTATTGAAGATTTAGAACTAGTGGTGAGCCAGGTCTATCGAAAAGCAACTACAAAGAACACAAGGATGAGATTGTACAAACATCGGGTTTGGGATCTAATTGAGAGTTTTGAAGCTTTCAATAGACAAGTTATTCCCCAGTCACAAAATAGTGTTGTTGATCAGATGGCTTCTATCGGTTTACAATTTGAACCAATTTCTAACCCAACAAATTAGATTGTGCTACGAGTCATCTAACCCTAGATTCCCAACAATGATCAAAACTAGCAAGTTTTTGGTGATGACATCCAAATTGCTTCTTTCATACAAAAATTAGGAACAAGATTTTCTAAAGATCAAATCATCCAATTGAAAGGGAACAAGCTTCCCCAAGGATTAATTTCTCTCAAAAATCTCTTTAATTGTGAAGACACAAGGAATGGTAAGAATATATTTACTATGGATACAAGGGATTATGAAGAGTTCGATGTTAGAAGCAGTAGAAAGTTGAAAGTAGGAAGAGAAGTTCCTCACAAGGACAATAAAAGACTAAAGGATTTATGCTCAAGTATGATGGGGTTATTGCATGCACCTATGATGATCTAAGAGGATATGACCCAAGAATAATCCAACATATCATTGTTTTGGTTGAAGGATCTAAAACCGTCTAATAGAAGCAAAGGCTAGTCAAGTTGAAAGTTGAAGCATTGATGGCAAAAGAGCTCACCAAGCTGGTTGAATCAAAGATCATATATCCTATCAAAAATTCCACCTGGGTATCGAATCTAGTTCTAGTTTGGAAAAGAATGGTGATATCTAACTTTGTGTTGATTTTTAGGACTTGAATAAAGCCTCGTTAAAATACCATTACCCTTTTCCATTGATGGAGTAGATCTTGTAGACCATGGCTGGATCAGAAATGTTCTCTTTGTTAGACGGTTTCTCAGGGTATAATCAGGTCTATTTGGAGGAATCAAACCAACATAAATCAACATTTACCACCAAGTGGGGAACGTTTTCATATTCAAAAATGTTCTTTCGGACTTTCCAGTTCTTGCACAACTTTTCAACGAGCAATACATATTGCTTTTGAAGGATTGACCAACCAGATTATCCTCATATATCTGGATGACCTAACTGTCCTTTCAAAATCAAAGGATGATCATTTTGATCATCTAGAAAATATTTTCCATAAATGCCAACAGTTCGGGGTTTCTTTAAATCCTAAAAAATGTGTTTTCAGAGTACCTCAAGGCAAGCTCCTTGGATTTGTATATCAAAGGAGGAAATAGCAATTGACCCCGAAAGGGTCAAATCTATAATGGAATTACCCTTGCCAGTAAACCAAAAGAGATTGCAATATTTTCTAGGAAATATTAATTTTGTTAGTATATTCATATCATCTTTCACAGGAATTGCGAGAGCAATCACCCTGATGCTCAAGAAGAACCTACTTTTCAAATGGACTCCAAAAGGAAAAGCAGCTTTTGACAAACTAAAGATAGCCCTCTTCGAAGCCCCAATGCTGGTTAACCCAGATTTTTCCAAAGACTTTCTACTCTTTGTGTACAGCGGCCAACATAGTATAGCTTTCGTGCTCACTCAGAAGTGTAGTGAAGATAATAGAGAGCATCATATCGCTTTCCATTTAAGGATTTTGAAAGGCTATGAAGTTAGGAATAATTTTGTAGAGAAGCAAGCCTTTTCCATTTTCAAAAGTTTAAAGAAATTCCAACAATTGGTGTTGGCTAACAAGATCACTATTCTCGTAGCACATCCCAATGCGTAGGAATACATCACATGAGAGATAATAGAAAAAAGGGAAAATTGGATCACTGAGATCTTAGAATATGATGTGGACATTAGGCCAACCAAGCCAATTCGAGGAAGAGGTCCGTGCGAGTACATTGCATGGGAATCAAATCTCAAAGCTAATAAAGAGACTGATCAAGTCTACTCAAACTAGTTCAAGTTTGAATAATATTGGGTGGTTGATTGAACACAGTATATGCAGAAGGGATATTACCCAACTAGTCTTCCACTTCATAAAAGAAGGTACTATCAAATGGAAGGTACTAGGTATGAATTAATTAAGGATGTACTATTTAGGAGAAATTATGATGGTGTACTGCTCTGATATCTTGACAAGTTACAGGCAAAAAGAGTTCTTAATGAATTCCATCACAGTCCTAAGGGAGGATATTTCTCTGCCAAGAATACTACCCTAAAAATCATGCGAGTAGGATATTATTGGCCCTATGTGTTTTCTAAAGCACATCATTTGGTGCAAAAGTGTACCCAGTGCCAATATTTTGTTGGAAAAAGAAAGAATACGGCTTTACCCCTAAGCCCGATGGTAACTAAGGAACCCTTTGCTTAATGGGGTCTAGATTTTGTCGAAATGATAAATCCTACTTCTAGTGCTAGACATAAGTGGATCCTCACAATAACCAACTACTTCACAAGGTGGACAAAGGCTAAAGCCCTAAAAAGTGCCACAGAAGGGGAAATTGTTAGTTTCCTAGAAGAACTAGTACCCAAGTTTGGCCTGCCCAAGACTATCATTTTTAATAATGCCCGAGCCTTTGTAGGATCAAGAATTTCAGATTTTATGATCAGACATGGGATTTTCCTCAATAATTTATTGAATTACTATCCATAAGGGAACATGCTAGCATAATCAACCAACAAAAACCTAATTAGGTTAATCAAGCGTATTGGGTTAAAATGACAAAGGGACTGGGACAAACACCTATGAGTTGCTCTATGGGTAGATTGGATTGCTCCTAAGAAAATTATGAAGACTTCCTCCTATGAACTAGTGTACAAAAAGGAGGTAGTGCTACCTATTTCCATAGAGATCCCTTCCTTACAACTATTGAAAGCAATGGACATTGAGGAAAGTGGTAGAATGAAAGTATAGCTATTAGAGCTCCTCAAGCTAGAAGAAGATAGAGAAAAGTCTTATGAGTCCATGATAAACCATCAACAAATAGTGAATCATTGGTTTGACAAAAATAATTCTAACCCAAAATTCAAAGAAGGTAGCTTAGCACTAAAGTGCGACGAGCGCACTACAAAACTAGGGCAACACACAAAATTTGAAGTGCTATGGAAAGGAACTTTCTAAATTAGCATGTGCAAGGAAAATAATTCATACGAACTAGAAGATATGGAGGGTAATTATTTAGATATACCAGTGAACGATATTTTTTTGAAGTTATTCCATTAAAATACACAATTCTTTGAAAAATTTAACAGTTATGTACCATATGTAATTTTTTTACAAATATGTTTTAATTTTGAGAATAAGCCATCCAAAGAACACTAAGGAAATGAAAATTTGTATTTTATTATATTCATAAAAAAATTTACAATATAATGCATGGCCCAAGGTTCAGATTTAAACATGAGGCTCTCTTGAACAAACCCAACAAAAAGGGTAGTAAGCAAAATGAAGAAAAAGGGAGGAAACAAGAAAAAAAAAGTAAAGCCTCTAGCTATTGATGATGAAGCAAAAAGGGGATTGTTATTGCGTTCTTCTTCTTCTTTTTCTTCAGGTTGCAAAAAGAGGTCGAATGTAGGATGCACACAGGCCAAACAACATAGACCTAGGGTCTAGTCACCATGACTCTACACCAGGAAGTCAAAGTGTTTCCTCTAGGTGAGTCCTAGAATGTGCTCCACTCCGTACTCTTGCAACAGAAAAGTGGTTGTTGGCTGAGAAGAACAATGTGTGTCTCAAGGTCCATAGTATGCAAGTCAGAGAGAAAGGGCAACAAGGGTACATCTATTTCAAAGTCTATGTGCTTGCGAAGATCCATGGCTCTTGGTATGCCAACATCAGAGTTAGCCACTTGAACTACCTTTCCAAGTCCCTCCATTAGCGAAGTGTCAAAAATCTGGTGGCACAACTCAATTATCATGGGTTTAGACACATTCAGGTATAACAGTGAGGCCATGAAGCAGGAAAGCACATTGTAGTTGCTCTGGAGCTCGTTTTCATCATTGGTAAGATTTTTGCTGACTACCCACCTGAACACAACCATGATGAGGTGGCCACATTTCTTCACTAGGTGCTTAATTTGGTCACTAGTGACCTCTCCCACAAAGCAATATTGTGGCCTCTATGGGAGGAGTCAAATGGGAGTGCCTAAGCCAACAAACATTCTGATAAGCAGCGAAAGATGGCAGAAGGAGGATAAGCAGAGAGCTTGCTAAACTTAAGAGACTATATCATCAAATGAATGTTGGAAAATGTGGCATAGCTATATATAGAAAGATGGGCCGGTGAAATCAACCAACAAAAAATCCATTTTTGGCCAAACGACAATGAGAAAATTTGAAGGAAAAACGGAGAAAGGAAGATAAATTGTATAGAGAATCTAACATAATACCTTCAGAAATAAATTTGCATGTTGGGAGTAAATTCTCTTGTATGTCGATCATCAACATGTGTCTTTTTCCATCATTAGCGCCAACCAGCTTACTAATTAGAAAAGAAATGGATTAATGCACTAAATCTTTGACAAATTTATGGGCACGTCTTTTCAAGATTACCTTGTATCACCTCAACATGTTTCACATAGGAAAAAGCACACTTTTTGAGGTAATAAGTCTATTTGATAAAAAGAAAGTAGAGGGAATATACTAATTCCATCCTCATGGCATTTTTGGCATTCCCAAGGGATATCAATCTCCAATTCACATGTATCACCTCAATGATAACATTTAATGGTCTAGTGGTAGTGGCGTAGCCTTAACTGCATGTATAAGTGAGAATTAATTGCACTCAAAAGTAGGTTTCTCCAAAGAAATGGAAGGAAAGCAACGATTATCTTTAAAGAAGGTCTCTACAACATTCTCATATAGCCATCGTAGAAGCATCAACCTTTGGTAGACAAGTCGTAGTTTCAAACAGAAGACCTAGTTATGCCAATGTTTTTAGACGAAACTCATTTTCCAACAATCTAGCGGTAGAAGAGTGGCCTTTTGAGCACTATAGAAAGGTCCAACTTGATAAACACATCAAAACAAAGGTGGTGCAGGACATCACCAATAGTGTTTTTGACCCTCAGTTGTTGGCTAACCCTAAAAACCTTAGGGAAGACACATTTGAGAGGATGTTGGAGCATGAACCATATAGGGTTTCATGTTTTGACTCTAGAATTGTGGCCTTCGATAGTTTATGCTACCTACCATACATCTGTGCCTAGAGTTGGTTGATACATGTGGAAAGAAGTTAACATAAGTACAAAGGCCATTGAGGGCTGTGGGGTCAAGATTACCATTTCTACCAAAGCCATACGAGATATGTTGTGTATCCCTACGAGCTGGGGTGCCGAGCTTTTTGACAAAGAACAAATGGATCTCCTAGGGGAGAACATGTTCAGGAAAAAAAATGTTTATGAAGATGAGACCATGGAAAGGCCATAGTAAGGGCAGATTGGTTGGCCTCTTTCACATAGGAAATTTAAGAAGGATACACAATCCATATTCTCAATGTTGGCCTAGGTTTTTGGCCTGAATGATGATGAAGAGGTTAACCCTTTCCAATTTTCCCTAGCTCTTGCACTCAAAAGGGAAAAGGTCTAGAGGTACTATGATTTTGCCGAGGTAATAACTGCGAACATGAGGAAGCAGTTGAAGAACTACAATAATGAGTCCAAATTCAGCTATTCTTTTGTTTTGGCTCATTTTCTTTTACATCAGAATTTTGAGTGGCTAGGTAGGAATGTACCAGTATCTAGACTAGATGAAAGGGGTTGTCTCTAAACAGTTTCTATATGGATCCTTGTGCTTTCAAGAATAGGGGATTATTATTGATTTACATACAATTTTCTAAGGCCAGTACTCCAAGATTTGTTTCCCTGCCCCATTACCCATTTTTCTCAAGAGGTTATGGAATATATAAGAGATCTGCCAACCCCACTGGATTATTTCCTGGGTAAGGATTTCACATTCATCAGGTTTCATCATTTTCCTGGGGAGGCATTCCAACTTCCCAGATTTGTAACAAACAGGATCTTTGTATTGGATGCATGCCGTCAGGTAACCGTCGTCAATAGGATTTATGGTGCTAGGAGGAACAAAACAAATCTCTATGACCTTCCTCTTATAATTGCTAAGAGGTGGGTAATACTGACTAAATGGAACGCAAAGGATGAGATCACATATTTACTGGTGGACTTGGGCTTGGTCCTCATTTGCGACAAGTGGAACTATAATCTGAACAAGATTTATAGTTTGAGACATAAGGTTCAGGATTATTTCCATAGAAGGAGAAACTCGGGTCAGGAGAGTGCAGAGATATACATTAACCTAGTTCACATCCTAGAGGAGTGGCCAAAATGGTTAAGTTTCTATGAGGTGGAAGCAAACTATTAGAGAAATCTTTTGATGGGAAAATCTCTCAATGCATAGTTGAGATGCAAGGAATGTTCAGAAAGGAAAAAGGCATACTTTTGGAGATTTCAATAGGAGATGAGGTAATTGGGTGCCTTGTTCGGTAACTTTTAGTCTCTCTCGATGAATTCAAAGAATTATATGATAAAGAGGTTGATTCTAATAAAAAAAACCCTGAAACGAGCCATGAGATTGATGAGGAACAAGTTCCACCTTAGGTTGCTAGACCTTGGGAGTGTGACAATTAAAGAGACTCAAGGCGAAGGGATTCACAAGCTCCGTCTACCTCCAATGCTCAAAGAAAAGGTAAAAGGACCTAACGGTCTCCAAGAGGATCCCTAGATGTCGTTGAAGGCCAAGTTTTAAAAGGATCTACTATCAAAGGATCGAAAGATGCTAGTTTTGGTCATACAAAGTGAAGAAGGATTCAAAATCTGGGTGCCCTTGACATACCAGTCCGACAAGAAGAAAAAGTGGAGTCTGCCCTACAAAATGTTCTGACCACTACAGCTCAAGTAAGTTTCACTCCCCCTCTTCTTCTTATTTCTACATCTTTGGTCAATCCTGTACCTCCTCCTATGGAAAGGAATCCTCCTCCCTCAGACCCCAACTTGGTTATCCTTAATGCACCCCCTACCATTTTTAATGAACCCGCTGAAACCACCTCGTGCACCAAAGGAGCATCATTTGTCGTGACCATTGTTGTGTATTTAATTGGCCTGTCAAGGGCCCCCATTGAAATAGATGGTACCAATGCTTTACCTGTCACTCCCGGTCCATGTACTTCTAGGAAGGCACCTCTCCACTATTTTGTTTCTGTGTTCACCCCTACTGGCTTTTCCCTTTCTCAATTTGGTGTCTGACCCTTTTCCATGTGATCACGCTACTTTTTGCATCCCCTCATGCCCACACATCTGAAGTTTCCCCTACCATAACCCTTTTTAGACTACCCCTGGTGTTTCCATTGCACCATAGAGCATCGATGTCCCTTAGACTCTCTAGGGTCATTTTGATGCTACTAAACAAGCCTGAAAGGTCTGGAAGCAAAAAATATTACTGAAGAATGTTGAGAAGCCTGCCACAAAGAAGATTGAAGCTTGCTTCAATGAGGAGCACAACTCTTTTCTCATTACTACCATGGAGCCACTTGTCACTAAGCCCAAAGGGAAAATGCATATGGAGGACCATGACATTCATGTTGTAGGCCTGTATTTAAATGAAACTCATCTGTGCAACAAAGTGGTCCTGTCCAAAGCAACTTAGAAGGTGGTGTATGTTGACTATGAGAGGTTCAACAGGAAATTAAAGAAGCGTGAGGTAGAGTTGGAAAATGTGAAAGAAACCATAAGCAGACTGAAAAAATGAGATCCAAGCTACAAAAGCCAAAGTAGCCTATGTAAAGAAAATTCAAGGTTAGCAAGGATCTATGTGTCTAAGTCGATTGTGGAAGCTCAGAGTGAACAGATTCAGCTTCTTGATAAAATTGAAAATCTAAAGAGAGAGCTAGATGATGCTCAATCTCGAACTTTCGATGACCTCCAAAGAATCTAGGTGGAAGTGGAAGAGTCAAAATGGGAAGTTGAAAGAATAAGCTTAGAGTTGGAAAATGTATTTCAGGAAAAAAATCAAATGGAAGAAAACACAAGGGAAAGAGAGGCCCAATTTAACCAAGAGTTACCAGTTGCACAAGCATCTGGAGCCCTCCCAATAATGAAGAAGCTAATATCCATGCATTGGGAGTGATTCATAGCTAGAATTTCCATTCTTGGGCCTACTTTGCAATTTCTAAGGGATGTTATGGAGTTTAATTGCAAGGTTAGTCCAATGGCCAATCACTTCATGCAGAAATGTTCATCCTGAGTGTTGGATTCACACAGTTTCATTTCTAAGTTGTGCATAACCACTGACCTAGTCCTAGAGAGAGCAAGAATTCTTGATCGATAGGTTTCCTCCATCAAAGCCAATGAGATCATCAATTTTCACAGAGTTGCGAAAAATTGTAAAGAGTGGTAGATGGTGTTGAATAAGCAGCTCGCTAAAATCAAGGACTTTGGTGTCTTGGCTACTTATGGGTTTCCTCCTCTTCTTTCACCAGATGAAGATGCGATGACAGTGGAGCAAGTAACTCATGCAATCCAATACAAAAACCAAACCTCTGTAGAAATCCCAATTTTGAGTACAATTCCCATGTTGGAAGATGTTGAGCGTGAGGTTTTGTACACTTTCTCGACTCTCTTATCACCTAGGAGCAATTTCTTCCATATGGGGTTTCATCTCTTTTAAGGAGATTTTCGATCTTGAGCAAGCGTATAGGAAGATCTAAAACCTTGTCGTACCAACTAATGCAGACTGCGAGGCTTAGCGTGCTACTTTCATCAAAATCTAAGAACAACCAAAGGCCTAGGTTCGTGCCTCCAGAAGCGAAGATCCTTTGTGAGTCCCCAGAACTATGAAGTGTTTCTTGCCTTAATCATTTTTATTTTCGACTTGTATAATTTTTTTAGTTTTGAGTGTGTTCACACTCAAGTAGAGTTATTAGAAAGATGTGCAATGCACCAGGTGGTGGCTATGCAACTTTCATATTTCATCTCCCTTTTCGGAAAGAGTTCAGAACATGTGTTGTCTCATCAGGGATTTTGAAGGGAGCTATATTCATGAGCTTGAAAGTATTCACCCTTTTGACACATCACCGCTTTGTTGCGGGTAGATTGCATCTCCTACGAAGTGATATCTTTTTGGGAGTTTTTTGGAGTTGGCTAGCCTTTTTCTTAGTTTTTGGGATGGAAGCTTTGAGTCGATGCCTCTGGGTGATGTGATTAGTCAACTGGACCTTTTTTCTAGGCTATTTTTTTTAGGATTTGATCATTTATGGGCCTCTATCTTTGTTAAATATCTAAACAACATCAATGTGGCAGCTAAGAATTGATGAGAAAAGATCATTGTGACCTAACCAAAGATCTACGATTAGATCATGTGCCATTAACTATCAAACACTTGGCAGTATTGACTTCTATGTTGAGGCGGTGTTTTCTTTTCTTGCAGCTATATAAGGAGGGTGACTACACAATGAGGGGTGTGAATTTCAAGTTTAAGTTTTCTTGGCTAAGGAAAATTTCTTTAGTTTTCTTAAGTTATAGAATTAATTTCATAAGCATAATTCTAGAGCTACTTGTCTTTGGCATGCTATATCTATTAAGATTTAAACTATTGTCGTATTGAAATCCGACCTTTGTTTTAAAGTAAATTTGATATTTAAAACACAAACTATTGAGGAGAAATTGTTGAGACTGTGCATATATGGCCTTTTTCAATCTTTCTTTCTTAATATTATTATTTTGAATGAAACACTGTGTTTTGCAAGTTGAATCTGAATAGTTTAAGTAGCTGATTTTCATGTTGCCTACTCATATGGAAGAATAGTGACTTGTGAAGATTTGATTATGTCATTGGACTTCTCTGGTTATGTGCAGGATCATCATGGAAAATATAGGCCCTTAAGTGGCAAAAAATTTAGAAAAATCAAATTTAGGAAATTTGACGTAAAAATTTGAATAAGTTATCTATATTATTTCAAAAATATGTAAGAATAGAATATGTAGGAAATTAAATGTAGTTTCTAAACTACTAGGTTTATTTAAAAAATAAAAAACCTATTTGGTGAAAATTTGAAATTTCAATGTAGTAGTACTTAAATTTTAGGGAAAAAATAAGTAGGTGTTTGTCTGACCACCCTAACCACAATAAAATGATAATATTTTTTTATAAGATTTTATATATAAGTAGAGGACTCATGTTCGAATGTGATGCATATTTTTTTGTAATTTTTTTCCAAGTAAATAATTTATTATGAATTTTTTATTACAACTTTTAAAAAATATAAAAATTGTATGTATAACCACCTTAACTTGGTCAAAACTTCACAAAATTCAATTTTTCTTTTTTTAATCCTATAGTATGAAAGCATATAATGTGATGCATGTTTTAGATTAAAAAAATGTGATACCGTTTGAAAGCTATAGATGTTTTTCAATTACCTATCAATCAAGACTTTAGTCGTAATTCAAATAGAAAATGAATAATAATTATTTATTAAATTCAAAGTATAGCATAATTTATATTAGTGGAAAGACATATACCCATCATATCACCACTTTTTGGCCCATCATGATCCTGCACATACCCCTCTAATTTTTTGAAGGGTTGTTGTTTTACTATATTATGTTGTATTAGGAGAGAGAGCTTATGTAGTTTATGAATTTTCTTTTTGTTACTCTTAAGAAATCTTTGTGTTTGATCAGACCTTAATGAACACTACCTGTGGGAAGATTTGATACTCTACGATGTGCTTCATTGTTAGCCTTTGTTCTTCATTCTTTTTCCAACAATGAAGGGTTGTGGCATTCTGTGTATAATTATATCAATCGTAGAAATGGTTGGGTTTGAAATGTTGTAAAAGCATCGGCAGATCGCCCTTTTTCATGTTTTATATTTACATTTCTTTCTACCCTTTAGTCCAAACCCCAAAAGAAGAGCAAACTTTCTATAAAAATCCTAGAGGTATTCAATGAGGTGCAAGTTGGTCCCCCACTTACTAAATTTCCCATAAGACTTTCAGAGAGGCACAATCTTTGATGATCAACAAAAACCATTACAAAAAATGACTCACCTTAGAAATAGACGCACTAAAAAGGTTGAGGTTGTTGGAGAATAGAACCTTGATCCTATTAAATGAAGAAAAAAGAGTTGATACCTCAACAACCTAGGAGAGAGAATAATAAAAAAAATAAAAACCTAAGGATGTGACTGGCTATTCATAATATTTTTCAAGCCAAGAATTATACACCTCCTCTAAAGGCCATTAGAAATCCAATACTTGTTGCATATTATTATTGTGGACATTGTATCTAGCATCCATAACAGTCTTTGCTTCTTTGGTGAAACTGCCTAGATTGGTATCCAATTTGAAGAATTCATCAATTGAATTATTTAACAAATCCAAATGAAGCTTACCACAAAAATAATTACATTGATGGAATAATTTCTCAAAAAAAATCCTTCCACACCTCCAAAGACTTGATGATCCCAAATTTGTCCAATATACTTGGCATTAGTCCTTGCTTCATTGTTTTAAACATTTTCAATTTTCCTTTTAATTACATATCCAACCTAGATTGGAATTTTGAAATATCTCCCAAAAATACAATTATTTCATTGACTCGTGGAATTTCCTTAGGATCGTCATTATCAAATTTGGTTGTCTTAACAATATCCATCATAAATGTGGCCCTTGGTATCTAGGTGCTCAAAGTAGGTTATAAGATTGATTGCAATTGCATATGCTTAATTTATGAAATCTTCAAGTTTTTGTACCCACCCCAAGAAGCTTCCAGCCTACGTAGAAAATTTTAGATTTTATGGCAAAGGAGGTCATCAATCATGTTGCAATTTTCTCAACTTCCTCCTTGGAAGCCTTTTCGGTCACTTTACTTTGTTCCAATTTCTCCCAAGCAATTATTTTGGTTTCACATAGATAGAATCTTTTTCCTATGCTAATAAATGTGAAGAAATTATTGGGATTGTGATCAGTAGAATATGTTTCTCTTCAGGGGATGACAATAGTTACTGCACTTTATTGTATTTCGTTAACAAATTTTGATGGCTGACTTACAACTTATCAAACCTTAGAACCTATAAATTATGTGTTGATGCCTCATTAAAAAGAGTTGTATTAGCAACAATAGAGGTTGCTTGAATAGGGGATGTATCAAAGCCCAAGTAGCCAAAGTCTCATGATTGGCATTGAATCCAAACTTGAAATAGGCCTTCTCTACTTGTTCTTCTATTGCAAAGGCCTCATTTTCTCACCTTCTTATTGTATCAAGGGTTATAGAAAATGATACATCCCACTTTGGAAATAGGACTATGACAACTTCATATATCATCCTCTTGGCTTCATCATGACTTTTATTGCTGATTTTGAAATCAACTTCTTTTAAAATGTCCTACGTTATATTTTTATTATGGGGGAGAAACCTCTCCTTAGCCTTATTTAATGTTTTAGGAAATTATTCTCACTTCATCCTCAAAATAATATCTTGAATTATTTAGAATTTATAAAGTCATCATCAAAGATGAGTTGTGTACATTCTAAGGCCTTGATATCATTTACCTCTATGTTTCCATCCCTAAGGCTAACTATCATCCTACCTTGTGGAATACCAAGGATTTGTACCCTTGGGGGGCAAGAAAAACTTTATTGACCTCTTCCTCATCACTAAGATTATTTATAACATCCTTGATTTATCATGCTTCTACCACATTCATAGAATAATCCTCAAATTGTGGATGGCTTGTTGTTTTCTCTTTTTCTATTGTTTGCAGAGGGAGCAATTGAGACTACAGGTTTTTCCTATACTTGTTACATTTGAGATACTTGAGGCACTTGAGTCCTCCTTGTTTCTTCATAGATTCTTACAATCTCTTGAGGATTAGTGTCATCATGTGGTCTCTCCTTATGACTCCTTGTGGATGGCTTATAGAACAAGGAGTTTATGCTATCTAGCATAATTTTTATCCTAGCCATACGATCTTATATCTCAAAGTAGGAACTTGGGTAATTATTTTTTTCTTTATTTTTGTTCTCTTCTCCTTTCCAAATACTCACCAATTTTTTTCTCTCATCCTTCACCTTCTCCTCTATTAAAATATTTTTGATGACATACTCTTCAAATTTATAACCTTGTAATGGAATCCTCCCAAACTAGCATTTACTTTGATTGGTCCAACAAAGCTCCTAGGGTCAATGTCCCTTTTGATGTCAAGATTCATCCTATATAATTGTAAAATTGGATACAAGAGTTCCAATCCCTCTTTATTAGTATAAATAAAATAAGAAAATACAAGGAACATCAGGAAGAATGATCCCTTCCTATACCCCCATAAATGAAACTTGTTTCATTTAATTACTAGATTACTTCCATATATGCTATCCTTGGTGATACAAAAATTGGAAAAATATGAGGTATCATAGGAGAACTATACACTCCAGAACCACTATAGAATTGACATGGAAATATCAATCTCCCAACTTATGAGTGATACCCAACTTAGGTGCCATATCTTTTAGTCTTAGGAGATCAAGAATCTCCTTAGGTAATATTTGTTATTCAACACCTATTTACCTCATAATTTGTCTAACAAAGCATTCATTAAACACTATACAATTTATATTTTAACAATGCATATCTTAAACAGCCAACACTAAACTAGGAGAGGGGTTCTCTTGTCATCTTTTAACCTAATCTATAGAACCTTATCTTGAATTTCCCCCCACCATATAGGAACATATGGCATAAAAAATAATACCATAGGAATTACACTACTCTCCCACTAGTCTTTATTACAACTAATTATTTATGCATTTCATTAGCAATAAATGTTGTAAAATAAAATTCCCTAATTATGTCAATATTTTGAATGTTTGTAATTATCATTATCAGAGGAAATTCCTAGGAGTTTGTGCCTTCACATCCATTCCCAATACTTGACACAAGCCATGATACATTTTGATGAAGTAGTCTTTGAAGATTTCCTCACTGAATGGTTCCATCTCTATAAGAACAAACCAAACAAGTCTCCTATTTGTGCCTCTTACTTTTTTTTGGTATCCAATTCACCATGTAGTACAACATATCCTTGTGGTATTCCTTATTTATTGCATTGAAATTTATTGGGTTTATTGGTAGCTATATTTAAATTAAAAACCATTGTTATAAAAATTTAATCAATTCTTATTAACTCACCCCATTAATGGAAATAATGTTCCTAGTGTTTGTATTATAGCTTTGTGCAAGAGCTCTAAAAAATCTATATTAATGAATACATTTGGGACAATGAGCTTTCCCAAGTCATATTTTGAGACATGCGAAATAGGTCTTTTAGACAATATTCTTGTATACTAATGCTCAAATAAATACTTCCCATTCACTAGAATTATTGCATCTCTACAACCAAAAACATAATCCCTCAAATATTTCAATAAAGTTCTAGACCTTTGTGGTAATTTATCCATTCTATAGGATCTAAGAAATTGAATAATGAGGTCTTCATCTAAAGGTATCTTTTCCTTTGAGGACTTAGAGTTGGTTTGACTCATTTAGATTTTTTATCTTGCTAGAAAAGAGTAAATTTTAGAATTTCTAATATAATTACTAACTAACATAGAACCTTAATTCCCAATTACAAAACTAAATTAAATAATATTTTGATAAATTAGGATACAAATTATTACTTACTCAATTTTGAAATAATAACCCTAAAATTTTGTTTTTGCACACTAGAAAAGCTTGAAATTTGCAACACCTTAACTCCAAATATTCATATGTCATTCTGAAAGTCTCATGTCAGATCTTTATAATGGATAAAATTTATTATCTTTTGCATAAAACTAACACTTCTCACCATTACTGCTTGTATGTACAAATAGAGAGTTCACCCATACTATGAGATGAAGGAAAATTTTGGGGAGAAGCTTATTTGAGCTAAATAAGCCATGCAAACCAGTGGGAGATGTAAGAAGCATAAAGTAATGAAAATCCAAAGACACGCATCAATCTCCCCCATGCATTGAAGATCCATCCCTTCATAGAAATAATAGCTTGCAAGGAATAAAAATATTGTGGGGAGATGCCAATTAGAGTTGACTAGATAGAATGATCCAATAAGAAGCTGTCAGGGGCTTAGAACTCTGGAAAGGGAGAGAACATGTAATCTCCCCGCATCCCTACAAGTTACTTCAATAATAGAATTTAGAGCTCCTTAAGTAACAAAAGGGCATAGGGACAATATAAATACACCACATAGGGCTAGCTAGAGGACAAAACTGGGACCAACAAGTGAGTGGAGGATCAAAACCTAACCTACCAATTTGTCATATGTGTAAAACTTGTTTAAAGTGTCACTATGGAGCAAGGCCAATAACATGAGGCCTTAAGCTAGTATAAAAATAAGAGGGGGTTGATTATCGAATGCTATAGAATACATTAAAGAATAAGATAAATGATTTTGATAGGTAAAACTAGTCACAAACAAAAAATAACGTAAAATACCAAGTGTAAGGAAAACTAAAAGGAAAGGGTTCAGGGTCTTGGTAAAAACCTATATTTACAAAATACTAAATCAATAGTTCTAGTTAGGGACATCTGTTAGGATCCAAGAAAAACTTTGGATAGTAGACCAAACAAGGAAAAAAACAAAAAGGAAAAAATACCATAAAAATAACTATACAAGAATTTATATACAATACACTATGCATGGAAAAGAGCCTTAAGAAAAATAGTCTTTCAAAAATTATTCATGCACTAGAAATTATTCTACCTCACCTACCATTTACATTCTCAAGAAAGAATGAATTTTCCCTATGAATATCTGTAATAATGAATGATCCTAACTATAAGAGATCAAATTTTCCATGCTTTTGTTTATCGTACAATCTTCCATTCCATGGACTAACACTGTTAGAATTTAGTACATGACATAAAATAGTTAAATAAATAAATTAACATGCTAATGTTAATTTAATAAATAAATTTATTTTTGCTAGTTATATTCCCATAAATATTTTATATGGGAATAATGGCATTTTAAAGGCAATGCAACATAATAGATTTTTAGTGTAGTGTGAATGAATATATTTTAATTCAAGAGAAATTTCTTTTTTTCTTCTCATTTCAATATGGTATCGGAGTAGGTTGCTTGATCTCTCTATTTTCCTTCCATCTTTTTTTCTTTCATCCAAAGTGGTTCATTCAATGGCCAAGCAATGCAGACCATGTGTAACAACCATTGATGTCCATCCACCATTCTTGGGTTTTTCAATAGATGAGCAATGCAAACCATGTACAAATGTGTGAAATTCATCACTCATTTGCATTTCTTTTGTCTTTCAATCTTGGTCACTCCTTCCATTGTTTTTCCTCCATTATGTTCATGTTCATATTCAAAATTTGAAAAATAAAAAATAATATCTAAATTTTTGTAGAAGAGTGCAAGCAATTGAGGAGAAACACACAGTCGTCTGCCTACTTGATTTATCATTCAAATATGCACAAAGTAGGCATGAGGTTGACAGGAGAGAGTGGATTCTCCAAAGAGGAAAGGTAGTGATAGCATTTTGTCAACTTTTCGCTCAAGGGAGCGAGTTTTCTTTCATGGAAGTAAGTAATATCTATGACCTCAATCTAAGCTAATGTAGTCACTAAGAAAATATGCAAGGTACTTGAATCATAGATGAACACACTGGCGGTTAATGGAAACACATTTTTAAATGGACCAATAGGTTCAAGATATTTTTCTTTTTTGAAAATTTTGACAAGGATTTTTGAATAGAGCCATGTTGTTTAGGGTTTTTTTATATATTGTTTTTCTAAGAAATAAAAGTATGTGGAATATTGAATATATAAATATTATTCAACACAAAATGGATAAATTAAGTCTTTATGAAAAATTTTATGGAAATGATTTTCACAGTTGGAAAATACAGATACAATTATTGCTAATTGAAAGAGATCTCTAGGAAATTGTTGACGGTACAATGCCAAAGCCAACACATGCAGATCAACTTCAAAAATAGAAGGTAAAAGATAAGAAAGCATTGGCTATAATTGTTATTGGTTTATCTTAAACTTATCTGTATCATGTAGATTTTAAAAAATCTTCTAAGGACATCTGGGAAACATTGAATACCTTGTTTGGATGAAAAGTTGATAGTGCAAAACAGCTATAAAACAAAAGTTGAATAGTTTGAAAATGGAAAAAGGTGAAGATATAGTGTCTCACATTGGTAAAAAAAATTCCTTGGTAAATTATTTGGATGGTATAAATGAAGAAATAAAGGTAAATGATGCTAAGTCCATACTTTTAAACAGTATGCCAAATAGTATGTCTCACAAGGTATTCACCTTAAAAAAAAAAAATCCAATTCTAGAAATTATTATATCCACATTGCTTGATGAGAGAAACAAACATGTTTAAGAAGAAGAAGTTGCATTGACTACACAAAACAAAGCTAGTACTTCTTACAAAAATTCCAAACATATGACAAAGTTCAAACATGCAAGTGGCACTTGTTTCTATTGTAAAATTATAGGGCATGTAGTACTGAATTGCAAACAGAGAGCACATGATCTTCTTGATGGAAAGCTGGAAGATAACGCTTTGATAATTGAAGGAAAGGACCACACTTCAAGTGATGAAGAGATTCCACATCAAAGTGATGAAGAATATGTGTACTAGTTTCTAGTTTTCCTCTATGTTAGTACTAAGGGGGGGTGTTAGAATTTAGTACATGACATAAAATAGTTAAATAAATTAATTAACATGCTAATGTTAATTTAATAAACAAATTTAGGGTATGTGCAAGATCATCATGGAAAAAACAGACCCTTAAGTGGTGAAAATTTCAGAAAACAAAAGTTAGGCAACCTGATGTAAAAATTTGAATAATTTATCTATATTATTTCAAAAATATGTAAGAATAGAATCTATACTAAATTGAATGTAGTTTCTAAACTACTAGGTTTATTTTAAAAAAAATCTATTTGGTGAAAATTTAAAATTTCAATGCAGTAGTACTTAAATTTAAGGGAAAAAAAACAAAGTAGGTGTCTACCTGACCACCCTAACCACAATAAAATGATAATATTTTTTTTATAAGATTTTAGATATAAGTAGAGGATTCATGTCCTGATGTGATGCATATTTTTTTATAATTTTTTTCCAAGTAAATAATTAATTATGATTTTTTTTTACAACTTTTAAAAAATATAAAAAATTGTATGTCTAACCACCTTAACTTGGTTAAAACTTCATGAAATTCTTTTTCTTTTAATTGTATAGTATGTGAAGAATAGAATGTGATGCATGTTTCAGATTCAAAAAATGTGATATCGTTTGAAAGCTATAGTTGTTTTTCAATCAGCCTATCAATCAGGACTTTAGTCATAATTCAGATAGAAAATGAATAATAATTATTTATTAAATTCAAAATAAAGCATAATTTATATTAGTGGAAAGTTGAGAATCTTCTTTAAAAACCCCTTTCATTTCATCAATTTTGGGTAAAAAAAGAGTCATTAGCCACATACCCTACACATACCCATCATATCACCACTTTTTGGCCCATCATGATCCTACACATAGCCTTTAGTTTTGGTAGTTATATTCCTGTAAATAATTTTATATGTGAATAATGGCCTTTTAAAGGCAATGCAATGTAATAGATTTTTAGTGTAATGTGAATGACTAGATTTTAATTTGAGAGCAATCTCATGTTTTCCTCTCTCATTTCAATAAACACAATGCTGCAACTTGGAACTTCTTGCTATTAGCTTTATTTTCATTAAGATATTTAACTTGATGTTTTTTCAAATTTACTACATGATTTTATCTTCTCATCTCATCTAGCTTTATTAATTGATTTATCCTAGGCTTCATGGCATCTAAAATCACTTCATTATATTCTTGCAGAAATTTGTAAACTAGAAGCAATTTTTTAATAAATGAATTCTAGCATCTTAATCATAAACTAATTCATAGGGTGACTTACCAATTGGTTTTATGATGGTCACTTTGTCTACCCATAATGCTAACTTGAGCTTTGAATCCCAATCCTTTTTATTCTTCCTGAGAATTCTCTTGATATTCTTCAAAAATATTTTGTTTCTTGATTAAAATTTTCTATTGCCTTGAGGATGGTAAGGATACAAATATGCCATATTCATTCCATACCTATTGTAAAATTTAGAAAAATCTTCAAACCCGAAACACATAACATTTTCAATGATTAATTTTTTTGGGAACCTCAACCTTGTGAGCATATGTTCCATGAGAAAACTAGTGACCAATTTACTTATTTCCTTCCTTGTTGGAATTTCCTCAACCCATTTGGTCAAGTAATATTTTCCTACAAGGATTCATTTGAATACTCCACTTGACCATTCTAAAATTTCACCAATGAAATCAACTCCCCATTGCTAGAAAGGGGCTTCTATTGTCATGGGACTCAAAGGTAATGCTCCTGAATATTTCAAATTTCTTGAGAATTTATGGCATGCATCACATCTTCTCAGTAATCTTTGAGTGTGATAAGCCACCAATGAAAAGACCTAACAATCCTATTTATAGTTATTTTTTCCCCATGAAATGACCACAACTTCCATAATACATTCATTGTGTAATTTAAAGGCTTGGTTCAAATACACATCTCAATAAGAATCCTTCTCTATTCCTCCAATGCAAATCACCCTACAGTATGGTGTACAAGTACTTGCTTGTAGCTTGAGGGTCCTCTTTTGATTTTCATTCAAATATTTAGGAAAAGAAATAGTTTGCATTTATTCTATAATATTCGTTATACCAAGTAGAAGACTATACATTGTACTTTTTTAAAGATAACCCTTCTTTTCGTTGAGTTATTTCAGCTACCTCAAGATTAGGTTTAGCCATGAGCATGGCTAATCCTTGTCCTCTACTAATTTGGTGATCTAAATCTCTATCTTTAATTCTTGGATCTTGAACTGATCCATTTACATATTCTTCCACTAACCTCCTTTTGGGTAAAATATCCTTAACTATGACATTGGGGACATAAGCAATTATCTTCAATCCCATAGTGTCACGCCCCGCCGTGCGAACCCCAAAGGAACTAAAACTACGAAACAATTTTTTTTTTTTTTTTAAAAGAATATAATAACATACTTAAGTATTACACCATAACAATATATTAAGAGGCACAACTTGTTCCAATGGGGTACACGAAGTGACATGACTACACTAACCCATAACACGATAATAAATTAAACCATAATTAAACAGTTACATAAATCCATTCATTCTCATTTCATCATTTACATATTCATTGAACAATAACTACATTCATGACATAAGTACATATGATAACCCATGAGATGATAAAGATATAAAGTGTTACATATTTTGATAGATACAACATAACATAACCAACTATTACAAATAACCGTTCTTGAATAAATACAAGGCCTGAAAATACATTAGATCCCAAGAGATGATAAAATACAACTAACTGAAGATACATCTCAATAACTACATATCCAAATTACATCGAGGTCACCCCATCACATGTGGGAGACGATACATCAATAAATACATTAAATACATTACAACTGAAATATATACAACTATCTGGTACATAAGAATAACTGGATCATCAACATCTCCCAAAAGCCCTACAATAAAGATACACTTGCAATAGAAGGGGAAACCCAACGGGGTGCGAAGCACGTTCCACCCAACCACCCCCGTGCTGAGAGTAGATAAGGAAGGGTCCCCGACCAAGCACGTCTAACAAAACACAAAAACTAACTCCAAGAAGACAACTTAACACCAAGACCACTAAATACTCGACAACGACAAAGCCAAAAGGCACAACAAACCACTGATGAACATAACAACCAGCCACACTCACAACATCACTGGAACTCAAGACATAACATCAAATACTACTTCCAACAATGACCAAGGACAAAACAATAAATCACTTCCAGAGGACTTCAGTAAATCAACATAAACAGAATGTTAGAGTAGAGTGTCATCGCATGGTTTCACATGGATTCTCCAGACAACCTATTACAAGGTGTCACCTCCATCTCTACATGGATTCTCCAGACAACCCAGTTAAGGTGCCGCTTCCATCTATGGTTCTCCAGACGGCCTATCTCAAGGCGCCGCTCCATAGGGTCACTCATGCGGAGTCATTGACCTTTCGTGAGGACAAGGTAATGACCTTGCCAACCACGGCCTTCTCAGTCCCCTTTAGTTTGTGATAGCACTAACAGGCGGACGAGGCTTCACAATTATCTTATTAGTGTTAAATCCCCACCCATGGTTTATTACTTAAGTTATCACTTATTAATCTAACTCTATGTGGGTTACCCTGACAGCCCCTTTGTGCGCCGGCCCCCACTAGAGCCACTCTCTCTAAACACTCAATCCCAAAATAACCAACACAAAACAAGACTGCATCAACAAGACATCATTGAACCAACACATGGATCCTCCGCGAGGTATAACCATCTCGCCATCACATATGAATATTACCAGAAACAGTACAATCCAAGAGCAACTAAATCATAACCAGGGTCGAATCCAAGACCAACCATCAAGTATGAGATCACAATTCACATTAGCAAACTCTGCCTCTGGAAGTTCTAATCCCAACTTAGAATCCTATAATTGAAAGTTCACTCAAAGGTTTCCTACATGACCTAGACCCAGGTTTAAGAAAATCAAATTAAATCAAAATGCATGATCTCGAGAGTAACCAAGAATAAACAACGCCATAATACAGTTAACCACGAATAACAAATTCCATCAATTAAATAAATCCACAACTCGAAAATAAGTAACTAAATCAAATACATCGTGTACTTCTAATTTTCTCAATCAGACTATATTCTTTCATGTCAATAAATATTATATTGTTAATTCAGATTATCAAAATATCATATTCTTAAAACATATTTATACATTAAAATATATATTAAATTCCATAACGAATTACACAGATATATATATTAAAATAAAATACTTTTGCAAAAAAAATCATTATTCCAAACGTATATTACGAAATCCAACATATTCCCGTTTAAAAACCAAAAATTATATTTTATTAAAATAAATAACAATTAATAAATAATAATAATAATAATCATATATATATTAAATAATATATAATATATATAAATTAATATATATATTAAATAATATTAATATATATATATAAATTAATATATAATATATATTAAAATAATATATAATATATAAAATAAAAAAAATGCACATACAAATAAAAACAAAAATAAACAAACATTAATATATCACTGTCCACTGTCCCTGTGGTACGCGCGGTACCATAGGGTACAGTACGGCTGGCCGCGGCCCACCATAGGCTGCGACCAGCAGCCTAGGCTACCGTGCGCAGCCTGGGCTGCTGTGCGCAGCCCGTGGCGGCTGCAAGGCCAGCCACAGGGGAGCCGTGGGGGTACGGCTCCTGCCGACCCCCATTCCCCCAATAATTTTTTTTTTATTTAATAAAAATTTTGTTTATTAAAATTCATTTATTAAATTTTCTAAATTTTATTTTATTTTTTTAAAAAAACGCATTTATATTTTCAATCGCCCTTTCGTGCACGAAAACCAAAAGAATACAGGACATATTTAATTTTATAAATACATTTATAATATCAAAATATATACCTCTGACAGCCTCCGCCCAGGTACATTCAGAAATATATTTTATTAATTTTTTGAATCCTATGAAAACAGAGAAGGCGTTCTAAAATTAAAACCCAATGGAATATATAAATATATATTTTATTCATTATCTTATATGTATGAAATCCGTATTATAAATGAATAAATTTATCCTTTTACATAAAATGAAACTACATAGATAATCAATATTTATCTGTATATATATATATAACCCAACCAGAATTTTATATATATATATATGTACAGTGATTCCACACAATTATATAAATAAATTGTTTATCTAATAGCCAGATTCGGGCATACAAATTTAAATAGTAATAAAAATAATTTTCTTTTCAAAGTAAACTTCAACACAATCACAAATTCATTTTCTTTCCAATCCATAATTTTTCACAACCAAACCTTATTGAATAAATTTCGAAGGGTTTTAAAATAAAAAAACAATTTGTTCAGTATCATACACAAATGAATTTGGGCACGAATATTCAGCATAATAACAAAATAATTTTCAATAACCAAATGTAGATCTGACATGCAAATTGAATCTTCAGTCAAAATGATTTTTACTAAAACTCCCTACAGCAATTCAAGGGTTTCATACCAATAAATTTTCAAATCACAAATCTTCTTTTTATAAAATTTTCAATACATAGCCAACAGGTATTATTCAAGCACAATAAAATAATAATAAATAGCAAAAAGAAGAACCTGGAGTCCTTCGTCTGAAGAAGAATCCTTCTGAAAGCTCCTTTCAAATTCCTCCTGCCGATCCTTTTTGATCCCTCCTGGAGCTCTCTTTTCGAATTCACCTATCTTCAAATCAATTATTTTTCTCCAAAAATTTACAATCCCCAAAAATTCTTTTCTTTTATTTTTCTTTTTATTTTTCCTTTTCAGATCCCAGAACAACAGAGTAGAAGTTCTGTGTGAGAATAATCTTCTCATAAAAATAATAATAAAACAAAATAAAACTCAATAAAGCTTCCCTGCTTTCTTTTCTCAAAAAGCCTGCTTCCTATTGGTCTTTTTTCAGCTTTTAAAAGCACAAATTTATCTACAGTTTTAATTTAAAATAATTTATTTAAACAAGATATTATCTATGCTAAATTAATATTAATAAAAGTTATTATTTAATTATCTTCAACAATAATTATTTAATTTAATTATTGTCAACATTATTAATTAAAAATAATTATTTACTCTTATAAATAAATTAAATCACCTTTTTAATTTATAATATATTTAAATTTAATATTCAACTAACACACAATTAAATCAACCAACTAAACAACTTTAATCCATCATCTTATAAAATAACGTTAATTAAATAAACATGAACCATAAATCAACTGAATACCTCAACAAAACAAATTACACAAACAACGAGAACGAAAACCACAGTCATAACATGACTCACAACAGACGACGGACTTGGGACGGGGACGCTTCCAAACCTACTCCCTTTTTCAACATTTTTACCCGTTGGGCTAGTTTATTGCTCGCCCTGTCCTGCCGAAGCAGGTGGAATCGAGACTTATTCCTGCAATCCTGCATCCAAGCAAATGTCAAGTAGCACATGTATACATCTATATATAAAATCAACATCCTACCGTGAGAAGGAATCACAGTGTAGCAGGGCACTCGTGAACGAGTGATGCTACCCTGTCCTCTCACCTAATCTACTCTAACCATTACAATATCACTAGCAAACTAACATTTCTATCCAGATAGATCATAAGACAATATTCTAATTAACTACTGCATCATAACTAATTACTAACCCATTGCATTATAAAGTAACACAGAATTCAAATCACATGATCACCATACGATTATCACATCGACATTTAAAACATTAGAGAGAAAGCATTGCATAATAAAATAATCCAAACCCTACATACAAAGTATCATAAATCTCAATAAAAAATATCAATTGTAGCAATCAATTAAACTACACAACCACACACACCAAAACGATGAATCAGTCACCATAACAATTCAATATCACACTAACATATAAAGCAAACAATAGTAGTAAATAGTATCAGAAACATGGGGGTATTACACATAGTATATGGCTTGAAGATTTTCACAACTCTCACCAAAGCATAAGCATGCTTTTCCATGATATGATACTTTAATTTAGCTAGTTGGAGGGATTTATTGAAGAAATATTTATTTTTCTCATATCCAGGCTCATTCTTCTTTTATAGCAATACGACAACAACAATGTGGACAGAGGCAAAGTAAAATAATTGAAATACCTTTGAGAAATTTGGAGACTTAAGAATATGAGCTTGTTTGATAGTACTTTTTATAGTCTGGAAGAGCTCTTTTGATTCCCTACCACAAGAAATGGGTTAGTGCAAGATCATGGGGATCCAAACTAGGCTCTTAAGTGGCAATAAAATTAAGAAATAGAGTAAGGCAACATGACATAAAATTTTGAATAGGTTATTGTAAATGAGCGAATTTGCACCCCATGTGTAAATTTCCTTTTCACATACCCTCACCTTAGAAAATAAAGCCTATAGGTGAAATTCCAAATCACCCATCTACAATCCTTCCACTTGGTGCATGTTGTGTGTGTTAGTGGGGGAATTTTTTTTAGGGACATAAGCGCAGCATGTAGACATCTATGCAGTGCGCTACCATTTATGACAGATTCCTTTCTTTGAAGTCTGCAAGGATGTTACACTCCTCAATGGGGATGAATTGTAACACCTCTGTGTGATCAACTGACCCAAAAAATGGCTCCTTTTGGTCTTCAAATCCATCCATTTCACTATCAATTCATCTTTTTCACATTCTTGGATCTCCTTAGCAATTCATTCCATATTTCACAATCTTTTCAACATTCTAGCAATCTATTTTTCACAACTCCATTAAGCATTGAAGAAAGCAAGATTGTTACTTCATCAATTCCACTTTTGTTCATGTGGTGCTAACATAGAAGCTATGAGTTTCGAGTCTTGCAAGACCTCCCTTCATCACTGCTACAGCCATGTTGACTTTGCAAAGTTTCTTGCTTGCATTCTCTCTTCATTGGCCTTAAGAGCCTTTGGTTGGAGGTTGTAACACTTCATTTTACTTTTGTGGTTTGATAGAGTAGTGTAGCATATTTTATAGTGTTCAATGCTCTCTTTTCTTCTTTCCTTTATCATACTTTCTACTTTGTGGCTCATCTATCTATCTGTGGAGGTGGAAACACCAAAGTGGGGTTTTGACTGAAGCAAACCTCTTTATAGCCCCAACATTTTTCCCATTTTTCTTATGTGTAGGTGACCATGTGTGTGGAGCTCGCTGGTAAACTGATGCTTTAGTGAGTTGATATTCATCACCCTTATTTTCATCTATTTACTTCATATTTTACGTATTACTTTCTATACTTTATAATTCTATTTATTTCATTAAAACTAGTTGGCTAGGAAATTAAGTAGGTTTCTGGTGTTTTACGTCACATTTAATGTTTTTTGGCCATATGGATGCCAGCATGTCAGAGAGATGCCAATGCGATGCGTTGTTCTCCCACAGCCGCACTGTCATCCTCAGACATAGAGTTGTCTGAGTGTAGTTTGAACACCAAAAACTAGCTCATTTAGCCCAAATTAGATTTTTGGATATGTAGATTGACAAAAGCACTTGAGAGTGATCTTCATTCTTATTTACTATCCTAAACACCCATTAGTTTGAGGTAAGTTAGGGCAACCCTCCACTCTCAGCTCTTCATGACCTAGAGCCTTGGCATAGTTGGTCCCCCTCTCTTACATTTTTGGTGAACCCAATTTGTTCACCATTTTGGTTGTGTTAGCAGTGATGAAGGGTCCTTTCCTCGTATCCCAAGAATGCTATAAGTGTGAGTGTTGTGAGGCGTTTCTCCTTACAACCCAACCTACAAACCCTAATAGGTGTAGTGGGAAGGTTTTATAGGTGTTGTGGAATGAATCCTTAGTTGGGTCACTGTCCAATTGTGAACCTTTGTGGGGCTTTGTGAAAGGGTTGTTTAGTGTATGAAATGGCTTCCTTTTTGCATCTATCTATGCCCTCTACGCAACCTGTGAGTAGTGCTCCCTATATAACCTTCAC
Source organism: Sequoia sempervirens (assembly GCA_007258455.2). NCBI lineage: Eukaryota > Viridiplantae > Streptophyta > Pinopsida > Cupressales > Cupressaceae > Sequoia > Sequoia sempervirens. The sequence goes on along the minus strand of VDFB02000017.1, from coordinate 36,643,781 downwards.
CTCGAGGGACCTTCTAATGGGTTTTAATAGAGATCTATCTCCTCTTTACATCCCTATGTGAATCAATGAAAACATTGTGACAAGTGTTCTTGTTGACCCGATGTGTCAAGTGAATATTATAATTGAGGAGATTTTGTTGATCAACTTGTTGCATAACGATGAGTACGATGCACCTAAAAGTACCATCCCTACACATAACAAACTTTTTGTACCTCCCTTTTGTAGCATCACCTTATCAGTCCTTATTGGACCTAAGTCAGTAAACATGCTTTTTGACATAATCCCAAGGTACAAACTCTTTAGAGTGAAACTGGGTATCCCCTAGTTGGTCACTATGAATGTAATTCCCTTGGTCATGTGTAAATTTTTGAAGTTTATCCATGACACGGGCTATAAACCATCGATTGCATGTGGTGGCTATTATGTAGATCAATTTTAGCATAAACCCGTTGGTCCACTTCCACCTAGGATGGACCTCTTATATTTGACTAATGAGAAGTAAAAGAAAGTCAACTTAACTCCTAAGGTGAGGTAACCACCATCTCCCTATGTTGTTGCGCATAGGGCTTGTTTGAAAGTTAATAGTGATGCCACCATGGCCCATAGAAAGGAAGAAGAGAAGTGCTCTTGAGGTTCCTCTTCCTCCTCTTTGACTATCCAGCTTGATGCTTCCTCTCACCCCACTATGGCATCATCAGATTCTACTCCACATTTACGGGAGAACCCTATGGTGCCCTCTTCACGAAAGCCCAAGTGTCCTACATTCGAACTTACCATTCTACCCACGGTGCCTAGGCCCGTTCAATATGGTAGAGGGAAGGGTCCCCACAAGGAATCCTCTATGTATCGGCCTCCATGGCCTCCTACCACTCCTACTCTTAAAGCAATGAATGGGAAGAGGCCCACCATTGAGGTGCTAGAGCTAACTCCCCCCATTGTTTCCCAGTCTCTCCCTCCTGCTCCTGTCCAATATTCTCTCCCTCCATTGGAGACAACTATGATGGACACTCTGATGGCTGAGTAGGAGCCTTTTTTCCTATCTCAGTTCTTGGCCTCTAGCTCTTGGAGTCATAGAAGCTGCCTTGTGCATGAGTGCAAGCGTCGCCGAAAGGCTCTAGCAGTTAAGTAGGCCACTTTGTAGAAGAAGGGGAGCCAACCGCCCCTATTTCAGGGCCTCCTAATATGCCCTCCTCTTCCATCCCCATTGCTTCATCTCAATCGAATTTGGTTCTACATCTAGCTCCTGTTGTGACTGTGAACACCCCTAACCCTAAAAAGGTGCAGGTGTTCATTACTCCCTCGGTCGAGCTACTCCTCTTGATGTCCCTTTTGGACATCCCACCATTCTTGAAGCCCATGGACATGTCAAACACTTCGATGGTGTCTTCTATAGTTTTATCCTCCTCCTCCACACCTCTTACCTTCTCCATGGGGAGTTCACATCCTCCAACGAAGTAAAAGGTGGAGGTTGGTTATGTGCAAGATCGTGATGGGCCAAAAAGTGGTGATATGATGGGTATGTGTAGGGTATGTTGCTGACGACTTTTTTTTTACCCAAAATTGATGAAACAAAAAGGGTTTTTAAAAGAGACTCTCAACTTTCCACTAATATAAATTATGCTTTACTTCGAATTTAATAAAAAATTATTATTCATTTTATATTTGAATTACAACTAAAGTCCTGATTGATAGGTTGATTGAAAAACATCCATAGCTTTCAAACAATATCACATTTATTGAGTTTGAAACTTGCATCACATTCTATGCTTTGCAACTATAGGATTTAAAAAAAAAAAAAATTCATGAAGTTTTGACGAAGTTAAGGTGGTTAGACATATGAGTTTTTATATTTTTTAAAAGTTGTAATAAAAAAATCATAATTAATTATTTACTTGGAAAAAAATTACAAAAAAATATGTATCACATAAGGACATGAATGCTCTACTTATATCTAAAATATTATGAAAAATATCATCATTTTATTGTGGTTAGGGTAGTTAGATAGACACCTACTTATTTTTTCCTTGAAATTTAAGTACTATTGCATTGAAATTTCAAATTTTCACCAAATAGATTTTTGTTTTTTTAAATAAACCTATTAGTTTAGAAACTACAATCAATTTGTTGTAGATTCTATTATTACATATTTTTGAAATAATATAGATAACTTATTCAAATTTTTATGTCAAGTTGCCTAACTTTGATTTTTTTAAATTTTCATCGCCACTTAAGGGCCGATTTTTTCCTTGATGATCCTACACATACCCGATTGGCCCTTCTAGAAATGGAGGGATAAGAGGAGTCCACATTCTTTAAAGGGTGGTCTTGTGCTAGCATGTGTTGTCCTTGTGACAGAGCAAGTTTTGGCTTCCCTTAAGTTTTTCACTACTCTTAATTCACTCGATGAGCCTAGCAGTGAAACTCGAGCACTGCCTTCCCTGTCTGTTTAGGTAACACATGACACTCCCATGAAGTGCATGTTTAACTTTTTTGATGAGGTCTCAGTCTTGTCGGTGATCTTCATGTAATCATTTACCTTTCCTCCACAAGAGTCGAGTAGATAAGACCTTGCAGGGACTTCTTCCTTGACCTTTGTTGTGGAAGGGTCGAAAGGTTCCCCTCTTAATATTCCACCACTGTAGGCTCTTTCGCCTTCCCCATATAATGATCTAGATTGTCAAGTAGACAACCTCTTGGTCGATGAGTGTTAGGGGGTTCCTCTTCTCTACCTTTAAATTAGGTGTGTGTTTTTTGTGATGTGTTCCCTTGTGCTTGTGTTATATGTTCTTGGATGACCCTTGTCACCCTCATAGATTCTTGGATACAAGAGTGATTATGTGTTGTAAACTTCCTCTATTTGTGGCATCATTCTTGATTTGTTATGTGTATTGATTTTTGAAAAACTGGGGACGATGCAAAGTGTTGGGGGAATTTAGGCTTCCCTTCCATGTTGACCCAATTTTTATTTTTTATTTTTCCTTTTCATGCATTATTCATATGGTTTGATATAGTATGGGGTTGATGACAGTTCATCTATATACTATTACTAATATATATTTATGAGTAGCTCTGACCCTAAAATATCAGATCGCCCTTGTGCCCTTTGTTCATGATGTTATTGTTTCTTTTTACATTTTTGCTATCTTTCTCTATTATTTTCTTGAGTTGTGATGTTGTGGTGCCTATGTGTTGTCCCTTATGTGTGTGACATCATCACAATGACATCTTGCTATGTCCCATAGGCCACAACATCACTTTTTCATTCTTGCTTTTCTCTCCTTAGGATGTCATGCACCTCTGTGTTATACACGCACCATCCCAAGGGGGGGCTATCATGTCACTTTTATTTTCAAAAAATGCATTTAGATTCCAATGATTTTTTTCTCTAGAATATTTGAAAACTTTTTCAAAAATCAAATTCTCAACAAGGACCCTCTAGCGGAGCATGTTTCCTTCATCATGGATTCGTAAAGTAAGAACTTTCCTCTAAGGAGGGAGCGAATTTTCCTATGTACAAGATTTGACCTTCCCCTTGTGAGGGGGCATTTTCTTCCTTTTGAATTCCTTGATGAAGAGAACATTTTTCAAAAGGATTCCTTGATGGTGAATTGATTTGCAAGCAAGAGAAAATTCATACACTTTCAAACAACGCCTCCCTTGAGTGGACCCAATTTTTTGAAGGGTCCCTGAGGGACCTCTTTGGAGGTCTTTCAATTTTGTGACTATCTGCGTGACTGTCTTGTTTTCCTGCATGGATGCTTTTTTTTTTCTGACATGTTTTATCTGCAGATTAACATGTTGCTTTGCAGGTGTTCCTATGAAGCTGATTTCTAGTCCAACTCTACGGAGTCCCCTTACACTAGGCTTCCTTCATGAGAGAGTACTTGGGGGAATGTCTTCTTTATAGGTCTAAGGGCTTATGAAGCACTTGCATCCTATGAGATTCGTCCATAGTTGGTTTGTAGGCCTTCATTGTACTTTCTTCAACTTCATAGTTTTGTGGAGCTACAAAGTCCTCTTATTTGAACCTCCTTAGGAGAGAGTACCTGTGGAGTCCTTTTCCTGCCCTATGCTTTTGAGTTTTCTAGATTGTGTTCTACTTCCTAGATGGTTCAGCTATACATGTCTAACACTTCAATCTAATCTACTAAACAATCATTGATACTTGTGTGGCTGAGGTGGGTGAAAAATGTATAGGAGTGAATTTTCACCCCTTGTGTATATTCCCCTTTCACATACCCTCACCTAAGAAAATCAAACCCGAAGAAAAAATTCCAAATCACCCATTCAAAATCCATCCACTTGGCATGTGTTGTGCATGTTAGTGGGGAAAATTTTTTCAGGAATGCGAGTGTAGTGGGTAGATGTTTGCATAGTTGCAACCATCCTTGATAGATTCCTACCTCTAGAGTCCATAGGGATGTTACACTTCTCATTGGGGATGAGTTGTAATGCCTCTATGTGACCAACTAACCTGAAAATGGTTCCTTTTGGTATTCAAATCCATCCAATTCACTATCACTTCACATTTTTTCACATCTTTTCAACATTCTAGGAATCTATTTTTTATAGCTTCATTGAGCATCACAACAAGAAAGCTTGTTACTCCATCAATTTCATTTTTTTCATGTTGTGCTACCATAGAAGCTACGAGTTTGGAATCTTGTGAGACCTCCCTTCATCATTGTTGTGGCTGTGTTGACTTTTCCAAGCTCATTACTTGCATTCTCCCTTCATTTTCCTTTTTTTGTTTGATAGAGTAGTGTAGCATCTTTCCTAGTGTTCAATTCTCTCTTTTCTTCTTTCCTTTATCGTACTTTCTACTTCATGGATTTTCTAGCTCTCTGTAGAGGTGGAAACACCAAAGCGGGGGTTTGCCTAAGGAAAACCCCTATACAACCCCAAAGTATTTCCCCTTTTTTCTTGTGTGTAGGTGATCATGTGTGTGGAGCTCATTGGAAAATTGGCACTTTGGTGAGTTGATATTCGTCACCCTTGTTTTCATCTATTTACTTCGTCTTTTATGTAGTTACTTTTTGCAATTTATAATTCTATTTATTTCGTTAAAACCAATTAGATAGGAAGTTAAGTAGGTTTCTGGTGTTTTACATCACATTTTATGTTTTCTAGCCATATGAATGCTAGTGCGCTAGAGATATGACTACGCATCGTGTTGTCCTCCCAAACCTGCACTGTCATCCTTGGATAGAGAGCTATCTGAGGTACAATTTGAAGTCCAAAAATTGGCTTGTCTGTTCCCAATTAGGATTTTGGATCTATAGAGTAACAAAAGCACTTGAGAGTGTTCTTCATTCTCAATTCCTATCTTAAACACCTGTTAGCTTGAGGTAAGTTATAGCAGCCCTCCACTCTTGGCTCTTCGTGACTTGGAGCCTTGGTGTGGTTGGTCCCCCTCTTACAGTTATTAACATAATCTTAAAAAATATGTAAGAAAACAATTTGTAAAATATTGAATGTAGTTTCTATGATACTATTCATTTTGGGGGAAAAAAGGTAAATCTATTTGGTGAAACTTTGAAATTTTAATGTAGTAGTACTAATTTTTCAAGAAAAACTAAAAAGGTGTATGTCTGACCAATTTAAGTAAAAGAAGAAATAATAATTTGTTTTGAAACTTTCAATATAAGTATAGGACACATGTCTGGATGTGCCACATTTTTTTAATAATTTTTTTGCAATTAAATAATTAGTTATGATTTTTTTATCAAAATTTTTAAAAAATATTAAAACTTGCTTGTTTGACCACCATAACTTGGTCAAAAATTTATGAAATTCATTTTTTCTTTTCTTTTTATCCTATTGTATGGGAAGCATAGAATGTGTCATATCTTTTGGATTCAAAAAATATGAAATCATATGAGAATTATAGACATTTTTCAATAAACATATCAATAAGGACTTTAGTCATAATGCATGTAGAAAATAAATAATAATTATCTATTAATTTTTATTTTTTTTAGATTGTAGGAATCGGGTAGCACGACCCCATATAAACTGCAGTACACCTAGTAAAAATTTTAACGTGACTGGCAGTGCTGGCATGACACGCCCTCCAATACCATGGGGGTGAGGGAGACTAGACCTCGTGACTAACCTCCTGCAACAGGAAATATTTAGCCAACCAAGCTAGGGCCCCAACCCCAATTATCTATTAAATTCAAAATAAGGTGTATCTTATATTTTTGTAAATCTTGTAGTTTTCTCAAAAAACCCTTTTTGTTTCATCAAATTCGGATAAAAAAGTCATCAGCCATTTTTTACCATATCACCACTTTTTGGACCACCATGATTTTGCACTCATCGAAATAGATTCCCCTTTCTTCAACATCTTTGAAATTGGTTTGGTTATCTCTACAAAAAATTTGGTTTGCCTTCTCACAAAGTTAATCTTTCCAAACAAAGATCACACTCCCATCAATATTTTAGGCTTTGTAATCTTGCCAATAGTTGTAACTCTTTCTATATCAATTGTAATTCCATTATTTTATTTTTTTGATACGTAAGATTAGGTATTTTATTAATATAGAAACTGTATACAGTACATCTACAAAGCAGGAACATAGCATCAAACTAGAAGTAGGAAGCATAATTAAGAAACCCCATATAATTCAAAACCCTGCCAAAACCAACCAAAAAAAGGCTACAACCAAGACAAAAATTCTAGAAAACACCACTAACCAAGAAAAAGAAAAACCCAAGGAGGCAATTCCTCACAAAAAACTATTTAAATTCATAAATGATTCAAAATCCCCCACCCACTCCAATCCTTATGCAACTACCAGCCCACACTTCCGCTTTAGAAACTCCACATTAACTGTCAAGATCATCCTATGTCGCATTAGCTCAACACCTTTCAAATCTAACAAGAAGGGGAAGACTCTTACCACTTCATCTGAATTCCACAACAATGCCAAATTAGAGGAACGTGGGATTCCCTTACCAACAAAAGCCACTTTTAAAGTTTCAGCTAAACTGTCCAGCAAGTCCCCACGAAATAGGCGCATGAGCAGCTCTCTGGCCTTTGCCTTAGGAACATCCTCGTCCAAAAGCACAAGCAAAAACTATGAAAAAATGTAAGGATTGTTCAGTCCATGCTCATCCCTAATCAAATGGACTTTCCCTAGCACCATCTTTACTGCCACCAAGACCAGAGGGTCACTGTCAAGTAGAATTCACTTGAGCCTTTGGTCAGTAATCGCCATGAAAGCAAATTTCCTCTCTACCGCTTTCAAAGAGATGGGGGTTTCTACCCTAAAGGATTCCAACCCCTCCATTGATAGAAAAATAATAAACTTTGAACGACTCGGCTTTCCCATTTGGGAAGCAACCAAGAGCTGACAATCACCAAATAAAACATCACCCATAGTGACACCCACCAAGCAATTCAAACTAACCATGAACAAAATACCAAACCCTACTACCATAAATAGAGCCCACGACCAACAAACAGAGCTCACTTTGCATGAGCGGAGAATAATAGAAGAGAAAGGAAATCTTTCCTTGCAAAGAAATCCAACCTCCGAGAATGAAACGAAAAGATCAAAAATGCCTTGAAATAATACTACCGTGCCAACTACACCGAAATTGGCTATTAAATGCAAACCCAGGAGGTGAATGAAAGCCTCAAGTACGTCCCATTTCCAACATGGCAGGGTGCCCACCAATCCACCCACAATTCTAATTCCATTATTATAGACAATATGACCTAACAATTTCCCTTCTATCAATCCAAAAATATTTTTTTCTTGGTTCAAAGATATGTAATATTATATGGCTCTAACAATTTGTTTTTGAAGATGTAGATAATGGTCCTCAACTTTCTTTGAAAAAGAAATGAGGTCATCTTGAAATTCCACCATAATGATATCAATTAAATAAAATAAGGCAACATCCATAGATCTTTGAAATATGGCACCTATATTTTTCAACTCAAAAGGAATTATTACAGATTCATAAGTTCCCCAAGGTGTTGTGAAGGTAGTCTTATACTATTATGAGTCTTTCATCTTCACTTGGTTGTATTTAGAAAAAAAATCGATCACTGGTAGCAACTCACAACTAGTCACCTTTTTTAACATTACCTCCATATTAAGAAATGTATAATCATCCTTTAATAAAGAATCAATTCAATTTTTGAAGTCAAGACAAAATATAATCTCTCCATTATTATTTTCATTGGTACAGAGATAGAAACCCACATGGAGTTCCTAATGGGTTTAATTATACCTCTTTCTCTAAGTTTCATTAACTCCTACTAAATTTTGGATGCCAAAGTTTAATTAATTTATAGTTATTTTTGTATGAAGGGTTTGGTGTCTAGCTTGAGAAAAATCTAATTATAGAATAAATCTTTGTTATTTTCATTCAATTCATCATAAGACCATAAAAAAACATGATTATACTTTCCTAGTAGTGAAATAAGAATAATTCTTATTTTGGGGTCTAATATTTTCCCACTATAAACTTTTTTGGAGGAAATGTATGTACCCAAATTGGTCTCTTCAAGATCCTTTTAATGAAAAAGAGTTGGATTTCCCACATTCTTTTCTACATTGTCAAAAAATATCTCTAAAGAAACCAATCCTTTTGGATGCTCATTTGTTTTTAATTAGATTACTTAATTTCTAAAAATAGTTTTCTTTCCGTCCATAATTTAAAAAAAAATGAAAATCAATTTCATAACTATGGTATTCATCTATACAATGAAGAAATATTAACAAATCTTGATCATCATTAAATACCTCCCAATTGCAAAGATTTTTTTGAAATAGTTATTTGGTTTCACTTCAACCTTTTAAATTCTTGTAGAAGTTATATTATTGGGTCCAAGAGCTATATTTGCAAGGATATCTCTCAAAACATCTCTATAGTATTAGAAACATAGAAAAAGATGTTCATCCAAATCAAAAATCAAACCTAACTACTATAACTATAGACGTGCAAATAATCCTAATTGACATTATGCATCTAAATCTAACTAATTAAAATCAAACTCCTCTATTAATCAAATAAATTAATTTATTAGATTAATTCACTAATGTTCATCCTGTTTAATTAAATAAATCAATTTATTTAATTAAGCATCCTAAAGTCCTCTCATTTAATTTAATAAACCAAATCATTTAAATCAAATGTCAAATCCCCTAAATTCCTCCAAGTTAATTAATTATGGATTCATTAACTCCTAACCTAATTACCCATTCTCTACTTTTGACTCAACCTTGATCAAACTCAACCCTAACTAACCCATCCACTTGCACATAAAAATAAATTCTTTTGATTAACTAATTACCTCATTTTCCCTCACAAAGACATATTCTAATGGAATATTCCTTCATTTACTCCATTTATTTGACTTTCTTGCCCAAAAAACTTCCCTCCAAAATATCTCAACCACATTCATTTAATGCATCTTACAAATTCATTAATATCTCTTACATCTTTCAAATCCTCAACCATATGCATTAACTATGCACATTCTCTAAAATTTGCTCCAACTTCACCCATAAGATTTGTGATAAGTATCACAATCTTATTGAATATCCTTTAGTCCCACATTCCTCCCATCTCTCCATTATTCAAACCCTTCAACCTATAAATAGAAGGAACTTCTACTTGAAAATCATCCACAATCTTATGCATTTGCAATATAGGAACACTCATATCCAATTTCTATCATTATCTTTGAGGGCAATTGGAAACACATTTCATCTTGCATTGTATCACATTTGGCTCATTGGAAGCTTATCAAGGGGGTGGGAAAGGGAATCCTTTCCACATCAAAAGAGAACCATTCCCAATAAGGGATAGGGGAGGGGAAGCTTGGCATCAGAATGGGGCATTGGAATTAAAGAATCACAAGCACATTTGAGTTGGAAGTGGGTATTAAACTTAAAGAATTTTTAAATGCTTATTGCAATCGATTGAAGCATCTATTTCCCACTTTCATTTTATGTTTTAGGAAAACTCACTTCAATTTTGGGTTTAAAATTAACCATTGATTTGATCTCTTCAAGTTGGTTAAAATTGAACAATGGGAACTTACTAGACTTTGATTTTGGGTTAAAATTGAACAAACAACTTCACACTTGGTTTTTCGTGCTTAAAATGAGCTCATCATTGCTTTGAGGATTAAAACGAACTTGTTCTTTCATTTTATTGTAATTTTTTTTTGCAATTTTGGTCACTCGAATGTATATGCACTTCTTTTGTGCTTTCTCACGATCTTGAGAATCAAAAGCATTCTAGTGACATTGGCTGTCTAAAAAGTTACCCACACATTTCAAAATTGGGTTTAAAATTGAACAATTATGCTAGTGTGAGAAAGAGACATTATGTCTATCCCCTCCTTATGCTTTACACGAACTGGGTGGTCAAACTACAAGTGTACTCCCTCACTTTTTTTCACCTTTAGAGGGGCCTGCCTAAGAACAACCTGATGACAACTCCAATCAGTTTTTAACTTGGGCCAATATATAAATGGATAAGACTAAAATGTCAAGTCCTCATGGTATGTGGGCCTTAGCTGTATAGTGTCTTTCAGAATGGGGTACTACTATAAAAATTATAAGAGCCCATAGTAGGATTGATGAAATCCTTTAGTACCCTACTGGAAACTCACAAGGTGCCATGTCCTTGGTTACCCAAACTAAGAACCAATTTTTTTAGAAGCAAAAATCCTTAATATTTTTTCGTACAAGAATGGTTGTTCTGAAGCCACCCCACATTTCTACTATTCAAAGTAGAAATAGAATAAATCCTCAAGGTCTCTGGATCTTTAGGATTTTGAGATTTGGTGGTCCCAAGAAGTGTGTGCCATGGAGGGGAGTTAGTGTTGCCAAATCTCTAGTCGTTCACTTTGTCTCAGTGTTTGGAGAAATCCTAGTGGGGACTCAACAAATATTTCCCTTTCTATCCTAGGGTTGTACAATTTGCGAGTCAGTCAAATGCATTGCTTGAAATCTCAAAACTTTGAAACAAGCATTCAACAAGTCATCAATTTTTAAACCCTTTGGAAAGAGAAATTACCCTTGAAAACCACACATATTACTACTTATCCCTAGGGATTCCATCCTTAGAGGTTTCTAAATATTTGGGCCCATATCTCAATTTACTCTCTCTAAATTCAACCTAGGAAACTATGCCCTTGATTCTTTGATTTTCAAATAATGGACCTTGTGGAATGAAAAGGAATTGAGACATAGACATTCAATTTGAAAGCTAAGAAAAAAGTGTTGATGTGGTAAAAAGAATCCATTTAATTAAGATAAAGGACAATTGAACCCCATATATGTGTTTGTTCAAATGATTTCCCACAAATTCAAAATCCCAAAACCAAAGTATATCAATCGTCATAAGTGTCTTACTCCAAAAGCACTCAAGAAACATCTTTCAACACTTTACGAAGTCAGAGATAGATTGGTCTAAAAATTTTACAAATGTGCTTCAAGAAAAAATCCAAACTTGTGTTCCTTCTACTATTTTCAAAATTTGGGTCTTTTCCAACATTTTGAGCTTCTCACATAGGGTTGAATAGTTTTAGAGGTATAACATGTTCTTCAAAACCTTGATGTAGTGCCCCTCCATTGTGGCCTTTTTGGATATTGGTGTAAGTATTTATTTGTGCTTCATTATTTACAGTATCATTGAATTGTGTGGTAAACATAATGGTCTTATTTAATCAATTAATTAAATTAAAATTGTTTTTCAAGGTAACTTAAATGAATTTGAAAAATTAAATAATAATTAAATAAATTAAGTTTATTAAATAGAAAGTAAATTGTTATTAGTTTATAAATTAATTTTCATTGTAAAAGTATTGTATTTAATTATAATTGATAATTTATTATCATGTGAAAATAATTATTTAACATGACAAAGAAAACAAATAAAAATAAATGATCTTGTCAATTGAGTAAATATGGAAAAAAAGATTGATTTTTAATTAGATAAAAGAGATAAGATTTTCAAACCAGGTTGTTTAAAAGAAAATAAAAGATGGAAAGATTTGGTATGCAGAGCGTGCATAACTGCAAACTATATTGCAAACTGGAAACATGCTATTTTTATGAGTCTTTTGTTTGTCTTTTTGTTTCAAAAAAAATATAAGCTTTCTAGGGTTGTGAATAATTGTCTGCTGGGAGATTTTAAGATAATTAAATTTGGTTTTCGAAAAAAAAATCTTTCTAGTTTTGTCATCAACAAAGAACTTGGGAGGGGGGGTGGCGGGGGGTTTGTTCCTCTATAAATATTTTTGGGGGCTTTCAAGATTGGAGGCAGTTTTGGTTTTCTAGATATGAGGGGGATAGATTTGATCTAGTTCTTTTGGGGAAGAAATTTGATTTTGGAGCTCAATTATATGGATCCTCTCATCATAGATTTGATATAATAATCGCCAGTGCTACCCCCACATGTAGTGACCCCCATAAGGGGGAGGCTGTGTTGCAACCCCCACAGCAGGGGTAGGGTTTGACCTTGCGTCCTTGCATGGGATGTGCTTTGGTGTTTTTTTTTTAAATAATTTTTTATATAAAATATAAATTTATATAATATATGTAATATATATATTATATATATATATATATATATATATATATATTATTTGTTATATATATAATATATATATTATGTATATATATATATGATTATTTATATATGTTTTATTAATTTTTTTATAATTGTATATATATACATATATATATGTAAATGTATGTTTTTGTCTTTTTATTTAGTTAATAATATATAGATATAGTGCATGTGGTTCAATAAATGGATTTTCTAATGCAAGAAATATAAATTTAAATTTACATAGAAATGTTTTCTTATTTAAATGAATATTTAATTATTAGAGATGTATACGTCCAAATATTTATTTTATAATGAAATGATTTCTATGGAGAAATAGAATTCTTATATTAAGATATTGTCAAGAAACTGAAGTAAATCTTTAGTTTTAGATTATTATTGCTTGTCAAATGTTTAAATAGTTATTTAATAAGTGAATGTTTTAAGGGAAATGATTAGTCGATTTAAATGAAATGAGAAATTTTTAAGAATTTTTTTTTGATGATAGTTTAGATATTATTTGGTTGCAAATGAGTTTATGATAAGGTTAGTTATTTTCAAGTAATATGTTGTAATAGCTAGATTAATGGATTTTAAAATGATTTATTTTACAAAGGAGAAATAGTTATTTTACAAGGATATGTTTTAAATCGAAGAAGTAAATGTTTATTTTGTTATTATTTAAAAGCAATTAAGGAATTAAATATTTGGTTTAAATTTCATCTTTTGTCTGAAAGAGACATTATTAAATTGGTTTTATTAAGGAAATAAATTATTGAATGTTAATGAAGGAAGTGGATTTAGGAAATCCAAATATAGATTTAATTCCTGTTGATTGCCCTTCTTGAATATAGACTTCTTCTGTTTTCGCTTTGGAGAAATTTGATTAGAAGGGTTGTTAAGTCTTCCATAAGGGGTTTAACTATTTGGGGTTGTTGTATTATGTTAGTCAACCTTTGTATTGCCTTGGGTAGTGTGTATAGTTGCATCCTATTGTTTTACCCGATTTTCACGAAGGGGGATGGTTTGTGCCTCCTTTGGATTAGGAGTGAATTATGTGATTTGTGCCTCCTTTGAATTAGGAGTGCTTTATGTGGTCTATGCCTCCTTTGGAAGGAGTGGATTATGTGTTTTTTTCCCTCTAATTGTTTGGAGTGAGTTTCATTAAATGTCGCCTCCTAGAGTTGGAGTGATTGTTTATCTAGTTTTATGCACTTTGGCACCCTTGGTGATTGGTTTTGTTTGGTGTGTTGTCGATAGGAGAGTAGCTCTATGTGGGGGTTCGACACACAGAGGGGTGTCAGGGTAACTCACTTAGGGTTTAAGTAAGTGATAACTTAAAAATAATTGATGAAAATTTTTTAGACTAATTAAGATAATGAATGCCTCTCTCATGACTCATACACTTTTTAAGGCTTGAGATGAGACGAGAAGCACAATTTGTATGGGGGTCCAGCAGCTAGTAGAGGCAATCCAGGGTAACCCAAAATAGGGGTCCAGTAGCCTAGGAAGGTTGAGCCAAGGTAACTCATAGAAAATGATGTGTGACACTCTCTCTCTGACAACCAAAAATTAGTTTGTAGTACTGCGTAGATGATCATTGTTATCTGGAAGCATTGTAACCATTTTGTAAGTTTGTAGTTGATAGGTGTATTATTGTTCTGCCTATGTCTAGAGGTTGTAGGTTTTTCCTTGGAATCTTGTTACTATCTCCTAGCATGGGGGAGTGAGCCTTCAAGTATCACATGGTTGGGTGGAATGTGTACCTTACACCATTGGGTTCCCAGTTCTTGTTCGTGTGGACGAGATTTCCAGTTGGAGAGCTAGTGGGATCCAGTTTCATTTCATGCTTTATTCATTTAAGTTGAATATTGTAATTAATTACCCCTCATTTGTTATCGACGTGGAAGATGTAATTTATAACCATGCTTTTTGGATTTACCTCATTTGGGGAATGAGAGTTGTAATCTTATTGTTAAATGATTGATATTTGACATCATGTGGTATTTCTTATCCTTTGATGTAATTTATCATGTATGGAATGTATGTATTTCTTAATTTGTTAAGTAATTAAATGCTATGGTTTCAATTCATGTTTCTTGTTTGGGTTTTAAAGAAATCTTAGTCTTGTAACCTTAGAGGTTGTTGCAATGGGTAGTGAACTTGCATGTTATTTGTACTTAAACAAAAAAAAAATAGTACATTGAGTAGTTAATTGCAACTTCCTCTAGGGTTGTGTGGCGGGGTGTTATAATTAATGAATTAAATTATCTATTGCTTGTGGATTTATTGTGTATTTGAAAGGACTATAATATAGTTGTAAATGTTCCATTAATCAACTTAAGTGGGATAAATTAATGAGTAATTTGAATGGGGAAGTATGTTATGATTTTTCTTTGGTTGTTTGTAGATTGAACATGGGTTATTGTTCAAAAGCAGTGTTGTTTTATAATTGGGTATGTGCAAGATCATGATGGGCCAAAAAGTGGTAATATTATGGGTATTTGTAGGGTATGTGGCTGATGACTTTTTTTTGGTCCAAAATTGATAAAACGAAAAGGGTTTTTAGAGGAGATTCTCATCTTTCCACCAATATAAATTATGCTTCAATTTGAATTTAATAAATAATTATTATTTATTTTTTATTGGAATTACGACTAAAGTCCTGATCAATAGGCTGATTGAAAAACATCTATAAATTTCAAATGGTATCACATTTTTTGAATCCAAAATATGCGTCACATTTTATGTTTCACATACTATAGGATTAAAAAAATAAAAATTAAATTTCGTGAAGTTTTGACCAAGTTAAGGTGGTTAGACATACAAGTTTTTATATTTTTTAAAAGTTGTAATAAAAAAATCATAATTAACTATTTACTTGGAAAAAAATTACAAAAAAATATTCATCACATCTGGACATGAGTTCTCTACTTATATATAAAATATTATAAAAAATATTATCATTTTATTATGGTTAGGGTGGTTAGACAAACACCTACTTCTTATTTTTTCCCTGAAATTTAAGTACTACTACATTGAAATTTAAAATTTTCACCAAATAGATTTTATTTATTTTTAAATATACCTAGTAGTTTGGAAACTACGTTCAATTTTCTACAGATTCTATTCTTACATATTTTTGAAATAATATGGATAACTTATTCAAAATTTTACGTCAAGTTGCCTAACACTGATTTTTCTAAATTCTTTGTCTCTTAAGGGCCTATTTTTTCCATGATGATCCCGCACATACCCGATTGGAGTGTTTATGTTTGAAATTTTATGCTTGTCTCTTTTGAGTAACTTGAGTGGTGGGTTTTATATCTATTTATTTCAATATGGTTGATTATGTCTTTATGTTTACTTGATTTTGTGAGGTTGCTTGGAAAAGTGAATTTCATGGTTGTTGTGATTGTTTTCTCATGTTGGGTTAAAGGGTGATTGTGATGGTTCAATCATGACATGACTTCCTCTTGAGGAAATCTCGGTTTTGAGGAGATTTTATCCTTGTGTTGGAATTTATTTAGATACTTGTATTGTTTTGACTTACCCTCGTGTGTGGATTCTTGGGTAGTCATTCTTCTTGGGCTTCCAGAAGAGGGGAAAGAATATGTTGCTTCATAATTGCATTCCATTTTGGTTTTGTGATCGGCTGCTCTTATGTTCAATTTGATTTTGGTGGGTATAGTCTTGCACTTTGAAGTGGTTTTCTTTACTATGAAGTTCTAGCGTGAGTGGGTACATGCCTCATGTGGTGTTGATATTTTTTTTAGTTTTGGAATCTTGTGCAATTTGGCTTGCTCATTTGTGATTTTGAGATTTGGTTGCTTGTAAGGGGGAGTGGCTCTCAATGGAGGTCTAACACCCAAAGTGGCTAGTCCAAGGTAACCATTGAGAGTTTAATTGAGTGATAACTAATTAATTAAGGGGTTGGGTGGTATGTCACATTAATTCAAATAATGTAGCCTCACTCATGGGACCAAGTTCTTATTTAGGCTTGGGATGAGTGGGAAGGCCTAGAATGGTAAGATCAACTACCTTGCCTCTACATAGTAATTTTGCAAGGTATGTTGATTCTGTATATTGGCATGGGGGTCTGGCACCTGGTAGAGGTAGCTAGGGTGGTCTGGTAGCCTAGGAAGGTTACACAACACCTATGCGATAACACTCCATCCTTTAGCAACCTTTCTTTCTTGTTGGTTCCCCTTCGTGTTCTTGTACCTCTGGAAGTGGTTGTATCTTATGATTGTTGAGGAAATTTTTTCTTGATGTTTGTTGATGAAGCCTCCTTTCAGTCATTTAGTGTTGCATATATGCCTCATGGAAACTTTATTAATGTTAATGAAAGGTGCCTTTGATATTTATTATTGGTTGATCTTACAATCTCACTTGGAGAGCTTTGGATCCTATTGTTGTTGGAACCTCTTATGGTTATTTAGTGTTGCTCTATAATGAACATGGAAATTGGTTTTTGTTGGACTTCTCATTATTTTTGTTGTGGTTATATGTTGGAAATGATATGGGTTGTTATCTTGTGTTTCTATTATCCTTGTTGTGGAGTCTTGTTTAATATTGGTTCACTTGACTTTTGGTTGAGGATCTTTCTTGTGAACTCCTAACATAGTGGGTAGTCTTTTAGGCACATGTGGTTGGGTGGAACATGCTTTGCACCCCATTGGGTCCCCAGACAGTGTTCATGAAGTGCAAAGTTTGTGTTGACACTATTGATCTAGAGCTTCACCACAATTCAATTGTATCGTGTCCATTAATGCATTACTCTTGCATTTGATGTATCATTCCCCACTTTCTATCAGGAAGCACTATTGTACTTTGTGAATATCAAATGATGTAATTTCATACTGATGTATATGTACATTTTGTATTGATCAATGTAATGTATGGATGTTCTTGACTATATCATGGTTTTTATAATGTAATCTTGAGATTTGTTAATTATCGTTATGGATTGGGAATGGTGTTTATTAATGCAATCACATGTGCCCTAGAGGACATAGTTGATATTGTATAGGTATAATTGAATTATATGTATTGTATGTTAATGTGCTTCTCACGTTAGTTTACTTTCAACAAAAAAATTGTACTATAATTTGTTAGCTTTAAGATGTCTTTTAGGGTTTGCACGGTGGGGTGTCACACCATGGTATCAGAGCATAGGTTCATACACTAGGCACTATGTTCCCATTGTGTTAACCATGCATTTAGACTCTTGAGTTTAGAGTTACACTCTTCTATCATCCTCGCTGCACATGTAACTTGAGTTCTCTCATTAGGCGGTGTCAGTCCAATGGTGCAAAATCGGTGGAAAGGATAGGACCCTCGGTGTAGTGTGCAATGCACCAATATTCTTCCTACTGGGGCTGCATTAGGGACCCTTGTGTTGTCTTATGGTGCATTTCCTAGTGATGTGAATTTGGATGTGATTGTGTAGAGTGTGTGTTAAAGTTTGGAAGTATGAGTTCATGTAGTGACAAATTGTGTTTTCTTGAATCTATGAAGGTGTAAAATTTTGGTCTCTTGTTGAAAATTTTGTGAGATTTTGTGTTAAAAGTAGATTTCCTTGTGTGTAAATGATGATGTTTAATGAGAATGTGTGCTCTGTGAGCGTAATTATGTTATGTCTTATGGAAGTGTAGCATTTTGAGGTAAAGAATCAACTAGAATAACTGATGTTAATGTTTTATGTTTCCACCTTAGTCTATGATTTCCAGGTGGTTGGCTTTGGAAACTCAGTGATAAATGTAACATAATTTGGAAACTCAGTGATAAATGTAACATAATTGAGATATTTAGAGATTGATATTTATAATGTCAAGTAGTGATCCGTTTTGACACAATACATGTTATAGATTTCTGGTTATGATCATTATGTGATTATTATTCTAACTGTTAAGTAGTGGATTGTTTACAAGTTGAATTAGTTATTAGAGTTTTTCTGGTAGATGTGGTTACTCTTCGTGGTCTGGTGAGAGAGAGTGCGGTATCACTCGCTCATGAGTGCCCTTCTATGCCGCAATTTCCTCTCATAGTGTGATTGTAATTGGATATATATATATTGTACACAACATTTTCTTTTATGTCGGATTGCAAGTACCAAGCCTCGACTCCACCTGCACTGTCAAGACTGGGTGAGCCTCATAAATCCCAATGGGTATGACATGGAAAACTAGAGTTGAAAATAAAGTTCCCCATCCTTGTGTTTAATAATGTGGTCTATTTGCAACCCCATCTTTTGATTTTTTGGTATCGTTCCCTTTTCTTTGGAGTTGTTTAATTTTTATTTCCTAATTAATGATGTTTAATTTTTGATGTAGTTTTTAAGTTTATGGTATTGTTGTGCTTATAATTGCATGTTTTTTACTTCACCGTGTGACTTCCAAGAGTAAGTCGAAGCCTAGAGGGGGAGGATGTAGTGCCCCTCCATTGTGGCCTTTCTAGATATTGGTGTAAGTATTTATTTGTGCTTCATTGTTTATGATGTCATTGAATTGTGTGGTAAACATAATGGTATTGTCTAATCAACTAATTAAATTAAAATTGGTTTTCAAGGTAACTTAAATTAATTTGGAAAATTAAATAATAATTAAATAAATTAAGTTTATGAAATATAAAGTAAATAGTTACTATTTTATAAATTAATTTTCATCGTAAAAGTATTGTATTTAATTATAATTGATAATTTTTTATCATGTGAAGATAATTATTTAATATGATAAAGAAAACAAATAAAGATAAATGATCTTGTCAATTGAGTAAATATGGAAAGAAGGATTGATTTTTAATTAGATAAAAGAGATAAGATTTTCAAACTGAGTTATTTAAAAGCAAATAAAAGATATAAAGATTTTGCATGTAGAGCATGCAAGTGCTACCACATTGTCGTGTCTCACTTTTAGGATGTGTTGATTTTTTCTTGACAAAACTATTTTTAGAAAAACTAATGATTTAAGTATTGAGAGGCTCCATCTAAAGGGTTCTAATTGAAGAGGGATAGATAAGACCCCCTTAGATCAGAGCCCCTTGGATAGAACCCCTATAGTATTAAATCATATCCATAATGGAGTCTCCTTCACAACTATCAAAATGCTAGCAAAAAACAACTTTTTCTTTACCTTTTGAGGGATTAAATAACATTATTTAAAAGATATATTTTTCAAGATTTTATCCCTTGAAACTAGCTTTCCAACAAGTATAGGTTTGATATATTTTCATTTTATCATGTATTTAATTTTCAATTTTTACTAAACATAGGTTTTTCTCTAAACATCAAGCTCTTTGTTGTGCAGAGGTGCAAAAATAGTAAACCATTGTGGGCGGGTGCATGAAGTTGGGTACCAATTTTGTGGCCACTTTTGAAAAAAAGTTTTAAAAATGTGAGCGCATTATAACATGCTCGCATTATTTCGCATTAAAAACAAAGAAAAAAGTGAAATTATTTTCCTTGGGATACCAACCCAAAGGCTTGGAGGGCATTCCCAACAAGACCTCAGAGACTTGTTTCGCAAATTCTAAAATTTTCACATAATCGGGTCCGTGCTCACCATCAAGATTGCATCTAGTTCAATATCGACAAAATCGAACACATGGGTAATGTTAGGTTCTCTCTTAGCTATCCAATGATGTAATTTTTTCACTTTTTGACAATGTTAAGCCTTTCATCCATAATTTCTTTTATTTTTGTCTCTATTTTTTTCTAAAAGCAGTGTTTGGTATTTTTTTTGTTATAAATTAACTGTTCATCAAAATTTTAAATAAATTATATTTTTAGAAACTAGACTCCATTCTACATTTTTTTTTTAAAAAGAAATAAAAATCAATTATTTTCCAAAATTTGTAGTGAGAGCACGGCCAAAATTCTGCTTTTCAGGAAGTTCCCACTTAGAAAATTAGTAAAAATTCAAATATTCATTAAAAAATTATCAGAAAAATTGTGCATCAACTAGATGTTGTTAGCTAACTTCTGACTATAGCGATTTTTAAAATGCTACAAAAAATTTCACCATGGTTAGGTCTTACAAGAGTTGCTATGTTATGCTTTTCTGAAAAAAAACAACACCAATTTGTGTACATCCCTCTTTTGAACCCCTTAATCTCAACCATTTTCAAAATAAAATAGTATTTTAGAAAGTAGACTCAGAGCACTTCAATCCTTTTTTTGGTTCCATTTCAAAATTTTGAGTGTAACTATCGTCAATTTCACGTCCAAGGTCAGCATTTCCTGATTTCAGAAAAAAAGTCGCCACTTAAGCCCTCTTTTTGGGAACCATCTTGGTGCACTTACCCTTGTAAAAAAATTCAAAAAATACATGTCCCCTGGATATTTATTTGCTTGTTTCACCCAAAAAATAAAAATTAGATTTCGATATATATACAAAAAGTTAGGTTGTATGACACACAAGTATGTCTAGATTATAGTTAAAGTGACTTCAAAAACTTATATAAAAAAAAATGCAACAAAAAATTATAAAAAAATATCCTTTCCCTAGATATTGATGTTGAGAATCTATATTCCAAAAATTAGAATTTAATCCTTTATAGAAAAAAATTTATGTTGTACAACACAAACGTTACTTTATGAAAATGTTGTTTTCTATCTAAAACTAGTTATTAGAGGATATGTTAAAAGATTCATGATTTATTTTATAAAATTTGAAAATAAATAAATTAGAATCTACACACAAATTGCCACAAATCACTAGTTCATATCATTTTCAAATTCTTTATGGTTTAGCTGCTATAGGTCTCAAAAGATGAAGATTCAGTTAAAAATACTGATGTAAATATCCATCTTGGGAAAAAAGTGAGACATAGTATTGTGATTTCAGCCATATATTGTGGAATGGAAACATGTTGTCTTTATGAGTCTTTTGTTTGTCTTTTTGTTTAAAAAAAAAAAAGGAAATTGTGAATAATTGTCTGCTAGGAGATTTTATGATAATTAATTTTGGTTTTCGAAAAAAAATCTTTTTAGTTTTGTCAACAACAAAGAACTTGGGGGACGGCTTTGTTCCTTTACAAATATTTTTGGTGGTTTTGGAGATTGGAGGTAGTTTTGGTTTTCTAGATAGGAGGTGGAGAGATTTGATCTAGTTCTTTTGGGGAAGAAATTTGATTTTGGAGATCAATTATATTGATCCCCTCAACATAGATTTGATATAATAATTGCTAGTCATGTACTACAGGTATGGGAAACATGTACATATTTTCCTTTGAATTCATTTATATGGAGAAATGTATGATAGTAGAATATTTTTATGCGCCAAGTATGGGTTCTTGTTTTGTATGCCTTTGTCCTCTAGAATTCCTACCATGCAGACCATTTTAGGATACAAAATTATAGTTGAAGAGTTGTATTTGAGTTATGACAATTTAAATATTGGTATTTAAGAGTCTCTTCTACTATGGTGAAATATAGAAAATGGATGGTGCTACAATCTAGTATTATATCTATAGATAGGTTGGGAGTTGCGTTCCAAGATTAGTCTATATTCTCTAGAAAATCTATTCTTGATATATGCTTTTCTTTCACGGTTGGCAATGATCTTTGCAATATTCTTTCATATCTTCTCACAGTCCAATAAGCATGCATGTTGTTATAATCTTTGCAATATATCACCAGTTGCTTCATGAATTTTACAAAGAATTAATGTGGGTTTCTTTCCATCAGCATTGGTTTTGAATACACTTCAATCTCGAAAGGAATACAGTCACATTAGAGGTATCACTGATTCATAACTTTTTTTTCCTTATTTTGTGACTGTTGTTGATAAAATGATTATTATTGGGTGTTCAAAGAAAGCTAAAAAATATATAGCCCTAATAACCATCTAATGCATGATAGTCATGTATTTTTGATATGAATAAATAGGTTCTCCAATGTTAGAGGTTACTTGAAACAACTTTATAGGTATTTTTCAAAATTTATTAGATACATCCTTGATCGTTGCCATATCTTAGTTGTCCTTTTGAAAAATTGATCCTATCTGGTGCTTGTAATAAGTGCATTATATTTATAAATAAAAGTAGTGTTGTTGGGAATACTCAGCCTATATTCATAGGCGATCCATAGTATTAAGGTTTAGGGTGTACCCTAGGATAGCCAGCATGGGTATGAAGGTCAACCATTCACACCTAATGATCATTTATATATGTAATGCAATAAGGGTTATGGATGTGTGAGGTATCTGCAGCCCTCATCCTCTAAACTTGCGTGACTACGTGCACCTTGAACACAAGAAAAGCTTGTACAAAGTTAGGATTTATTCCGAAGTGCTTCATTAATTTTGAGATCTTCCTTGCGAAATCTATTTTGTGCATATTCTGCAATCATTTTGTCATACTTTCTTCTTGGTGTTTTTTGTCATCTCTTCATTTCATTAATTCGTAACTTATTGGATTCTCACAATCATCCTACACCTAAACCCTAGCCCATCTTAAACATGCAAAGGATCAATGGCTAACTTTTATGAACCATGCATTCCAAAGTTTGTTATTTCGCAATAGTTTATTCGACTCCTCAGATGCTTTCCAAACATAAAATGTCCCTTCTGTATTGATAAAATAGATCAGGCTATTGCTTTAACTTTTGATTCAAATTATCCTTCGTATTCACCTTGCTACTTGGCATCCCTCTCTCATTGTTGTCATGCCTAGCCTTGCCCCTTTTAATAGTAGATGCATGCCATTCAATTTAGGAGCTTTCAAGTTCTATGCCACCTTGTGTGATTGGAGGTTTTCGATTTGACCAAGGGTATTTGTAGGATCATCATGGAAAAAACATGCCCTTAAGTGGCAAAAAATTCAAAAAAATCAAAGTTAGGCAACTTGACGTAAAAATTTGAATAAGTTATCTATATTATTTCAAAAATATGTAAGAATAGAATATGTAACAAATTGAATGTAATTTCTAAACTACTGGGTTTATTTTATTTTTTTAAAATCTATTTGGTGAAAATTTGAAATTTCAATGTAGTAGTACTTGAATTTCAAGGGAAAAATAAGTAGGTGTCTGTCTGACCACCCTAACCACAAGAAAATGATAAAAAAAATTTTATAAGTTTTTAAAAATAAGTTGGGGACTCATGTCCGGATGTGATGCACTTTTTTTGTAATTTTTTTCCAATTAAATAATTAATTATGATTTTTTTATTACAACTTTTAAAAAATATAAAAACTCATATGTCTGACCACCTTAACTTGGTCAAAACTTTATGAAATTCAATTTTTCTTTTTTAATCCTATAGTAAGAAAAACATAGAATGTGATGCATGTTTTGGATTTCGAAAATGTGATATTGTTTGAAATTTATATATGTTTTTCAATTAGCTTATCAATTAGAACTTTAGTCGTAATTCAAATAGAAAATGAATAATAATTTTTATTAAATTCAAAGTAAATTATAATTTATATTGGTAGAAAGCTGAGAACCTTCTTTAAAAACCCTTTTCATTTCATCAATTTTTGGTAAAGAAAAGGTCGTCAGCCACATACCTTACAAATACCCATCATATCGCCACTTTTTGGCCCATCATGATCCTGCACATACCCCCAATGTAACTAGAGGTTCTTTTCATCTCAATGTCTTTGGTGCTTGATATATGATCTGCATTCGATTTGAATAGCAATGATATTACTATAAGATGTCATTCTGAATTTGCTCTTTCAGTGATATGATGTTTTGGTTTTTGTAAATATTTTTGTTATTTTATCCCGAAATTATGGCATAAGTATATTTGGAATGTTGTGGTCATGGAATGAAAATAGGTTTACGTGTATTGTTCTTAAGAATATCAATATATATATACACTTTTATATATGTGTGAGGAAATTGTACTTGGTTTATTGAAGTTTGAGTATATAAATAACAATATGTTGTTGAATAATTGTATCATCTGATTTAAAGGTATAAATAAATAATCATTTTTGACAATATGTATAGATTCATTGATTGTAATTTTAATATATGCCGTAAATTTATATATATATATATATATAATCATTTATGATGATGTATATATGTATATGTATATACACATAAATACATATATGGGTAAATTTATGTATTGAGAATTATATTGAAGGGTATACATGTTAATAATTAGGTGATTGTTTTCAATGCGTAGAAGATAGTAGAGTAAACAAAGTTATATTTAAGTTGGGAAACAATTATGAATTACTTCAATTAGCGATTGTTCCATTAATAATTTGTATTAGGTGATCCTAGTAATGAAAAGAGTAATGTAATTAGAAAATAGAATTTAAGTTATACCGTAGATAATTAACTTTGGAGATAATACATGACAAGAATTATCTTTTGTTATATAAGCACATATGAAGATAATTATGGAAATTAGTCTTAATGGGCAAGACTTAAAGTCATTTAAGAATTGATTTCCTTATGTTCTCTAATAATTGAATTGTAGATAAGATTAATGAATTAAATTATCTATTGCTTGTGTAAGGAAAGCTAAGGTGCAGAAACAACTCTCATAACGTCAACACCTCAAGAAAGAATGTAGAGGTGCTTTTAAATTTTCAATTATAGTCCAATTTAGATACACTTGAAAGAAATAGTAGAAACAAAGAAATAAACATACACAAATGAACACTAGATTTACATGGGAAAACCCTTATGGGAGAAAAACCCACCACACCAAGAGAAACCCCTTTGTATTATAGTAATGGAGATTACATACAAAGATAAAACTTATCCTTCTGATGTCAATTACAATAGCATAATCCTTGATCAACCTTGTACAAAACATTCAAGATACAATGCTCTCAGAATTGATTTCACACTGATTACACATCGAACTATTCATCAAACTGATCGTCCAACTGAACATCATCATCCACCTCAGAGTATATCCATGTTGTCCCTGGTCTATTGAACTTCCTCACAGGAATGGCCACAATAGTCTAACTTCCAATGGTTCCCATTCTGCTTCTCTGATTGGTTGAAGAAAAACCACATAGGATTGTCTTCCAATTGGTCAACAACATTCAACTTGTGTCACATGTTAGTGAGACACTAACCGTGTCTCCCTGATGCCACAAGACCTGATAGTCGTTATTGCCAAGAGGTCATCACCTTCGGAAAGAGGTTATGCACTGAGTTCAAAAGCAGTCGATGAGACAAGCCATATCACTGAGACGTCATACTGATGACCAACACATGTAGCGCTATTCGGCAAGACTATCGCTATTTAGTGAGAGGTCATACCAATGTTCAAAAGTCACATCGACATTAGCATTCCCATCAGCGAGACTTGCTATCGCCAAGAGATCATACCAAAGCAACATACCTATCCTCGACACTACCTGTTGCCAGGAGTCTCACCAAAGACATCCGATAATAAACACACTTAGCAATGTTGGTAAGACTTACCGCTATCGATGAGACATCACATCGAAGCACAGAACAGTCGGTGAGATTAACACTTTCGCCAAGAGGTCACACTGATGTTCATACTCATTTGCAAGAGAACCAACCATCGGCGAGATTTCTTACCAAGGCTTTCATGTCACCCCAATGACTCCGAGTATATACTTATTGGTGAGACATATCACATCGCAAAGACTTCATACCGAAAGAAAACCTTTCGGCTAAGAGTTTGCCTAATAAGTGTTGTCACCACAAGTCTCCCTGACAACCACTATGAACCATAGTAGATGAGAGATCTGCTCAGGTGGGAAGAGTTAGAACTTTCACAATGATCAACATGTCATAATGATAGCTCTAGTCAGCATGACAGTAACAAGGTCTTACCGACCTAAACATTTCACAAGGTTAGACAACTGCTAGTCGGCTAGACAATAAGGATGTCACACCGAATTTTCTCTTTCAGAGGTTTCAACCTATGAGATTTAGACACACAATTCCAACAATCTCCCACAAGAACTGACGAAGATCACACAGGCGCCTCCAAAGCACAACAAAGCTACTGAAATTCATGGGCACTAAGGCCCATCAAAATGGAACACCACCTTAACTTGTCTGTGCTCATTGGCTTCGTCAATGCATCTGCAACATTCTCTAGAGTATCCACTTTTTCCAAAGAGACCTTTCCATCCTCCACCATGTATCGTACAAAATGATACTATACATCTATATGTTTTGTCCTGGCATGGAATGTAGGATTCTTTGCCAAAAAAATAGCACTTTGATTGTCACAGTAAATTGTTATTTTCCCTACATGAAAAGCAATGTTAGAACACAAACGTTTTAATAAAATTGCTTCTTTATAGGCATGTGTTGCTGCCCTATACTCTACCTCTATAGTGGACAAAGTGACTACAGCCTGCCACTTACTCATCCAACTCACTGCACCACCATTCAAGATAAAAATATATCCACTAGTGGATCTTCTACTGTCAATGTCCCCTGCCCAATCAGAATCCACATAGCCTTGAATACTAAGAGTCCTCTGTGATTCAACCAAGTTCCCATAATAATACAAAGCATATTCTAAAGTGCCCTTCAAATATCTGAATACTCTTTTCATAGCATCCCAATGTGCCATTCCAGGATTTGTCATAAACTGACTAAGTACTCCCACTGCTATGGAAATGTATGGCCTTGTACAGACCATTGCATACATAAGACTACCAACCACACTAGCATAAGGCACATTGGTCATGTCCTCTCAATAAGAGATTTTGGATAGTCTTCAACAGATATCTTTGTTCCCTGCAAAACTGGAACAACTAGCTACTTGCAGTCAGTCATACAAAATCTCTCTAGAAAAGTCTTAACATACTTACTTTGACTAAGCCAAATTTTTCTACTCTTCTTGTCCCTTGTGATTTCCATTCCCATAATATACCTAGCTGCATCAAGATCTTTCATTTCAAACTTTGTAGACAACTAGGACTTGAGATCATAAATTATTAACTTACTATTGCCTATGAACAACATATCATCAACATAGAGAGCAATAATAATAACTTGACCACTTTCAGCTTTGTAATACACACAATGATAAGATTTTGATCTTACAAA
Organism: Sequoia sempervirens; assembly: GCA_007258455.2. Taxonomy (NCBI): domain Eukaryota; kingdom Viridiplantae; phylum Streptophyta; class Pinopsida; order Cupressales; family Cupressaceae; genus Sequoia; species Sequoia sempervirens. The sequence continues at coordinate 36,616,174 of VDFB02000017.1, read as the reverse complement.
TCCTAATGACAAAGCAAAAGTGTCAAACTTCTAGTACCACATTCTAGGAGACTATTTTAATCCATACAAAGATTTTTTCAACTTGCAAACCAATTTTTCTTTACCTTTTTCCACAAAGTGCTTAGGCTGGGACATATAAATTTCTTCTTCAAGATCACCATGAAGAAATGTTGTCTTCACATCCATTTGTTCAACCTCTAAGTCATACACTGTTGCAAGTGACAAAAGGAATTTGATAGATGTCAGTTTAGCTACAGAAGAAAAAATCTCTCCATAATCAATTCCCTCTAACTAGGAATAACCCTTCGCAACCAACCTCGCCTTGTACTTTTTCACACTACCATCCAGACCTATTTTCTTTTTAAATACCCATTTGCAACCCACAAATTTTTTGCCTTTAGGAAAAGGTACATAACTCCAAGTATCATTCTTTTCTAATGATGCCATTTCTTCATGGCTTCCAACCAAGAATTTGAATTAGATATTCTAAATGCCTCTTTCACAGTCCTAGGCTCATCGGTGCTAGAAATTAAAGCATAGGCACAAGTAGAATCTATCAAAGAAAACCCATACCTATCAGGTTGCTTTCTTTCACGAGTTGACCTCCTTAATTGCTAAGGCTGAGGTTGTTCTTCTTCTTCATAACTTTTAGAACTACTTGAGCTCTCCTCAGTTTTAGGTACATTTTGAATTTTCAATTCCTCTTGATTTGGTGTAGGAGGAATTTCAACTACATCCTTTTTGTTTTATGACTTTGTCTCTGACTGCAGATCCAAGGTAGAAGGCTTCAACTTATGAAAGATAACACTTCTTTTGTATAGAACCTTCTTTGTATCAGGATTCCAAAGCTTGTATCCTTTTATGCCAGCACTATAACCAATAAAAATATATTTGACAACCTTGTTCTCCAATTTAGATCTTTTCTCATTTGGTACATGTGCATATGCCTCACAACCAAAGACTCGAATGTGTCTCAAAGAGGGCTTCTTTCCAGACCATGCTTCCAAAGGTGTTTTCTCAACAAGAGCAGAATTAAGAGAACAATTTATCAAGTAACATGCTATAGCAACTGCCTTAGCCCAAAACTTCTCCTCCAAGCCAAAACTGCTTAGCATACTTCGTGCTCTTTCCATCACTGTCATGTTGAACCTTTCTGTAACTCCATTTATCTATGGAGTGTAAGGTGTAGTTTTATGTCTTTTAATCCCATGATCTTTACAGTACCTCTTGAAATCATTAGAACAAAATTCACCACCATTATCAATCCTTAAATATTTTATTTTTCTTCCAGTCTGATTTTCTACAAGGTTCTTAAATTCCTTAAACTGACTGAACACTTCTGATTTACTTTTCAAAAAATAGGAAAATGCCCTTCTTGAATAATCATCAATAAACGATACATAGTACCTTGACTTAGACAAAGAAGGAAAATTCACTCGACCAAAAACATTAGAATGTATATAATCAAGCAAACCAGAAGATTTGTGAGGACTGGAATAAAATGAAACATGTTGCTATTTACCATATATATACAATGTTCACAAAACTTAAATTCGAGGTTACAATCATCAAGCCCTTCAACCAAGTTTTTATTCTTCAAGGTTTTTAAACCTTTCTCTCTAATGTGGCCTAGCCTATGATGCCAGAGCATAGTCTTTTCTGCTGAAAGTTTAACTTCCATAGAGTTTACACCATCAGGAACTTTTGCCATCTTTTCTCCATGAGTAGCTTTTTGTGACTTTGCAGAGACACTATTGCATTGCACATGTGCATCCAGCTTATACAAGGTACCAATATGAGCGCCCCTTGCTAGCACTATTGAGCCTCTAGTCATCTTACATCCATTTCTAGAGAATGTGACTTGCACTCCAATATCATTCAGCTTACTAATAGAAAGTAAATTTTGAGCCAAACCTGGTATATACATTACATCATTGATTCCCTTCACTCTTCCATCAAGGAATTGGATTCTGACTCTCCCACGGCCAACAATTTCAAAAGATGAATCACTTTCCAAATACACCTTTCCACCATCGTAGTTTTCATACTTCATGAACTAGTCTCTATGAGATGTCATGTGGAAAGATGCCCCAGAATCAATCAGCTAGACATCATTTGATGCCTGTGTAGCCAGGGCTGTAATGAAGGCGTATGCATCACTCTAAGAAGAATCATTGTCAAAAGAATTATTATTCTTCTTCTTCTTTTTCTCCTCTTTGCAATCCTTTCGAACATGACCAGGTTGCCCACAATTCCAGCGTTTCACCTTGGACTTCTTGCCAGGAGACTTTGATCTCCCAAGGTCTAATTTGGATTTGGACTTCTTGTCCTTCTTGCCTTTTTCTTTTGATCAGCCTCTAACAGCAAGAGCCTCCTTCGCCATCTTAGAAGATTTCCTTCTCATCTCTTCTGATAACAAAGAAGCAACAACATCTTTCATCTTAAAAGTGGATGTCATACTCCCAATAGTCATCACTAGGTGATTCCAAGAATCTGGCAAAGAACATAATACAATGATCTTCTTCATCAATCTTCACACCCACAGATGTTAACTATGCAATCAACATGTTGAATGTGTTCAAATGATCAGCAACAAAACCTCCTTCCTGCATTCTCAAAGTGTACAACTTCTTCCTCAAGAACAATTTATTCACCAAGGACTTGCCCTGATAAATAGCTACCAGTCTTTTCTTCATGAACATTAAGAAGAACAGATCCTGCCAAATAGAGCCTTATCAGCCCCTTAGATTTTCTATCTGCAAGGTCCCAATCCTCTTGCTTCATGCCTATAGGCTTCATTCCAGATGCAACAAGCCATAGATCATGATCAACCAACAGATCTTCCATTTTGAGTTTCCACAACTCAAAATTGCTGCCATTGAATTTCTTAATTTCAATCTTTCTTGACATGCTTGCCATCTTAATCTGTAATTCAAATTACCAAAACTTCTACAAGACTCCCACTGAACATAATTGACACAAAAAATCCAATGTACCCACAAGGATAACACAACTGGCCAAGCTCTAATACCACTTGTAAGGAAAGCCAAGGTGCAGAAACAACTCTCCTAATGTCAAAACCTTAGGGAAGAATGTAGAGGTGCTTTTAAATTTTCAATTACAGTCCAATTAAGATACACTTGAAAGAAATAGCAGAAACAAAGAAATAAACATACACAGATGAACACCAAATTTACTTGGGAAAACCCTTACGAGAGAAAAACCCACCACACCAAGAAGAACAGCATAATCCTTGATCAAACTTGTACAAAGCATTCAAGATACAATGCTCTCATAATTGAATTCACAATGATCACACATCGAACTGTTCATCCAACTGATCATCCAATCGAACATCATCATCGATCTCAGAGTATATCCATACCATCCCTGGTCTGTTGAACTTCCTCATAGGAACGGCCACAATAGTCCAACTTCCAATGGTTCCCATTCTACTTCTTTGATTGGTTGAAGACAAACCACGTAGGACTATCTTCCAATCAGTCAACAACGTTCAACTTGTGTCGCATGTTGGTGAGACACTAACCGTGTCTCCCCGATGCCACAAGACCTGATAGTTGTTATCGCCAAGAGTCATCACCTTCGGCAAGAGGTTACACCGAGTTCAAAAGTAGTCAGTGAGATAAACCATATCGCTGAGACGTCATACCGATGACCAGCACATGTAACGCTATTTGGAAAGACTATCGTTATTTAGTGAGAGGTCATACTGATGTTCAAAAGTCACATCGACATCAACATTCCCATTGGGGAGACTATCGCTATTACCAAGAGATCATACCAAAGCAACATACCTATCCTGGACACTACCCGTCGCTAGGATTCTCACCAAAGACATCTGATAATAAACACATGTAGCAATGTCAACAAGACTTACGACTATCGATGAGACATCACATCGAAGCACAAAATAGTTGGTGAGACTACCGCTTTTGCCAAGTGGTCACATAGTTGTTCATACCCATCGACTGTGAGAGAACCAACCATCGGCAAGAGTTCTTACTGAGGCTTTCATGTCACCTTGATGACTCCGAGTATATACTTATTAGCGAGACATATCACATCGCTAAGACTTCATACCGAAAGAAAACCTTTCGGCCAAGAGTCTCCTCAATAAGTGTTGTTGCCACAAGTCTCCCTAACAACAACTATGAACCACAGTCGGTGAGAGATTTGCTCGAGTGGGAAGAGTTAGAAACTTTCACAGCAATCAACATGTCACAGCGATAGCTCTAGTCAGCATGATAGTAACAAGGTCTCAGCGACCTGAACATTTCACAAGGTTAGACAACTACTAGTTGGCTAGACAATAAGGATGTCACACCAAATTTGCTCTCTCAGAGGTTTCAACCTGTGAGATTGAGAAACACAATTCCAACAGCTTGTGGATTTATTGTGTATTTGGAAGGACTGTAATATAGTGGTAAATTTTCCATTAAGTAACTTAAGTGGTCTAAATGAATGAGTAATTTGAATGGGGAAGTATGTTACGATTTGTATTTGGTTACTTATTGATTGAACATGGGTTATTGTTCAAAAGAAGTGTTCTTTTATAATTGGAGTGTTTATGTTTGGAATTTTATGCTTGTCTCTTTTGAGTAACTTGAGTTGTGGGTTTTATATATATTTATATCTATATGGTTGATTATGTCTTTATGTTTACTTGATGTTGTGAGGTTGCTTGGAAAATTGAATTTCATGGTTGTTGTGATTGTATGCTTGTGTTGGGTTAAAGGGTGATTGTAATGGTTCAATCGTGACATGACTTCCTCTTGAGTAAATCTCAGTTTTGAGGAGATTTTATCCTTGCGTTGGAATTTATTTAGATAGTCATATTGTTTTGACTTACCCTTTTTTGTGGATTCTTGGATAGTCCTTCTTCTTGGGCTTCCAGGGGAGGGGAAAGAATATGTTGCTTCATAATTGAATTGCATTTTGGTTTTGTGATCAGATGCTCTTATGTTCAATTTGATTTTTGTGGGTATAGCCTTGCACTTGGAAGTGGTTTTCTTTACTGTGAAGTTCTAGCGTGAGTGGGTACATGTCTCACGTGGTGTTGATATTTTGTTTGGTTTTGGAATCTTGTGCAAGTTGGATTTCCCATTTGTGATTTTGAGATTTGGTTGTTAATAATGGGGAGTGACTCTCAATGGGGGTATGGTGCTCAAAGTGGCTGGTCCAAGGTAACCCTTGAGAGTTTAATCAAATGATAACTTAACTAATGAATTAATGGGTTGGGTAGTATCTCACATTAGTTGAGATAATGTAGCCTCACACATGGGCCCGAGTGCTCATTTAGGCTTGGGATGAGTGGAAAGGGCTAGAATGGCAAGATGAACTACCTTGCCTCTACATAGTAATTTTGCAAGGTATGTTGATCCATCATAGCAGAATGGGGGTTCAACAGCTAGTAGAGGTGGCTAGGGTGATCCGGTAGCATAGGAAGTTTACGCTAGTGTAACCCATAGCACCTATGCAATGACACTCCATCCTTTACCAACCTTACTTTCTTGTTGGTTCCCCTTCTTGTTCTTGTACCTTTTGAAGTGGTTGTATCTTATGATTGTTGAGGAAATTGTTTCTTGATGTTTGTTGTTGAAGCCTCCTTTCAGTCATTTAGTGTTGCATATATGCCTCATGGCAAGTTTACCGATGTTAATGAAAGGTGCCTTTGATATTTATTGTTGGTTGATCTTACAATCTCACTTGGAGAGCTTTGGATCCTATTATTGTTAGCACCTCTTATGGTTATTTTTTGTTGGACTTCTCATTATTTTTGTTGTGGTTATATGTTGGTAATGATATGGGTTGTTATCTTGTGTTTCTATTATCCTTGTTGTGGAGTTTTGTTTACTATTGGTTCACTTGAATTTTGGTTTAGGACCTTTCTTGTCAACTCCCAGCATGGGGGGTTGGCTTTCAAGCCCACGTGGTTCGGTATAACATTCTTTGCACCCCATTGGATTCCCAGACAGTGTTCATGAAGCGTAGAGTTCATGTTGATGTTGTAGATCTAGAGCTTCACCATAGTTCAGTTGTACCATGTCCATTAATGTATTGCTCTTGAATTTGATGTATCATTCCCCACTTTGTGTCGGGAAGCACTATTGTACTTTTGTGAGTTTGAAATGATGTAATTTCATATTGATGTATATGTACATTTTGTATTGATCAATGTAATGTATGGATGTTCTTGACTATATCAATGTTTTTATAATGTAATCTTGAGTTTTGTTAATTGTCATTATGGATTGGGAATGGTGTTTATTAATGTAGTCACGTGTACCCCAAAGGACGTAGTTGATATTGTATATGTATAATTGTATTATATGTATTGTATATTAATGCACTTCTCACGTTAGTTTGCTTTCAAGAAAAATAATTATATTGTAATTTGTTAGCTTTAAGATATCCTTTGGGGTTTGTGCGGAAGGAAGTCACACTTGATCTTGTAAAAAAAAGTCTCTCTAGGTTTATCTAGGATCAAATCAACACCTTCATCCATCCCAAACGTCAATCAAATCCCATTTCACAAACAAGTTTTAGAACCTTGGAAAAATAACTCATACTAGACTTTTGGTAAATCCTTCAAATCAAAATAAAAATCACTTTATTTGATTAAGTGTGTGTTGATGAATACTTTTGAGCATTAATTTAGTTAAATTATCATACTTGTGGACAAGTTCATCCCAAGATAACATCTAATCCTAATCCTAATTACCCGTTCTCTAGCTTTTGACTCAACCTTGGTCAAACTCAACCCCTTACTAACCCACCCACTTGCACATGAAAATCAATTATTTTAATTAACTAATTATCTCATTTTCCCTCACAAAGGCATATTATAATGGAATATTCCTTCATTAACTCCATTTATTTGAATTTCTTGCCAAAACTATTTCCCTCCAAAATATCTCAACCACATTCATTCAATGCCTCTTAAAAATGCATTAATCTCTCTTACACCTCTCAAATCCTCAACCATATGCATTAACTATGCACATTCTCCAAAATGTGCTCCAACTTCACCCATTATATTTTTTACAAGTGTCACAATCTTATTGAATCTCCTTTAGTCCCACATTCCTCCCATCTCTCCTTCAAGCCCTTAAACCTATAAATAGAAGGCACTTCTACTTGAAAATCATCCACAATCTTATGCATTTTCACTATAGGCATACTCATATCCAATTGACATCATTATCTTTGAGGGAAATTGGACACACATTTCATCTTGAATTGTGTCACATTTGGCTCATTGGGAGCTTATCAAGGGGGTGGGAAAGGGCATCCTTTCAACATCAAAGGAGCACCACTCGCATTATGGGATATGGGAGGGGGAGGTTGGCATCAAAATTGGGCATTGGAATTAAAGAATTACAGGCACATTTGAGTTGAAAGTGGGCATTAAACTTGAAAAAGCATTTTTAAATTCTTATTGTAATAGCTTGAAGAATCTTTTTCTCACTTACATTTTCTATTTTAGGACAACTCACTTCAGTTTTGGGTTTAAAATTAACCATTGATTTGATTTCTTCAAGTCGTTAAAATTGAACATTAGGAACTTATTAGACTTTGATTTTGGGTTAAAATTGAACAAAAAACTTCACACTTGGTTTTTGGTGCTTAAAGTGAACTCATCATTGCTTTGAGCCTTAAAATGAACTTTTTCTTTCATTTTCTTGTAATTTATTTTGTAATTCATGTCATTCGAATGCATTTGCACTTCTCTCGCACTTTCCAGTGATCTATGAAAAGCATTCTAGTGACATTGGTTTTCTAAAAAATTACCCACATTTCAAATTTGGATTTAAAATGGAACAATCATGCTAGTGTGTGAAAGAGACATTGTGTGTGTTCCCTCATTGTGCTTTACATGAAATGGGTGGTCAAAATACAAGTGCACTCCCTCACTTTTGTGCACCTTTAGAGGGGCCTACCTAAGAACAACTCGAAGGAAACTCCAAATGGTTTTTCACTCGAGCTGATATATAAATAGATAAGACTAAACTGTCAAGTTGTCATGGTATGTAGGCCTTAGCCATGCAGTGTCTTTCAGAATAGGGTACTATTGTAAAAAGTATAAGATCCCCTAATAGGATTGATTAAAGTCTTTAGTGGCTTGTTGGACGCTCACAAGTTGCCATGTCTCTGATTACCCAAACTAAGAACCAATTTGTTTAGAAGCCAAAATCCTTACTATTTGTTGGTGCAAGAACAGTTGTTCTAAAGCCTCGCCACATTTGTACTATTCAAAATAGAAACATAATAAATCCTCAAGGTCTTCAGATCTTTAGGATTTTGAGATTTGATGGTCCTGAGAAGTGTGTGTCGTGGAGGGAGCCAGTGTCACCAAATCTCTAGTTGTTCACTTTGTCTGTGTTTGGAGAAATCCAAGTGGGGACTCAACAATTATTTCACTTTCTATCCTAAGGTTGTACAATTTGTGAGTTAGTCAAATGCATTTCTTGAAATCTCAAAAATTTGAAACTTTGAAACAAACATTCAACAAGTCATCAAATTTCAAACCCTTTGGAAAGAGAAAATACCCTTGAAAAGTCCACACATTACTACTTTTCCTTAGGGATTCTATCCTTAGAGGCTTCTAAATATTTGGGCCCATATCTCAATTTTCTCTCTCTAAAGTCAACCTAGGAAAACTATTCTCTTGATTCTTTGAATTTCACATAATGGACCTTATAGAATGAAAAGGAATTGAGACATAGACATTCAGTTTGAAAGCTAACCAAGAAGTGTCGATGTGGTAAAAAGAATTCATTTAATTAAGATAAAGGACAATTGAACCCCACATGTGTTTTTTCAAATTATTTCCTACAAATTTAAAATCCCAAAACCAAATTCTATCAATATCATAAGCGTCTTAGTCCAAAATATCTCAAGAAACATCTTTCAACACTTTAAGAATTCAAAGATAGATTGATCTACAAATTTTACAAACATGCTTCAAGAAAAAATGCAAACTTGTATTCCTTCTATTATTGTCAAAATCCAGGTCTTTTTCAACGTTTTGAGTTTCTCACATAGGGTTGAAAAGTTTTAGAGGTGTAGCATGTTCTTCAAAACCTTGATCTTGTAAAACAAAGTTTCTTTAGGTTCATCTAGGATCAACTCAACGCCTTCATCCATCCAAAACACCAATCAAATCCCATTTCACAAACAACTTTTAGAACCTTGGAAGAGTCACTCATAATATACTTTTTGTAAATCCTTCAAATCTAAATCAAAATCACTTTGTTTGGCTAAGTGTGTGGATGAATCCTTCCTTATACATTTAGTTAAATTATCATCCTTATGGACATGTTCATCCCAAGAAAACATCTAACATCTTGGGATCTATAAGTCCATCATCTAAATCAAACCAAATCAAAATCAAAATCCAAAAATCCTAAATTCTAGTATTCCTCCAAGGGTCTCAAAAGTTTAAACATTGATATCATTCATCTTTCATTTATCACATCACCATCATTTGATCCCTAGCATCCTAGAATGTCTTTTGTACCTAAGGTTTAGATCAACCAAGAGATTTAGAGATTCATCTCCCATATTCCTAAAATTTGATCCTAATCTTATGGTTTTGTTTTTTAATTTTTGCACTCCCAACTCCCAAGTGATCAACTTTCAAAAGTCAGAAATAAATTCTATAGGATTTTTTTCATGATCTTGCACTAAAGATGACAACTTTTACAACTTTACAACTATGACAATTTTTGCAACTTTTGTTCTCCACTTGATATTCAACCTAAAATCTACAATCACACATCAAGGAAGAAGTAAAATTGTTGAATGTTAGGGAATAGTGATTTTCCTCAGTTAAACCCCATTTAGGTAATTAAACCTTATGATGAAACAATGCATAAAGGAAAGATTAATAAGAAACAATGTGTAGCAACACACCGATCCTCAATTGAACCTTGAAATGCAAATCTGAAATTTAGCATGAAGTGGCTATAATGAGTGTAGATCTTGATCATGAACTTGAAATAGGATAATGGCTTTAAACTCTTAAACTTGGCCACCAATGCTACAACATCACATTAGCTCAATAACATGCTCAATTTGACATGATGAAAGAGATCCTTGATTTCTGCAATAAAACCTTGATAATTAATCTAACCTATAATTTGAAAATGATCTTGAATACTCTATAATTCTCTCATGAACTCTTAGGATGCTTGCATGATAATTCTTAGATGAAAATATGTGAATTAACCTTATATTTATACTAAACCTAATATTTAATCTAGAAATATAAATAACACAATCTGGCATCATATCTAAGGTTTGACATTGTTGAAGTCCAACCGAAACACACCCTAAAAGGGGTTTCCTAGGTTAGGAAGGACCCATTCGCCCCCTAGCACTGTTAATTAGGAAAAAAATTGAGGGTTATGAAATATTATGCAAAAAGGGTGTCTGAAGACATAGTGAGGACCCATCCATGTGCTTTACTACCACATAGTTAAATCTCTTTGATGATAGCTATTGGCATAAAAAATTTAGAAGCTCCTAAATCAATCATATAGACTTTTATTAACTTATAGCTCTTTTCTAATGTAACATAGAATGAGTCTACCTGAGTAGGATATTTTGTCAAGGTTGTGCCTAAATACACTTTAGGTGTTTCAACATCTAATTCTCTATTTCAACCTTGTTCATTTAGTTTTTTCCCTTATTATATTGGGTAACAACATTTTTTTTTCCTATAGAGGCTATAGAAGAATTATTAATCAGATCTGACGTCTTGTCTTTATACTCTTATACCCTCATCATTTCCAATAAATCAACAATACCTTAACTTATGAGAGAACTTGGGCCATGTGAACATAAACATAATTAGGCATGTTTCATATTTGGTCAAAAAATGTGATAGGATTACATAATATTTCTTCTTCACTTCCCACAATAATATTTTGGGTTAACTTGACATTATATTTTTTTTGTTCTCATAAATTGATACTTTTCTTTTACAAGAGGTGACACAATTTGATTCAATGTTATGTCGAGTAATTTCACTTTATTCTCTATGTTATTAACTTTTAACTCAGAATTTTCTCCATGCTTAATAGGACTTTTATCTTTAATGCCATTCTTTTTTTTATGAAAAGTCCACCAACATTTCCCTAATGAACATTATTTCCTTTTCTTCTTAAATTATAATTACTCTTTACCTAAGAAATGGTAGCAATAGTTGCAAATCTAATCTCATCATCTTAGGGTCTTCTCAATGTGATATCAGGCCTAGAAGGCTCAACATTGTGTACTTTAATATATTCCTCTTCTTCACTACCAGAGAAAAATTTCTAATGACATTCACATTTCTGATATATTTAAATGTCATTGACATCATATTTATTTCATGATTCTCATAATCAGTGTTGTCACAACCATCACATCGACTTGAAGGATCCTCAAAGGATTAAGAAAAAATGTATTTCATAGGTGAGCGAGGTAATTTACAAACCATGTACTAAGGGTTTTATTCTAGAAAATTTGAATTAGGTATTTTAAGAGGATCAAGGATATCTCTACTAGATTGATTTCAATATGTGTGTGAATATTTTGAAAGCATCCCTCAATGATTGGGAAACTTTTTTTATAATATTATAACACATAAATTTGGCATCATATGTATTATAATATGATTCATTATAACCTTATGCAATTAAAATCACTAATTATGAATCATATTATCACCATATTTCTCTCGAAATACCCTTTTAAATTCCTCCCAAGATCCTATTCTTGCATCAAGTAATCCTTTGTACCAAGATCTTACATCATTATTCAGGGATTGTATAGAAAATTTCATTTTACTACATCATCATCCTCTATTTCAAAGTCATCTGTTAAATTCAAAAAATATTTGAGATGATCTTCTCTTGATAATATATTATTACTTCAAAAATTGGTTAAATAATTTTTTGTATCATTTGGATTTGCATTAGGATACCCTGGGATACTAATAAAATCTATCTATATCTTTCTAATTGTAGGTGTCTTCTAGCCTAAATGTTTCCAATAACAGGGTTACCTTGATTATTTTTCTAATTAACAATATTAGTACCTCTTTCTTGATTAAGCTCTTCCGAGCCATGTGACCTAGTATATTGAGGTTTTTTGGTTGATATTAGTCATAATAACCCATATTCTATAGTTGTGAGTCTATTTGAGGATGTGGATTGGGCATAGGGATATTTTTCTTCAATGGTGCAAACATTGGGGTGTAAAAAGCTTGGATGATTCTTTGTTAAGGATTTGAGGTAGTGGCATTTACCAATGGTGTATTCTAGATACAATTAATGGGAATTTTATGCGATTGTACATTTCCAAGAGGCAAATTTTGAGGGTTATAAAAGGATACAAATGGATTATTTGGCACGAGTAAGAAAGTTTTAAAGAATCTATTCTATTTTTCATATAATCTATCATTCTTATGGTTGTCATTCTTTCTAGTTCTACTTTAAGTTCATTTACTTCTTTCAAAAATTTCTCTTCACTTTGAACTTATTTTTCTTAAGTAAAAAATTTATGGGAAGACATATAAAAATGTCACTAGTAGAATTTGGCAAATAAATGACTACATGACTAAAAATTTTAGTCACATGACTAACACTAGTAGAATATTGTACAAATAAATGAGTATTACTCCTCTATTCTTTTTTCTTTTGAATTTGATCATAATCCATAGAGCTTAAGCCCCCTTAATGGGACCCCTACCTAAACAAGCCATTTATAATATAATTTTTATATTATATTATATTAATAATATTTATATTCTAATATAATATAGTATTTATAATATACTATATTATTATATTATATTATATTATATTATAATATTATTATTTTTTTGATTCATAATAGCAGCTGAAACTGTGAATTTATATTGACAATAGAAAAATGTTACATTTGTTCCATTCATCCCTATAAGGGCCATTTACAAAATTGGGCATGTCGCCATCAATTTGAAAATTACAGAGAAAGTAAGTGGACAAAACACCAAACACCAAAACACTGTTCACCCTCCTATCACACAATCACCTAAGCATCATCATAGAATCAGCTAGAGTCCACCAAGTTTGCAAAGGCATGGCACCATTCCATGTTGACCAATGCTTCCAAACCCAACCGTCGGCTCAAGAACTCATAACCCACTGATGCCCACTGCCTATGATGCTACAAATCTTCTCTTTTCAAGTCCATAATGAAAGGATGTCATTCAACTTCTATGCCTCAATCAAACATTTGAACCATGTCATCCGGCCATGGAAATCCAACTCCAAGTAGAGCTATTGCATTGATGTCGATGTCTCCAACCAGTATTGAGCCCTTAAAAACCGAACACAGCAATAGCAAACATCTCTCCTTTGGTAAATCCATGTCCATTAGTGATGCCAAAAAATTGGAAGAAATGTCTAAATTATCCCTCGTGTGATTACTTGAGAAGAAGTATGCCTTCCCAAGCACCATTCTCAATGCTTCCAAACACAAAATGTCCTTATTGCGACAATTTTTTTTGAGCCATTTATCCGAGATGAAGCTGAGAAATGCAACCTCCTTCTTGGAGCTTTTCAACTTGATTGGCATATCCATTAATTTGATGCCCATTTTTATATTGATTCGCTTGATAATTAGAGGGCTAACTTGAATCTGCATTTATCATTGGCCACTAGCTTTATTTCACATTGTCCTTTCAATTGTAAATTGGGTGGATCACGTAGGCAGTTCAATTAATATGCACAAGCCTTTGTCTCTACTATTACCAAATTCCCAATTAGAAAATTTAAATGTTTGTACTCAATGGTTATCTCTGGATGTGTTATGCAGGCTAGTGTGGCTTTGGATTTCTCACAAGGCAGCTTTCATGTACTCCCAATTTACCTGTATAATTATGTGCCATCCTAAAAGAAGAGCCCGTCCTTTCCAACTGAATGTCCTTCGCTTGCTCTAAGGAGGCATTTATGGATGCTTGCTTTCACGCTTGCTAAATGTTAAGGCCCATGAGCCAAATCTAGCCATCCTGACATTGACAATAATCCCTAATGACACATGGGCAATATATTATAATATTATTATGTAATATTATATTATAATATAATATTATAATATTATAATATTATATAATACTATATTATATTATATTATATTATATTAATAATATTTATATTATAATATAATATAATATTACATTAAATATTATAATAATATATAATATTATAATATAATATTATATTTATATTATATTATTAATATTCCTTTACAAAAAAAAAATTAGCGGGCTTAATGGGTGCCATAATTTTCATTTTATGGCCAATAATTTTCATTTTAATAAACATACTCTAAACCCCTCATCAAAACCCTATTTTCAGGCTATAGCTTGCCAAATCAAAGAAGTGAAAGGTCAAAACCAACGAGGAAGAGTTTGGAGGAGGCAAAACCAATAGCAGCGGGGAAAGCAGAAAAATCTGCAAGTAAAGGATACCCTAATATTAAAATTTAAATGTGCTCAGTATTAGTATTATGATCTACTGTAATTTTCAAGGATGCATGTTAAAACCTAAATGTGCTCAATATTAGGATCTTGGCCATAATTTTCATTTTAAAAAATACTCTAAAAGCTTGGGTTGCCAAATTGGAGAAGTGGGGGGTGTATCTACTGGCTGAGGCGTGGTTAATCCAAGAAATAAAATTTCATTTTCCCTGCCAATACACCTTCCCATGTTGGTGTTGATTCATATGTGAGACCGAAAACTAAACACTACTAACTTTTGAAGCAAAATATACTGAAAATAAAAAGGTCAATTAATTTCTAGCTTGTGAGGTAGTTTGGTATGGAGTTTGGAGTCATCAAAATTAAAATGAATATTCCTCAAAGCTTCAAATATCTATACCTTAGCTTGGTGTGAAACTTCAAGTGGATGGCATGGCATTTGGAGTATTATTTTACATACTTTTAAGCCATTTATTTCCTTCAAAAAGGGATCGTTCCATCTTCCTAGAGAAACAAGTCAGAAATGTTAGTAATGGAATAATACTAGCACTTGCACCTATAAGAGGTTCAAGAGATTCATCGATAGAAAATTAAAGATAAAATTTAATTGAAGATTCACTTTGGAAATGAGATTAAATAAATAGTTTTTGTTACCTGTTAAAAGAAAGTAGTTATTGTTTGTGATTTCAATATAAATGTCCTAATTCCATAGGTGTTCTACCCTGAATCTCATTGATGGATTGATCAAAAAGCATTAGGAGCCCAATGTGATTTTCTAAAATTTGATGGTGATTAACAACAACCCTAAACCATAGGTAAGACAAAATCCAATGGTATGAACCCAAAAGAACCAATCACTGCATTCACATTCCCAAAGAAAGGTAGCATTTATGCCAAAAGTGTGGCAATGGCTACTGTTGTCCTTAAAATCAATATGGGTAACATATTTCGTTGAGAAAATCTTCCCATTTTAACATCTGCAGATTTTCATTCTAGGAATTCAAATTCTGGTTGCAAATAGACTTGGAAAGTTTAGTGTCAAAAGAAAATCAATTCCATTTCCTACTCACAACTGATGATGGATTGATAAGTTACAATCCCAAACATTTTATCTCTACAAATTGATTCTTAGTTTTGCTCAAGAGAAGTGGGGACAAATTAATCTCAAAGCTTTTATAGACTAGTGGGATCTAAATAGATCTAATCTCTTTGACTCTACTTTAACTCGCTGAAACTTTTATCTTCTTTCAATTATGCACTTCACCCATATTTTTGTCTTTGAAACATTTCAAAGCTATACCAAATTAATAACTAAACAACTGCAATAAATTCTTCAATTGTCTCACCATTCCAATTGAAGATACTTGGAGAAACACAAACAAGTTTTCCATGACTACAAACCATTTGGGAAGAAATAGAGGCCCCTCATATGGGACAAAATTGTTGAAGATGATTCATTTTGCCTTGTTGCCAAATGCCTAGTAGCATCAAATTGCCAGAGGAGAAAGTGGACACCACCACTACATAACATACAAACAATCCTTTGACCTGATATTCTTTTAACATGCTAGACTACTCACATCCCCACAAAATGCAAATCCTACCATGTTTCCTCCATTGTATGAGGTGCACCCAAACTTTATTTTACTTAGATCAAAAGGATAACTTGCAAAGGCTTTAGGTTTAAATAGAACTCATTATTTCTTTGTTTATAAACAAGTGATTTTCCTTATAAATTTAAAGTATCTTCTTGACAATTGTAGAAGAATTTTCTCATAATCTGCAAAGAGAGCAATGTCATGCCAGACAAACATTCCTGAATAGTATAGACTTGAATTTGCAAGTATCTTTAAGCCCTTTGCTACAAATTGTAGCTTTCATGTTTAACATAACGAATGGCATCATGGTCTTTATTAGACCAGTCATTCTAACAACCAAATTTCATAGAGCACTGGAGAGATAAAACAAATTAACAGATATAATTATAAAAAAAAGTCATACAGTGTTGTATACAACATACCACTTTCCTTCAAATATTGCAGTCCACGTTGGAATTTTAGTTGTATTAGAACTGTTTACTAGAAGACTCGTACCCATTCACTGACCCCTCATTTTCATCTTCCCTATTGAAAACACCCAACATCTTAGAGGCACATATAGGGACATCTCCAAACAACAGACCTGACTCTCTCATGATAGTTTACCTTAAAATTGGGAAACTTCTTGTAAAATCTTCTTATCATATCATTAAACTTATATTTTTTATTCTCCTTATGTGCTAATATTTGGCTGAAAAAAGCTAAAAGATATAATGAAATATGCTAGGCACAAGGAAGCAACTAGTAAGAAGAAAAACAATAAAAAGATTTAAGATGTCTAGGTGTACTGAAGATTTATGAATTGATTGAAAATTTAACTATTTATATCATGATGAGGATTATCAAATATCAATAAAATTATTCTTTTCTTTTGTTGAAATTTATTTTAGTACTTAAAGTTAAAAATATTAGCTTTTTAATTTTTTACAGTTTATATTTTTTGAAGTTTCATATCAATTGTGTATTTTTTTCCTAAATTTAGAGTGTGGAGGTTTAAACAAGCTCCCTGGTTCCATTGGCAAGTTGTCACAACTACAACACTTAAGCATATAAGGGTGTAAAAGTTTAAATAACCTCCTTGATTCTATTGGCAACTTGTCACAGCTGCAACACTTGATCATAGAAGATTGTAGAGGTTTAAATAACCTTCCTTATTCCACTTGCAACCTGTCATGTCTGCAGTACTTGAAAATAGTAACTTGTAGAGGTTTAAATAACCTCCCTGATGCCATTGCCAACCTATCACAGATGTAACATTTGAACATAATGGGAAGTTTCAAAGGTTTAAATAACCTCCTTGATTCTATTGACAATCTAGTGCAGCTGCAACATTCAAAACTAAAATATTGTGATGGTTTAAATAACCTCCTTGATTCCATTAGCAACCTGTCACAGCTGCAACCTTGAACATAGAAGGTTGTGAACATTTAAATAACCTTCCTATTTCCATTGGCAACCTGTCACAACTACATCACTTGAACATGGTAAGGTGTATAGATTTAAATAACCTCCCTCATTCCATTGGCAACTTGTCACAACTATTGCACTTGAACATAGAAATGTGTAAAATTTTAAATAACCCCCCTGATTATATTGGCAACCTATCATAGCTATAGGACTTGAACATAAAAGACTGTAGAGGTTTAAATAACCTTCCTGATTCCATTGGCAACCTGTCACATCTGCAACACTTGAAAACAGAAAGTTGCAGAGGTTTAAATAACCTCCACAATTCCATTGTCAACCTCTCACAGCTGCAACACTTGAATATAATAGGAAATTTTAAAGGTCTAAATAACCTCCTTGATTTGGTTGACAATATATCACAACTGTAGCACTTAAAAATAAAATATTTTCACAGTTTAAATAACCTCCTTGATTTCATCAGCAACCTGTAATAGCTACAACACAGCACTTGAACATAGAAGGGTGTGGACATTTACATAATCTCTTTGATTCCATTGGCAACCTGTCACAGTCGCAACACTTGAACATGGTAGGGTGTATATATTTAAATAGTCTCCCTAATTTATTGGCAACCTATCACAACTACAACACTTGAAAATAGAAGGGTGTAAAAGTTTAAATAACCTCCCTGATTACATTGAAAATAGAATGTTAGAATGTGTTCTAGAGTGCTTCATTAATTCAAAGATTTTGAGAGGTTCCTTACAAAATCCATTTTGTGCACATTCTGCAATCAATCGTTTCATTCCATGACATGACATCTCTTTGAGGTATTCTGTCAAACAATTCAAGTGTTTTTTCTATGGTTCCACATCTTGCATATATGTCTGCCAGAGCATATCCAACTATTACATTTGACAAAAATTCCCCTACCATATGCTTTGGTGCATGTTCATAGCCTGTCCCAAAGCTCCTATTTTTGCATAGGCAGGGAGGACTCTGGTATTTTACTTGTGGAAATTTTATAAAAATTATACAATAATCAAATAAGAACCCTTTTCTATTGAATAATTGATTAAAAATTTGAAAATTTGAGATATTTGCATTTGATATACTTATATTCATGTTTATTTACAGGTTTCTAAAGGCCTTCTGCAAAAGTTTGGACTTGGTAGGGTTCTTGATACCCCAATCACTGAGGTTTGCAAGTTTCTGAAGCTAAAATGTGCTAATTGAAATCCTATCAAAAATACTTTTTCCTTTATATATTTTATTATTCAAATATATAGCCAATTTATGTTTGCATGTATTATGCCATTGCAGGCTGGTTTTACTGGCATTGGTGTCGGTGAAGCATATTATGGACTGAAACCCATTGTGGAGTTCATGGCATTCAATTTTTCTAAGCAGGTTGGTGTTTTTACTACTCTTTAAGTGTTTGTCTTTTGTTTTTGAATGCTATTTTGTTTGTCACATAATTTTATACTCTGGTTTTGTTTATTCGAGTTTCATTTATAATATTTTGTTTACTAGGTAGAGAAATGATGTGATCTACATCACTGTTGTGCCCTTCCTATTGTGTCCATGTTACCATGGCAGTAAGTCAACAACTAGAAAATTGGTTGCATTCCTTTTATCCATAGGAGTTATTAATTACCACCTTATAATATTGAATATCCTTATATTGAATTACATTAGAAATATAAGAAAATAATAGAAATTATCTTTGAATAGCTTGGATGAGATTCAACTGTTCCACCTAGTACCTCTGTGACTTGTTTTGCCACTCAAAAAAATCAGGAAAATGAGGTGTTGGTGCAAGGTTACCTCAACCCTTAGTGAAAATTTGAATTCTTGAACATGTATTGGGGTGGCAAGTCTAGTTTTCAAAGGTTTGAGTCTAAATTTTGGTTTTCTATGTTATTTTTGTTCTAAATAAGGTCTCATAAACCATTTGTAATAGTTTAGGTGACTAAGAGGGTCTAAAAATGCAAACATTGCAAAGTATGTAATGGTATTGTAAAAGGTGTGATTATGACCTCCAATGGTCATTAGTGATTTAAAAATTAGTTGTAAGGTGGTTGGATGTTGGTTGAGCATGGAGAAACTTTTAAAAGGCATGTGAACCTCATTTGTAAGGTTGGCTTGAAGATTTGGAGGACTGATAATCATAAATCTCTATTTTCTTCATTCATTTTTTGAGTTCTTTTACATTGTGCAGACTTGTACGGAACCGTACAGGACTTCCATGCTCTGAAATGTTTTGCTTTGTTTGGTAGTGTGATTTGACTTTCATTTGCCTCAATTTTTAAGTTCTAATATTGGGTATAGTGAGAGATTCATTAATTTTAGTGTTGCTTCTTTTATTTCCCTGTTTTGATAGTTTGAGGGTCAATTAAAATGTACAAGTGACCCATTTCACTTTTTGTTCCCATTGTTTCTTGTGGAATGGGTCATAACAAATGTAAATGAAATGTGCAGGAGTTTTGGTATGTTGAGGGTTCAATTTAAATGGTTTAGAACAATACCCTAGGGTTGGGTAGTGAGTTTTCCAAGTGAAAATGGAGGTTTCAAGATGGGTTTTTCAGAACTAATGATGAAGTTGAGTTGGTAAGGGTGTGGAAGGCCTATGTAGACCTAAATACAAGTATTTGGCTCTTGGGTTTAGTTGTTGAGTGCTGAAATTGTGAGAATACTGAAAACCCTAAGGTTTTGGGTGTGTTTGGAGGGTTTGTTGGAGCAGCACCCTAAAAGTCTTGAATGTAGAAACAAATTATGAAATTTGGAGTTATGGCACATAAATTTTGACTGTTTGATGTGGTTTTGTGAATTGGAGGTGTTTGTGAGATAGTTTGTTTATAAAATAGGGCTAATTTTAGTAGCCCTTCCCCAGGTTGGTTTGGTGTTTCTCAACATTGCTGTAAAGAAACCTTGTGTGATTGGTTTTGAAATTGTATTAGGGTCTAAAAGGAAGCTTAAATGATGTTGAGTTGGTCTCTTGGTGGCCTTCTCTAAAAGATAAGCCTATTTGGTGAGATTTGGAGTCTATAGCCTTGATGGTGTTAGTTGATTCAATATGGTTTGAATGTGATTTCAAAGATTGATGTTTTATTGAGGTCTGATCAGAATTGAGTCTTCTCCACCTTGGATCTACATCAGGTGTGCCATGGAGTTTTGTATGGGGATGAGTTTCATAAAACTAGAGTCCTCTGAACTAATCAATTAGTCAGAGTTTCAAAGTTAGAGCCCCCACGATTGATCCAAAGAACTAACTTGCTCTTCAATTTTTGTATCTTATCTTGAATCTGAAAATTCTTGGTTTAACTTTTGTTCTTTGGAGGACTTCATATATAGGGGTTGAGTCTCAGTCCATCTATTCTAGGAGACAACATTTTTTTGCAACTCTATGGGGTTTTGGATATTACACTTCATGTCCAACTTCTCATGTTCCTGAATCAAATAGTTTGAAGAAGAATTATAAAAATTTTAATTAATATTTTAATGCCTCTTTTCATTTCATGGCATTGTATTCATCTATGTATTAAGGATAGTTATTGTATAAGACAATTTTTCTATGATTATGGGCCTCTTTAATTAACCAAATACTTTCCATCTGTTCTCATTCAATCCACTCCATCAGAGTCTTCGAGAAAGAATTCATCTTCATTGACGTGAGCCTACTCATGTATAGTACTAACATCTAGATTATTAACATATATGTTACAGCATGTTGTTTCTATAATAACTTTTCCAGTATAGAGAGCTCAAATAAAAAGTATTGGCACTAGTTTCTGGAAAGAAAATTTTTAAGTAGATTTTTAACTGTGTTTTATATAGTTAAAGATGGCATGCTAGAAATGGTGTAAGAGTCAAGGAAACCATGTAAATTGTTAGAAGAAATTAACAACACTTTTTGAGCTCTTATATGCAATTGCAAAAGCCCTTATCCTCAAGGTAGTTTTGCAGTAACTTCCATGTTTTGTGTCAATTACAAAAAAAAACAATTTCTTTGACATTGAAGGAAATGCTATCCTAGGTGATTCCTTGGAGTGAAATCCTTTCCCAAGAACCAATTCACTCAATCAAAGGAGAGATCCTACCATGTTTACCAGATTACATAGAATGCAAACACCCTATTTATTTGACGTGTCTTTAAGCTATGGCTTAGCCAAATTGAATTGGGCAAAACATGTCAGTTTTTTCAGCCCCTTACACATTTTTCAAAGCTACCTCTACGTTACTCAAGGTTACAAAAGGTTGCAGGATGGAAAAAAAAATCAAATGGGACCAAAAGACTCCCATATTTCACATCAATCCCACTCCCATTTAGTAGTTGACACATGAACTGTGTAGAGATGGTTAGCAACAAAAATGAACCATAACGCCTATATGCCTCAGAAGGGTGGATAGATGAAAAGAAATCTCAAGTATTTCTCATGCATTTCACCACCAAGTCATTTCATGCCTTTGAAGTACACGGGCATCTCCATCTCCCACAAAAACGGGAAAAACAAAAACTAGCAATCACTGATTGGAAATTTTAAAATTATGCTAGACAACTATAGAATAACTAGCTAACCCAACAGTGCAGAGATGGCACATCAATAGCAAAAATGAAGAAAATAATCCCCCATAACACCTATATGTCTCAGAAGGGGGAATAATGAAAAGAAAGCACAAGTCTTTCTCATGCATTTCACCATCTAGCTATTTCATGCCTTTGAAGCACCTGGGCATCTCCATCTGCCACAAAAACTAGCAATCACTGATTGGAAATTTCAAAATTAAGCTGGATAACTATGGAACAATTAGTTAAACCTACTAGGCAGAAATATGTTAATAAAATCTATTTTAAAATGTCATGTACTCAAACAATAATTGGGTCTTTAAGTGTTCGTTTCTCCCTGAAATATTAAAAAATGCAATGGGTTTCTCTAAAGTACCTACAATGAGAGGAAAATCTCCTCCTACTTGCATGTAGAAAAGACAACTAATCTTAAGAATAGGGCTGATCAGGGGAAAGGATCCAAAACTTTTCAACAAAGCCTTCAAATCCATGTTCTCTAGAAGCTCTATACTAACAAACCCGAACTATCTAAGCCTTGCTCATATATTGTCAAACAATATCTCAAAGATATTTTCTAAAGAAAGACTACCACAAACCATTTATGATGAAATTGTATGTATCTCAATTTCACAAGAAATGCCTACACAGACCAAGTCAAACATAACCCAGAATTATCATAATTAAAAATATTGTAGGATCCAAAAATAGTATTGGACTCATAATAACTCGTGGCCAAGCTAGAACAAATGGACTTAAATGAAAGCATAGAAATGCAATAATATTGAATCTGACCTGAAAAACAAAGATTATGCAAGTACAAACAAAACTAAAACCAAAAGATTGTGAATCATCATATCATTCAAAAAGAAGTAGCTGATTCAGAGACGGGAAAAAAAAGACATTAATATCCATAGTCATGTAAAAAAGAAGAAAGAATATCTTTCCTTCCTCCCTACAAATCAACAATTAGAGTTCCTATTTGGAGGGAAAGTTGATGAATCTGAGTTGATGTGCATCACACAACTTTTGAACGGCCATAGGTTATGCTTGATGAAAAAAGAAAATCACCAGACATGCAAATCATGAAAGGTGTGAATATATAGCGAAAATAATTGCTATAAAAAAAAGTAGAGATAAATTATATTCAAGCTTCACATACAATCCATACAAATATTCATATCAGAAATGGGATGTGAGCTATGATATGATGCTTAGCCACCTCTTACAAATGTATTGTCAATGAAAGAATAAACAAAAATGTACCTTACAAGAAAAACAAAGAAAAAGAATCTATTTAGTATATACAAAATAGATTGCCAACTTGAACTCCCAATTCCGACCAGATCACTTTAGAAAATATGTGAAACCTTCCCCTATGCCCATGCAAATTCAAAGAGAAAAAAACATTATGATTTGAGGGCCTTCTCCCGCTAATAAGGAGGGAGTATTCAAGCTCAGTTCAAAAGCTCAAGGAGTTACTCGCCAACTCATGGGTGCAAACAAGTCCATAAGGCCAACAGTTCACTCTCCAGGAAACTTACTGACATGCTTCTACCAATTACTCATCAGGTAACTCACAAGTTCCTGCAAGTCCATACAGAAAACTCATAGACTTCCGTAGAATAAACCAAGAAGCAGGCAGAAAAACACAAAAATAACCCTCATTTTTGTCATTTTCTCATTTTATGCTATTGTGCCTTCAACTCTTTGCCAACAATGCATCAATTTATCAATGTTTGGTTAAAAGCAATACATAAATGTTTTCACTATCAATGTGCATATATATCATAGAGTAATTACAGCAAAATTCCCAAAGGCTGCAAGTTTCAACTACAAAATAAATAAAAAAGAAAAGAAAATATATAGTTGTCCCCTATCAACATCTAGCTCCAATAGGTCTGCATCCAAATTAGAGTCTAAGTCTGAATCACTGCCACTATGAGGGGCTACCCCATGCAATGTAACCCCAACCAATCCCTCTTATTCCTCCTCATCAACGTATATAGCATCTTAGGAATCAACATCCCAACATGGGGCTAGAGTTTGAAAATACTCAAAGTTTTTTTGATGTTGTCACTATAAGGCATTATATACAACCACCAACTTCTCTTTCATCTAGAGGTAATTTTGTTCCTCTTGACTAACTGGATGAAGCTATAGGTAGATCAATGCCTCTTTGTAGTAGAGGAACTAGCATCTTGTAAAGGAGGTGAGTGGAAAGTATCCTCAACATTAGTACATCCTTGCTATGCCACATCCACTATCCAATAGGGTTGATTTGAACTAATGTAGCTCTATTCATCCTCGCCTCTAGTTTGTTGAAGGTTGGACTATAGAAATTGACAAAACAAGCCACAATGCACGAAGTAAAGAAGACTCCTGATCAATATATATTTCTTGAAGGGCCTTTATGAGCCTTTCTTTCACCTCTCCATTATGAGATGAAGGCACTCTTCGAAGTCTAGCTATCCTCGAACCCCGCGAGGGGCTCTTCCCCTCGACCCCGCTAGGGGTGTTTCCCCCAGACCCCCACAAGGGACATTGCCCCTCGATCCCGCTAGGGGCATCGCCCCTAAACCCCCAGAAGGGGTATTACCCCTCGACCCCCATTGGGGGTACTTCCCTCAAACTCCCATTGAATTCATTTGATTTTCTAGGTACTCTCCAAGTCTAAGTTTCCAATTTTTCCTACAAGTCTTCATTTTTACAAAACAATTTGTTATTTTCATTTTGTTTCATAATATCAACATCAATGCATTCCAAATGAGGATGTCATTTTGTACCCAATTTTCTTTCAAATAAATCAAATGCAACTAGACTCAGCTTGTTTCTTTTATGTACTCATTTATTGACTCATTGGATGCATCTTATCATTGAATTTTGCAAAAAAAATGTGTTTTTAGTGAAATTTAAGCAATTTTTAAAGTTGTCTCCTCGGTTTTCTAGTGGAGGTTGCCTCATGTAGCCCTTGTCTCTACTCTTGTTTTAATTATCTAATAGATTGTTTAATTGTTTGGTCTATTTCCTTATTGGGCTCTCTTTCTCCCACCTTTGTTTGGGATCAATGACATTATCACTTTTTGGTTCAATGTTTGTCTTTGAGTCTTTTTTGTAATTGCAATTCATGGTTACATTTGACATGAAGGTTTTTTGCTACAATTAAATGATTGGCAAGAAATTTGGGTAAAGGATCAAGCTGTCGATCAACATCTTTGGTTATTGCTAAGTTGTTCCAGATGGATCTTCGAAGCACTTGGTTTTTGCATGATTCTTCCTTGATGTGCTCATGTATGGATAGGTCCCTCAAATGCTTGGAGTCTTTTATGATTATCTTTCCTTTCTTGGTTTGTTTTGACCACTTCTTCAATTGGTCAAACCACCTATATTGCCATCATTTATGGGGTGTCCTCAATAGGTACTGGTGACTGATGTATCCTTTGAACCAATTTCAATGATCTAATTTCTATTTTATATGGTTTATGAGGTTTAAAGTTTTAGAAGTTTTGAAATAATGATTCACCTACCCTTCCCTCCCCCCTCCCCTGTCTTAGTATTTCTTGTGTGCTCTTCAAAAATTTCAAATAAAAATACAGTGACATTACATGTGAGAAAACCCTAAAATTAGTTTCTGTTATTTTCATTATCCCCAGCTTATCTTTCCAATGTGACGAATTGATGTCATATCTTCAGATTCCCCATTGGTCCATTATTAAATGCAAGCAACACTGCTGCATATCTTCTATGTTTAGAGAAGCTTATCTAGACCTTAGTTTCTATGGATTTGATGTCAAAATCTAGTTTTGAAACTCCATCTTGATCTTGAGTATCTATGGAAATAAGGCTTTCTCTTGATCTCCAATATCTATTGTTGTTAAGATATTGGTCCAAAATAGTATATAATTTATAAGATTCAACTAAAAATTAATTTTTTAACCAAAGTCACTCATACATAATAAAAGTAGTTGGCTGGGAAATTAAAAGTTGTAATATTTGAGTCATTACAAGTTTATAGCTATTGAATATGTTTTATAAGCCACCTTTTGGATGGAGAGATAGCGAAGGCACTTGGGTTCTTACCTTTTTCTTCCTTTGTAATTACTAATATCTTACATTAATAATAAGTCTCTGTGTTATTATTATTTAACCCACTTCATACTAATATCAGTAGATTGTTGTTTGTAGTAGATCGTGTCTACCTAAAACTTCTTTCAGCATCTCTTCCTGGACCACTTCACAAAGAATATAAACCAAATTAAATTGCACTGTGAGAGAAAGAAACACCTGATACAAAATGCACTGCTATGTCTGATTTGTCATGGCTTCCTAGTAGAAGCACCCCGTCTCAGCAAAAGCTATGATTGATGTTTGAAGAAAATGTAAAAGAAAACAAATTTTCCAGTTTTTGTCTGTCCTTCCCCTAACACTTTTGTCTGAGATCACAGAGCCATTTTATGCATGAAAGCATCATTTCCTCTATTGAAAGCTATTGATTTTCTCTTCTTTTGTTTTTGACTTGAACTCTTCCTCCAAACTAGAACTGCATAACTTGATAAGCAGGCAAGCAGGTGGTCAGTCTGATATCTTTTGGTGTTCCTTTTATTGCTGAAAGGGCCCCACAAATGCAAGGGGTAATTTAAAAAAAGTTTTTTGCAAGAGACAAGGTTAAATATTTATTAGTGCAAATAGAAGGGTGTCGTGGGGGAGAAGAGTTGTTGAAAATCTCTTATTTAAAGGTTCGGGTTTATTGCTCAAAATCCACCAAAAACAAGCCTCATAACGAAACTGACTTTCTTCACATTTGTGTACCATTGCTGGTCAATGGATTAGCTGTTTGTATTTTGTTAAAAACCTCAAATTTTAAACATGAATTCCCAAAATTCTTGTGCCCAAATAGTAGAAAATTTGATTTTTGTAAACTTGCCAAATTGTAATTTCCCCAAAAAATAGTACTTTTCATACCTTAAGTTGTCATTTTTGCTATTTGCATGCAGTCATTATTTTTCAGTGATTTCTACTATTTGAAATCTAGATTGAGTGGGCTCTCAAGTGAGTGTGTCTATGATAAGTTTAAGATTGTCAAAGAAGTAATTTTCAAAATTTGAAAATAAGGACAAAATTGTGAATTTGCATTTGTGAGGGGTTAAATAAATATTAAATAGTTTTGCAACTAATAAATGTTGCATTTTTGTCATTCTCAAACAAAATTTGTCATCTAACCACTCGAATTGAAGGTTTACGGAGTATTTGGAGACATTGGTTATGCTATTCTGTCTTTTTGAAAACTCTTTCACCACACTATTCTTATATCATTGTATATAGCTTATGTTTTTTGGGTGCATAACCAGTTGTGGATGCCATCCATTATTTGTCTATCAAGGGGGGTCTAGCTAGAGGAATAAGTATTGTATTCTTTGTAGGGACCCTATAGTGAACATTGGGTAGCTTTTTTATTGTTTGTACAAGTTTTGACATTTGATGGCTGCCAGCCTATTGGTACAATTCATCCTTTTAGTTTTTACAACTATTATATCTTGTAAGTGTGGTTGAAGTCCAAACTATTTATAATGTAAAGTTTAGGATCATAATAGTGCATTCAAGGTTTACATCTCTTTTTTTGTTGCATGAAGGATTTTGAAAATGTTAATGAAGACCTTCTGAAACTTGATTTATGATGTAGGAAGTGCAAATGGAAATAAAACGAGTCCAAGCTTCAATTTTGAGATGTCCATTTCTCTAAGCCTTGGGAAAAATGATATAGCTATATTGAGTGTGATTCTTGGATTGTTGGTAATGATTGAAATTTGATTTAAAGATTTCACTGAGCTTTTTGAGCATTTGTTTGTACTTTTATGACTGTGTTACTAAATATGGAATTGAAGTTAGGATTTTGATGATGTTGGCTATGGTTTACTTTGATGTTGTAATATGATGAAACATAAATTTGTTGTTATAATGTACAGTTGATAATTGCACATCTTATAATCTAATGTATATGCTATAGTATATTTATTTTTTGAAGTGCTTGCATGAAAGAAGTTCTTAACATGCCTGCTTGATTGCTCATATTTTGAGGTAAAAGAATTTGGGGGCACATTTTGAGTGAAAGAGTGGAGGATTGAGCTATGTAGCAATCTAAGGGTTTAAAGATGGCACTCATGACGTGTCACAAGAGTTATGGACATATCAGGTATGTTTTATGGACATTTCACATCTCTTTGAACAATTTCTTTTGCAACAATCTTGGAGATGTCAGAACATACTTGAAGGTTCTTAACAACTCTAATAGTTGTACTAGGGGCCATGTTTAACAAACCAAATGCAATTGCTAACTTTTCACTATGGTGGCAGATAAATAATTCTTTATACCCTGTTGCCTTCATTTTCCAAGCCAATTTCTCCTACTTTGCATAGCTCTACCATGTTTGTGAATGTGATCTGTCTCATACACAAAAAACATGTACCAATTTATAGCCTTCAATCCGACTACATCTAGGTATCTTTTTAATTCCTCTATCTTTCATCAATATCTTTACTATTCAAACCTCGCATAGATGTTTTAGAGAAAAACATAAGTTGTAGCATTTTTAGGATCCAACTAAAAAAGAAGTGTTGCTGGAAATACTTAGCCTATATTCATATATGATCCACAACCTATGCATTGGTGAAGATTAGTAATGTCTTTATCACACAAATTTTTTATTCTTTATTTTTATGCTTTCATTTGTAGTCATCTTTAGGTTTATTCCCGATCATTGATAATGATATTTGACTGATAACACATTTTCCCTTGTTTTTATGAATGGCTATCTGCATAGCAAAGCTACACTAATAGACACCATTCTAGATCTCCCTAAAACATGGCAATGAGTAATGCAAGCAACACAATTGCAATAGCTATCGAATTTGATGGTTCTATAGCAATATTTATGTATATTTTCCTCAAAACATAGTTAATAACAGTAATTCATATCATTTGGCATTTATTTTTATAGATAGTTATATGAGTATATAGTTGTTATCATAGCTATTGTTTATATTTTTTGTTTTACAATGATAAAATTTCAATCTTTTTTTCCTGTTGTGATGGTTTTCATATTCATGGCAGAAAGTAGGCTTCTCAATTTGAATATTTCATACTCTACAACATGGGATTCCTACTACTTTATGGGAGAGCTCTCAAGGTACTATGTTACATTTTCCTTTTGGTGTAGAAGTACCTATATGATTTCTTGCCTCCATCAGGCCATTTGTAAATAGTTGCTCTATTTTGTGTATTGGGTCTTATAATAAGGTTTATCAAACCATTATAGAGGTCTTTGAGTCTTAGAAAGTCATATTTTAAGTCATTTGTCAAAGAATGTTTAAAGTTGCTCCATATTGTAAAAATTGTAAAAGTTGCTCAAGAAAGTTGTCAAACAACTTGTCAAAAAGTGCCATTAAGGCGTTTTGTCAAGAAACTAATCAAAAGGTAGTTGAAAATGGTTATTTTTGGTTGGAAATGTATAAATACACCCTCAAAATCTTGAATTGGGGGTTGGAGACATTATTTTTGAAGTTTGATGAATGGAAACCTCAAGTTTTGTGTGCATTTTTTTATTTTTACATTGTTTCTAGGCTGAAGTTGTGCTTTGTACGGCCTTGTATTGCAACAAATAATGGAGTATCATATATGGATGGAAGTATCTTTGTTTCTAGTTTCCAACTATATTTGTCTCATTGAATTTTATTGAGTTTTTTGGAAGATGTGACTATTTTGGTGAGACTTCCTACTCTAACAATATTGTGCAGAATTTATAGTCTGAAAAATGTGATGGTACGGATTGTAAAGTCTATATTTTGTATCTGAAAGCAATTGGATTTTGTTTCCATGTGAATCTAATTTCATTTTCTTCAAGTCTCGTAAAATTTCATTAAGCTATGAATAAGTTATGACCATTTTTGTGAGGGCAGGTCTGAACCCTCCCTAGGGTTTGCAATTTTGGGAAAAAAATGCAATAAATTTCTTTTCCACCGTTAGATCTTTATAAAAATTTGAAGAAAATTTTATAATTATGTTGTCTTAAATCTCAAAAAATTAATTAGCTTCATTATTTTTTGTGGAAGTTATTAATGATTGTTCATTGCATTAAATTATGGGCTGCCATAGTTATGTTTCCAATGTGATATAGAATGTCTAATAACATGTGTTATACAAAGATTGTTTTGGATTATTATTGAAGGTTTGTGAGATGGTTTTTTTAATCCTCCTAGCTCTGCATCAAATTGGTATCAAATCCTAGTAAGGTTTGGGTAGAGGAAGAGTTTTTTTTTTTTGTGGTTGTGGTTGTGGTTGTGTGTTGTGTTGTGCATGTTGAGGAAGGAACCTGATTGCCTAGGTGAGGCAAGGTGAAGTGGAAGAAATGAGAGACTTGCTTGTGAATATGGATTTGTTCAGAATATTGGAAATATGTTTGTAGGCTAAGGATTTAGGAAGGAAGAAGGAAATAGAGGAAAAAGAGTTGAGAAAGATGGAGAGAAAGAAGGCAAGACAAATAGAGTTTGAGAAAGCCATGGAAGAGATAAGCCAAAGGTTGGAAAGATTAGACAAATAACACCAAATTCTTAAGAAACCAGTAAGGATTTGGCATATACCAATGTAAAAGAGGCTAATATGGCCTATAAATAAGATTATGAAGAAGCAACAAAAACAAAAGAAGGCAGCAAATGAAGCAGAGGTAAAGTTTGATATTCATGATCAAGTTGTTGTTGATAATAGGGTTGTTAATAAAGATGTTGCAAATTTGTTTGCTAATGAGGTATATGAAGGTTTGTAAGAGTATGATGCAGGTTATGGTTATGGTAAACATGTTGCTATATAGTACTCTAATGATGAGAATGAAGATATAGATGATGCTACTGAGGTTTATACATAAGAAATTGAGTTTTGGAGCCTAGAAGTTGAGAAGATGATGAAGAGATGGTATAAGAAGAAGAGGAAGGACCCATGGATAATTTACAAGATGAAGGAAAAAGTGCAAAGGAATTGGAAGATTAGGAAGAAGACAATTCAAAGAGGCTTGAATTCTTTTTCCCCTAGGAGCTTGGTGCAGGAGCACCTGTTTGATTTCTTGCCTCCATAAGACCATTTGTAAATAGTTGCTCTATTTTGTGTATTGGGTATTATAACAAGGTTTATCAAACCATTTTAGAGTTCTTTGAGTCTTAGAAAGACATGTTTTAATTCATTTTTCAAAGAATGTTGAAAGTTGTTCTATATTGTAAAAATTGTAAAAGTTGCTCAAGAAAGTTGTCAAACAACTTGTCAAAAAGTGTCATTAAGGTGTTTTATCAAGAAACTAACCAAAAGGTAGTTGAAAATGGTTATTTTTGGTTGGAAATGTATAAATACACCCTCAAGAACTCGAATTTTGGGTTGGAGACATTATTTTTAAAATTTGATGAATGGCAACCTAAGTTTTGTGTGCATTTTCTGATTTTTACATTGTTTCTAGGCTGAAGTTGTGCTTTGTACGGCCTTGTATTGCAAAAAATAATGGAGTATCATATATGGATGGAAAGAAATCTATTTCTAGTTTCCAATTATTTTTTTCTCATTGAATTGTATTGAGTTTTGTGGAAGATATGACTATTTTGGTGAGACTTCCTACTCTAACAATATTGTGCAGAATTTACAGTCTGAAAAATGTGATGGTACGGATTGTAAATTCTATATTTTGGATCTGAAACAAACTGTATTTTTTTTCCATGTGAATCTACTTTCATTTTCTTCAAGTCTCATAAAATTTCATTAAGATATGAATAAGTTATGACCATTTTTGTGAGGGTAGGTCTGAACCCTACCTAGGGTTTGTAGTTTTGGGAAAAAATGTAATAACTTTCTTTTCCAACATTGGATATTTATAAAAATTGGAGGAAAAGTTTATAATTATGTTGTATTCAATATTACCAGAGATATTGGCTTCATTATTTTCTTTGTGGAATTTATTAATGATTGCTCATTGCATTAAATTGTGGGCTGCCATAGTTGTGTTTCCAATGTGATATAGAATGCCTAATAGCATGTGTTATACAAAGATTGTTTGGGATTATTATTGAAGGTTTGTGAGATGTTTTGTTGAATCCTCCTAGCTCCGCATCACCTTTTAACTTGTATAAATCCAACAATAAGGCAGAAATTTAAATTTATTTATATATGCTACTAACTCAATTGCTCAATAGAATTTGTGATCAACTTTAGATCCCCATTTTGATATTAGGTGTTTTATCTTGATATTAGATGTTTTGTCTTGATAGCATGTCTAATATAGGATTATTGTTGACCAGATATGTTGTGACTCTATCCAGTATGGTTATCTTTTTTGCTAAATGGCTAGCATTGTATCTTTGTCTATAACTTGATGGGTATAATCCTATATTAAAACATAGCTTAATTCATTTACTATGAAAATGGTTTTGAAAAGAGTTATAGGTTATGGATTCATTAAAGTATTAAATATGAAAGAAATTGGTTAAAATTTTATTAAATTCCAAAGTAATTAAAATACTTAAAAATAAAACCAAGACTCTTCTCCAAGTATCTTCTCAACAATTCCTAAATGTTGCAATCACAACCTTCATGTAGAGTCTGTCCCCATAGCAATTATGTATCAGTCTAAGCTTATCCCATTGTTTATTATATTAAACCTATCCCCAATGCCCAGTGATATATCAAACTAAGCTTGTCCCCATTGCTTGTGTACTCAACAATTCACAACTTTCCTTGGAGATGCACATAACTCAGTTGATGAACCAGGTGGGAAATTATGTCCATAACATGGAAACATTTTTTTGAGGTCTTGTTGTGGGATTCATAAATAGTTGGCAAGTTGCCCTTGTAACTCTAGCTACTAGTCCATTTATTGTGGCTGCAAGAGGAGTTTCAAATATCTTTCTTCATAGGCTTGTTGAAAACATTCAAGATGCATATGCTGAATATGCTAGCATTGCAAAGTAGGTTTGAATGGGGGGAGATGGGGGAGAGGATGTAGTTCATATAAATTAACTTGTTAAGTTTTTGTATTATGTTTAAAAATGCATCAAATCACTTCTTTGGTTAATTGTTAGGTTACTGACTGATGCTGCTACGTTACTTAGTAAGGATGATACCAAAATTCTTTTGTGTCTTTTCTACTTGATCAAACTACTTATTGTACTCTCCTAAAATTCTATATTTGTTTTCATTAATGTGCAACTTTTATTGAGCTAGGAGGTAGGAAGCTTGATCTATTCTCTAGAACTTGTAACAATCATCATCAATTTATGGATACATTGGCCATATGTATTAAATAATACATTACTTTGCATCTTTGGTTTATTGCTAGATTATTGATTAGTTCTGCCATTTTTGGTACAGTGTTATATTTTGATGAGAATGGTGTGCTATAGTTTAATTTTATTTTTTTTGCTTAGTCCATCAAAACTTTTCACAGTTATATTATTGATTCTTTTCACATCACAATATCTGTATGGGTGTTTATAGCAAAGTAAATGTGTTCCTCTTGGGATTCTAAGTTATAATGAGTTCTTTTTCTATATACCATTTCACAACAAGCATAAGGTTTCTAGCTGCAACATGGATTATGAGCATGACAGAGCCTTCAAACATGCCATGTGAACCCTCTGAGGAGTTTCGTCCGTGTTTGAAAAATGGACTTATTTTATGTAGCTTAATCAATAAGGTTCAAGCAAGAGCAGTGCCAAAGGTGGGAGCATGTTGTTGACATTAGCTAGTTAATTTCATTTATCAACATTTCATAATTTTCCAATTGACTTCTTGCTTTTTTGCTTTATTATGCTGACAATCATGATAATAATGTCTACATAATTGGAAAGCAAGTGGTTGAAAATATTCCATCACTTTGTCTTGAAGGCCAACCTTTATCTACTTATCAATATTTTGAGAATGTCATAAATTTTCTTGTAGCTGTTGAGGAGTTAAAGTTGCCAAAATTTGAAGCTTCTAATTTAGAACAAGTGAGCATGCTCATTCAAATATTATTAGATTCTAAATAATTAGTTCTCTATACTTTTGTCTAATACTATTGTTTCTTCAGGGGAGCTTGCAACTAGGTTCTACAACAAAAATTGTAGGTTGTATTTTGGCTTTGAAATCTTACCATGAATGGCCATGAATGAAAGAAATCTGGAGGAAATGGTTCTTGGAAGTACACAGGCCTTTTGAAGTCCCCTATGCATCTCAAAAATGAAGGATCCCCTCAATGTGATTCTTCTTGTATGTTTGCAAAGGCCTTTGAAAACCTGTCAAATCCAACAGATGGTAGCATGCAAAATAATTACAGGCAGTTGGATCTTTCAAGATGTGAAAAGCCTAAATTTACAGATGCAATGAAGGTTAAAGAAAGGGTTCCTAAGATAGGGAAGATTCAACAAGATGATGTTGAGCATAGACTCATTGAAATATCATACTGTAGAGGTCATATTCGTGACCTATTTGTAATGAAGGGACTAAACTCCATTACCTCATTTTTTTCATTGTTATTTCATGTTTCTGAATGCTTGAATTGAAATATAACTTCATTCCTAAGTACATGATGGGTTATTGCATGTGTATGTTTTGCAGACCAAATTGGAGCTTGGCTAAGGAGTTTTGTTGTAGGCATTGAGAATTCAAAGGAAAACATTAACCATAATCTTTTTGAACCGCTACAAGCTGCAACACTGGTATGTAACTTTACTATCATCCGTATTTTTTGAAATTTTCATTGGAGCTTACCATTAATGCAGATTTATTTCAGAATACTAAAATTAATAAATGCATTTATATAGTATATATATAGGTTATTTTGTAATGTATTCCCTTGCTAGATAAGACCAGATGGGCTGAATATGTGTTGTTTGCATTTGTAACAAGATTCTAGTAAAAAAAATTGTACATTTAATTTCATCAATGTTCTAGATCACACTTTGTGATCCATCATTAGGATATTTTTCTTTAATCTTGATGATGGATCATTGACTATGATCTAGATTATCAATGATATTAAATGTTATTTTTACTAGAAGCTTGTTTAGTATACCATAGACTTTGCAAATTTCATGTTTATTATGTTTGCATGTGTTAATTTTTAGTTGGTTGTATGGTGTTTTCCTAGAGTTGGGGAATCTGTTTGACAACTATGGGAGAAAGCTATAACAGGTCTAGCATAGTTTTAACTTCTAACCATTAGCCTTTTGTACAGAGGAGATAGGAATGACAAGTACTTTGTGTAGGTCTCTAGAGAATTTACAGATGTGTCTTCTGAGCGTGTGGATCCAAATGGTAGTACAAGTGGAAAGTGATTTTATTCACTCCCTTATGTTGATCCAAATCAGTTAGGTATTTAATTTGTACCATAATGCAGTATGTTCTAGGATTGGAGTACTCTATTTGAGGCTTTCATTTTTATCAATGCACCAAACTCAAAGGATATGAGAATATAATGATGCATTTTTATAGTTCATGGGAGAATTGTGTTATTTGATAAAAATCTACTTCCAAGTATGCTTTTGATGGATGTTCATATCCTCATACAAAGCTCCAATTCACACACAGGCAAGGACACTTTCAAGCATATCAATTACAAATTTAAAATCAATAATCAAGCTATTGATCAACTGTTCAGGAATAAGGTAGTTGTATATCACTAATTGAATATTGTCTATTTGTTTGTTGTCTTGCATGAATTCATCTTTTTAAAAATTGTAAGAGATAACTAGGAAACATATATCTAGCACCTAAGTTTAGGGTGCCATAGTTGGGAAAGGAAAATAAAATGTTTGAATTTTATCGTCTGTATTATTATACATTTTTGAGTTTTTGATGGGCAAATTTTGAAACCTTATTTTCAGGCTGCAACTCCAAATTGGAGAAGTGAAAGGTGAATACCAACAAGGAAGAGTTTGGAGAAGCCAAAACTAATAGTGGTGGGAAAGCTATGGATTTGCAAGGGGATTAAATGGGTCGAGCCCCTATAAGAGGTTGCTTCCCTTCCAAAATGACTACAATTAAGGAAGGGGAAAATAGTATAAGTATATGAAAATTGGAGTATTCTATTTATATAGTTTATGTAAGTTGTACAGTGTCATTGATACATTAAATTTAACCAATGAGATTTTGAATTGCCAATGAGGCTTAATAAAGTAAATTTTTAGAGTGGTTTTTTCTCTACTCATAAATATTGTGTTATGACTCCTCTTGATTTGTAATCTATTTGTGTTTTTGTCTGATCAATCATATTTTTTCAAACATTTTAGTCTTCATTTCATGGTGTTTTTTAACATTTAAATATCTATGATACTTGAAGTTTATATGTATAAACTTGTGAGGATTAATTAAGTTAGATTTGATTTGTAATGACTAAATATATTACTAAAGTAATTTCTAAATTAATGACTAAATTAATGATTAAATATATGACTAAATTAATGACTAAAGTAATGACTAAATATATGACTAAATATATGAATAAATAAATGACTACCATGATTAAATAAATGACTAAGTTAACGACTAAATCAATGACCAAATCAATGACTAAATAATTGACTAAAATAGTTTAGTCATAAATTTGTTTGTGTTATAAATGACTACAAATAAACCACTAATATAGTCACATGACTAAAATTAATGACTAAATATATGACTAAATAAATGACTAAATCAATGACCAAATCAATGACCAAATTAATGACTAAAATCAATGACTAAATAAATGACTAAAATTGTT
Source organism: Sequoia sempervirens (assembly GCA_007258455.2). Lineage (NCBI taxonomy): Eukaryota > Viridiplantae > Streptophyta > Pinopsida > Cupressales > Cupressaceae > Sequoia > Sequoia sempervirens. The sequence continues at coordinate 36,579,304 of VDFB02000017.1, read as the reverse complement.
TAGTCATAAATTTAGTGGTATTAAAAATAACCAGCAATAAACTACTAATAGTCACGGGACTAAAGTTAGTCATTTATATGCAATTTTTAGTAGTTTATTTAGTCATATATTGTTGTTTATGTACTAGTTTGTGCATATCTATATTGTGTAGCATGAGGAGTAGAGGCTTTCCAAATAATCTCTCATGAACTTATCATATTTCATTTATCATTTTAGTCTACCTTAAAGAAAGTGCTCATAGATCCTGGTGTTTAGAAATTACTTTAAAGTCGGGGCATAAAGTGGGGGCATGCACTCCATTATGTGCTTCACTTTGTTCAAACATGTTGGATTTAGTGATACGTTGACCTAGAATTTTAGTCATTTGTGTAGAACCTTATCAAAATGATTGGAACTATAATTCTTGGTATCGTTGACATGGGTACACACCTAGTGAAAATGGTCCTCAGTAGCCCTTGTGTGTTTCTCATTTTCTACCTTTTAGAAGGCTCGACTAGTGAATATCCATATTCACTAGCTTGTGGTGCATTGTTTCATGGTTCACCTCACAAATATCAAACTTTGTTAGCCTATGAACCATGGATGCCTTGGTTATGGATCCTAGTAATCTTTCTACAGAGCTTGGTAGTTTGTGATTGTCATACGTGGCTTTGCATGTTTTGTATGTTGTTTTCATCATGTTTTTTTGCATTTTTTGTTATTTTATTTATCTTATATTCGGTTGTCTTTTTTTACCATGTTGCATTACATATCATAATTTTTTTTTCCTTTGTCCCTATGTTTTATTACCATAGGATCTTGAATCCTGGGGGCTTGCATACTTCCCCTTAGATTTAGTGACATCCTATCTCTTCAATATTTGGATAATTGAACCCATCTTGACATATTTTTACTTTAGTTTGAGTTTGAGCATAAGTTTGTACTCTCACTAAAGTGGGCTAAATATAGCATCATAAATTATCACCCTTCAAACTTTCAATCACATGTGCACAATACTTTTCCCTTATAGGATCTTCTCTAACATTTTTGTTTTTCAGTTTCTATAGGATAGAAAAGTTGCATTTTTAGATTAAATCTTGTAGCTAGATCAATTAAATTAATCCACATTAATCACAATCAATTCCATGTAATTTTTAGAATATATATCAACGGTTGATTGACTGACCATTTTGGTTATAATTCAATACCATACCCTTGTTGGTCTATATTCCAATGTTTATTGGAAAAGGATTGAATTTAGTTATCTAGGTACTGGACCTGGGATCCCTTTTCTGCCTCAAAAAATTTGGTCAACCTAAGTGATTTTCATTGTATACCTTTTGAAATATAAAAAATATCATCCTATATTTTGTAATGATGGAAATAGGTTGGTCCACCTTTTAAGAGATGGAACACAAGGGGGATGTCTTCTTTCACTAATATTACATTCAACGAAACCTTAGAAATCTCAATCCCAAGATGGAATGAAGGAAAGAGATGTATTAAAAATTTTCCTAGGGTTTAATTAATGATTAAAAGGGGGTTCACCACCAAGGTAGGGATTGGAAAGACTAGTAATAATGAAGACCTAATTATGAAACTTAATGACATGCAAGACTACAACAAATGACCTAGAAATGAATGCAAAACATAATGGAAAGCTAGAAAAGAATAGAGGTGCACTTGGAAACTTGTAGCATCTTGAATGAAGACTTAAAATGTTGAAAATATGGAAATTAACATAGATTGGAACTCATACACTTGTCTGGTTGATTTAGTCTTAGATGAGGGTTTCTAGGTAGGAACACAAATCTAGCAGAGATATGTCTAGAACTCCTAGAACTAGAAAATTCACTAAACTAGGACTCATATTCCAGAAGTAGTGTATAGTTTGGCCTTTTTAGAAAGTAAAATTTTGAATCTACTCTTCAACCTCTGCTCAGTCTTCTCAACCTAATTTCTAGATTTGAATTGCTCAATTCTGCTCTATAAATGTCTTGTAATGATCTTAAACAAGGTAACAAGTTGAACAACTTCACAACTTGACAACTTCTTTTCAATCTTGCTCTTCAATATGTCTTCATCCTAGATCTATAAATCACACACTAAAGAGAGGGAAAAGTGTTGTTTTGTTAGTGGAAAATGGTTTTCCTTGGTCAAACCTCATTTTTGTAATCAAACCTTGAAATAGAAAGAAATAGAAAGGAGGAATGAAGTGTTACAAAAATGTATGAAGTGGCTTCAATGGATGTAGATCTTGAATCTTGCTTGAATTATAGGGATCTTGAATTGAAAGTTTGCTTGAATTGTAAAACCCTACATCACAATTGTTAAATAAAAAACAAACATGATACATGATGACTTTGACATGATGCTCGATACTTGAATAATGCTCCAAAACACTTGAATGCTCTTATGATCTCCAATTTGCTATAATGCATGAATACTCAAGTTGCTCTAGGTCACTTGATTTATTTTTAGGATAAAATGAATGATATAACCTTGCATTTATACTTGTTTATGCCAAATTTCTTGGAATTATAACACTACAAGTTGACATCAAACCTGGGAGAATAAAATCCCACCAATAATTTGAATTTAATTTAGGTTTAAGCCACACAAGACTCATATACTAGAAGTGGCATATGAGTCCCATTAGGCTAGGCTATGGGACACATTTTTCAAGAAAAGCTTAGATTCATGTCAAATACAGATCAAGGCTCCAAAACTTAAGTGGGACCCATATTCCCAAGGTGGTGTATGAGTCTCAGGTCACTAAATATAGGCCATACAATCCAAAAACACCTAAATTATGATTGGATGTTGCTTTATATCATGATTATCCTCAGAAAGATGCATTAATTAAGGCTTTTGGATGCAAAATAAGGTCAAATGAGGCATGAAGAAGCCCAATTAATAATGAAAATCGGGTATATGCAAGATCATGAAAGGCTAAAAAGTGGCGATATGATGGGTATGTGATTGATGACTTTTTTTTACTTAAATTGATGAAACGCAAAGGGTTTTTAAATGAGATTCTCAGCATTCCACAAATATCAATTATGCTTTACTTTTAATTTAATAAATAATTATTATTCATTTTCTATTTGAATTACGACTAAAGTCCTGATTGATAGGCTGATTGAAAAAATCTATAACTTTCAAATGGTATCACATTTTTTGAATCTAAAATATGTGTCACATTCTTTGTTTCATATACTATAGGATTAAAAGAAGAAAAATTTAATTTCATGAATTTTAAACCAAGTTAAGGTGTTCAGACATACAAGTTTTTATATTTTTTAAAAGTTGTAATAAAAATTCATAATTAATTATTTACTTGGAAAAAAATTACAAAAATATATGCATCACATCTGGACATGAGTCCTTTACTTATATCTAAAATATTATAAAAAAAATTATCATTTTATTGTGGTTAGAGTGGTTAGACAGACACCTACTTCTTATTTTTTCCTTGAAATTTAAGTACTAGTGCATTAAAATTTAGAATTTTCACCAAATAGATTTTTATTTTTTATAAATAAACCTAGTAGTTTAGAAACTTCATTTAATTTGCTACAGATTCTATTCTTACATGTTTTTGAAATAATATAGATAAGTTATTCAAATTTTTACGTGAAATTGCCTAACTCTGATTTTTTTGAATTTTTTACCACTTAAGGGCCAATTTTTTCCATGATGATCCTGCACATTCCCAACCCTAGATTAGTGTGAAAGTGTGTTACAACACTTTACAAAACCTTAAATAAGGAACAATTAGGTAGATACAAAGCTTACAGTGGTCCAAGATGTAATGTGAATGTGTTAAACACATTACAACACTAAATCAAGGCCACATTGAGCCCAAATTTTCAAGGAGCACCCAAAAAAATGCGAAATGTAGAGGGATAAATTTTCTTTCATTGCATCTAGCCCCCACTTTAGTGAGAGGAGGAACTTTCTTCAAAATAACACTAAAGTAGATAAACTCGTGTCAAGTGGGGTCCAAGTGTACCAATGCTAGTTAGACAGGATGACATCAATCAAATGGGATGATCTAGTCCCCAATATCAAGATCCTATGAGAAACCAACATAGGCACAAAAGAAAACACATGAAAATAATGATATAAGGAGCAACAATAAGGAATAAGCATACACTACCAAAGACAAAGAGAAAAGAAAAACAAAACAAAAGGGGTGGATCAAGCTTTGACCATTTGTCTCGCATGTTGTGGTTTAGATTAAGTTGTTTGTCCAAAAATGCATGCTCACTCTAAGGTAATGAAACTTCAGGTTGTCCGTCGGGTGAGTATCCAAAGAGGTGAGACACATATGCACATGGCCGGTATGCACTCACACACACAAGCAAGTGGCTATGGGAAAGTCACGCGTAAGTTTGGCTTCTCGTACAACCATACTAAAGCTATACCTCATGATAAATTTAATAAGGTGCCACACAACAATGAAATTTGAGATTCACAAGGCAAGAAATTCTACATATACTTAATACTCATGAACAAAAAATATGGCTCCACAAGCATGCAAAGTGTGTTATGAAAGGTTGCCATATAATTGAAATTGTAAATACAAAATAATGTAAGGAACATTCAAAGGATTTTTCATTATTTCAAGTAAGGTCTTTAACTTAGGGAACATCGCGTCTAATGTGTCCAAGAGAGGACCAATCAAAGAATAGAAGATTCACAACTTAGGGGATTCAGTATGTTGCATCTTGAGCCACTAAGAGGAATATAATATGCTAAGAGAGATCACACTCTTGAGGGACATCACACCCAATGTCATCCACAAAGTGAATGATGCGTCACATGAAATAATAAGAATACACAATGAAACATGAAATGCAAAAGAATAATGCCAATGTATTCCCCAACTTTAAAGAAATTTCTAAACACCATGCTGTGAGCAATTAATTTAAAGTAGCAAATGATAAATAATAGAGAGGGCATGAGAGATTACTTGGAAAGCCATTTTCCAAGTCATATGTTTCTAAATAAAGCTACGCCATGAAAAAGGAAGGGATTTCCCCCAAAATGAAACTCCAAACACATGAGGGATCCATGGATTTAGGGTTAGTATATTCTTGCTACAATGTTTTTAAGAGAGCTCATAACTATCATCATTCCCCAAATACTCATGGAACAAGAAGAATGACACAAAGAGAGCAAAAAAAAAGAAAATCCTTTCGGGTCAACATGGAAGAGACCTAAATGCCTCAATGCCTTGCATCATCCTCTAAAGGAAAACACAAGATAAAGGAAAATATTTTGGGTCAACATGGAAGAGACATGAATGTTTCGACGCCTTGTGTCATCCCTAAAAGGAAAAAAAAAAGACAAAGAAAAGATAAAGGAAAAAGTAAAAGATTTATGACATAGAGAAGAATGTAGGTACAAATAGAGGAATTCCACAAACGGAGAGAAACATCAAATAGAATGGTATAGGGGATCACACTAGGCACATGCAATCACATAATAGGAAAAAATATAATGTACATGATTAGTAAGGCACATGCATGTCAACCTATTAGTAGGTCATCCACATCCCAATCATGTTCATCGTATATAGAAGGAAGAAAAATAGCCCAAGAGACAAAGAAAAATGCACTACTAGGACAAGGCTATCCAATTCTTGTCCTCTACATGTGCAAAACATTAATGAGCCAAAGTAGGTGATTAGGGAGAGCTCCTTATATCTTGAAATGATTTGTAATGAATGTAAAGCATGTAATAGTGAGAATATGATGTTTCTACCACCATTACATGGCAAGGAGTGGAAGGGTCCTGCTTTAAGGGACTATTTATATGATATCAAAAATTTTAAATATTTGTTTTAAAGCATGACACTCATCAGTACCATGTCCAAGGAATTTATGGTATCGACAATGTGATGTGTTTGTATTCTTAGGATTTGGAGATCGATCTTCTCTTATGGTTGGTAAAGTAATTAGTCCTTGGTTTAGAATTATTTGTAAATTTCTTTTGGTGGTAGTTGGTGGACAAGGGAATTTTAGTTTCTTTAATTTGTAATGCCTTCATTGCTTGCTAGATTCACCAATTTCTTGAGTTGAATATTGAGGAGGAGGACCTAAGATGATCTTATCATTTGTATCATCGTTATGAGGCATTGGTTGCTCTTTAGGAAGAAGGAAACTCATATTTGGAGGAGGATCTTGATATCATAACCCTTTAGTATCTTCAATTGGTATTTTCTCCAAGAGTTGATGAATTTCATGTTCACTTGCTATATCTCATCCTTGTTTGCTTAAGATCGTGAATCCTTTTACATATGTCTCTTCTACGTTGATAGGAGTGTTAGTTACTTGGTTAATATAGAATGGTTGAATGTTTGCTTGATTAGAGGAACTAGGTTCAACTTGTGTTTTAGTTTTAGGATGTAAATAACAAAACATCTCAAGTGGTGTTATTATAGGGGGTGTTGGTTGTTTCATACATGGATAAAAGGATGCATTAGTCCCAAGGTTATTAAGGAAATTGTTTACAAAATTATTTATGATGTCATCATCTTCTCTGATGATGTCAATATCATGAGGAGGACATGCATTAGGAGTCAAGTGAGCATGAGTAAGTTCAATTTCATTAGGTTCATTTCCAAAATCATAACTTTACACATCCACTAAGGACTCTAGGGATTTCCACAACTTACCAAAGCACATATCCATGATGAAATACAATGAAAGAACTTAGAATGAAAGGTATAAATGAAAAAATGAGATTATGTAATGTATGTAATGAACTGAATGAAGGTATATGTAGTGAAATGAATGAAACAAAAACTATGCAAACTGAAATAGATAACTAACGACAACAAACAAAAATTCAAAAATAGAGAATTTAATGCTATAAAAAGTAGTTTAAAATATAAAATAGGACTAAATTACCCAGAAGGACATATGAGTTCCAAATAGAGTTATTTAGAGGTTTGAATGTTGAATAATAGTCACCACAGAATACCCAAAAATCAAGAAAAAGAAATTCTACTAGGACTAAATCGCCTAGAGAGGCATATGAGTCCTAGTTTAGGGTTCTTGTAAAGATTCAAAAAAATCTAAGTGAAATTTATGCTTTATAGTTTGTATGATGTCTAGGCTAAGTGAAAATGCATATTTCAGATGAAATTCAATGATGCAAGATGCCAAAAATGCAACCTATATACACTTTCACTAATGCAAGTATTAAAAACCCTACACTGCCAATTAACTAATAAACCCAAATTCAATGTTAATGCAACCTAGATCTAGAATGATGATGCACTCCAAATTAGAATTGAGATGTTCTATATGTAGGTGCAGTAAACTGTAATGATGGAAATATGGTGATCTACCTTTTAGTAGATGAAAGATGAGGGTGTGTCCTATTTCACTATTACTACATTCAACGAAACCTTACAGATCTCAATCCCAAGATGGAATGAAGGAAAGAGATCTGCTAAAGGTTGTCCTAGGATTTGATAAATGATTAAAAGGGGGTTCACCATAGGGCTTGAAAAGAATAGTAATATGCAAGACCTAATTATGAAACTTAATTACATGCAAGGCTACAACAAATGGCCTAGAAATGAATGCAAAACATAATCGAAAGCTGGAAAAGTACAAAGGTGCACCTGGAACCCTGTAGCAACTTGAATGGATGGTTGAAATGTTAAAAATATACAAATTAATGCAAAATGGGACTCATACACCAGTCTAGGCAATTTAGTCCCAGATTAGGGTTTCTAGGTGGGTGATCCCACAATAATGGGTTATAGTTTTTGGCCAAAATTGACATTAAAATTAGGATTTTTCACTAGACATTCACTTTCTTACACCTATAGCAGCTAAACCATTAAGGTTTTGAAGATGAATCAAACTAGTTATTTGTTAGATATTTTGTGTAGATTCTAATTATATTTAAAAAAAAAAAAACTGAAAAATAAATTGTTAATCATTTTATGTAATTTTTAATAGCTTATTTTTTCTACTAATCAACATTTTTAAAAAGTGATGTTTACTTCGGCCCACGTAACTTTTTTTAATAGATAGGATACAATTCTAATTTTTAAAATACAAATTTTTCACACCAATATCTAGGGAATAGATATTTTTTCATAATTTTTTGTTACATATATATTTTTTAATTAATTTTCTAAGTCATCGTAATTATAATTTGGAAAGAGGTGTACTTCGGCCCACATAACTTTTTTTGTATTCATTTGAATTAACTTATTATTTTTTTGTTGGAATAAGGACATAAATACCTAGTGGACATGTATTTTTTAGAAAAAAAATTCTCTATTTTTCTATTTTTTTGTATGTGTGAAATAAAGAACTTGATGCTCATTGAAAATCCTACATTCACAAGAAATAAAAAATAAATATAATAATCAAATTAAACATATTTAAAATTATACTTTTTGGGAAGCTTATAAGAAGGGTTGTAGGCTTACAAAACATAAATTTTAAATGAATTCATTTGATCACCCAAAAGGTAAATCAAAAGTGGATTTTTATTAGCATTTTGATAGGTGTAGAGGAGACTCGATTATAGGTATGGTTTAAATCTAACAAGGTTCTATCCAAGGGGATTTGATATAAGGGGGTTTGATCAATCCCTCTTTAATTAAAATAACTTAAATGGAACCTTTAAAGTCATAAATCATTGTATTTTCTAAAAATATGTGATTTCAGGAAAAAATCAGGATGTCCCAAAAAAGTGTAACCCATTATTGTGGTAGCACCTAGGTAGGAACAAAAATATGGCAGAGATATGTTTGGAACTCTTGGAAATTGGAAAATTCACTGAACTGAGACTTATACGCTAGAAGTGGTGTATCCGTCTAGTTTGACCTTTTCAGATATTCAAAGTCTGAATTTGTTCTTCAACCTCTACTCTATCTTCTCAACCTAATTTTTATATTTGAATTGCTCAATTATTCTTTGTAAATGCCTTGTAATAATCTTCAAAATAAGGTGACAACTTGAAAAGCTTCACAACTTGACAACGTTTTTCCAATATTGCTCTTCAATATGTCTTCAACCTAGATCTACAAATCACACACTAAATCAAGGCCACATTAAGCCCAATTTGTCAAGGAGGGCCCAAAAAAATGCAAAATGCAGAGATACATTATTTTTCATTAAATATCTGAACTTAATCATACTTTGGTTTGCATTTATCATTTAGGCATCCATTATTTCATGAAAAAGAATTGAAAAAAATTGCATAATATTTTGTATATAAAGTTCAAATAGGGTTAAAATTCATTCATCTCAAGTTAAATTTATATCATAATGACACTTAAAATCTATAATAGGTCATATTAGATCTAAAATCAAATATGAAATTATTCAAATCATTCATTTAGGCATATGTATATTGTGAAAAAGGTGAAAAAGTGCACTGTTGTTATTGTAAAATGTCATAAAATTTTCCATTTTCAGATTTTAACAATTAGGATAAGTGAATTTCTACATTTTACAATCTAAAAATTGCATTTTGAAATTGCATTTGTTGCTTAAAAATTTTGAAAATTGCTTGCATAATTGCATTTTATAGTCTATTGCATTTGTTTCACTTCCTTATATTTTCTTGGTATATTAGGCTTGCTCAAGCATTTTGAAACTCATTTGAGCTTCACAACCTAATGTCTTACTAATATCTCGTGAGATGAAGTTACAAACTTATGGCATCCAATGTTGTTACTATGCCCACTATGGATCCTAAGTCCTCTAACTCTTTCATGCAAGGTATTGTTAATACCCAATCCTTTTTGGACTCCATTCCTAATCCTACAATACCCATGACTATCTCACAAGCCAAAATTTGTTTGGATTCGGAGATTTCTATTTCCCATGTTCTTGAGAATAATTTAAAACAATTGGAAAAGGACTTAGAGGTTATTCAAGATTACTTAAGTACTAAATATTTAGTAGGAAAAACAATACCTATTGTGGAGAACCTTATAAAGCTAATAAATGATGCTAAAAGAATAGAAGTGTTGCATGTTCTAGCTCATATAGTCAATGGTCACATCCCTACAACAACTAGTTGAGGTCAAGCATTCAAATATGCTCAAAACTGAGAAAAACAAGTTTCCTTTCCCATAACCATACCTTCTATTCCCACATTTATACCACCTATAGTAGCACCAACCATACAACACACTAATGGCCTAACTTCAAGCTTTCAACTTCCTAGTGGGAATCCTTATAGTTTTTCTGCATCACCTATAGCAATTCCATATTCTTCACCACTCATAAACATGCAATATAGTGGGTGTGTGCAAGAATTTGAGTTCACCTTTTGGCCAAAATATGAAAGTGTTTTTCTTGATTTTTAGAATTTCTCACATTTGACCTAAAAATTTGAAGCAATTAAATATTGAATCTTAAAAAAAATCAATAATATCAAATTTAGTACATGGAGTCTAGTTTTCAAATATGTAATTCATTTTAACATCTAGAAGGTATAAATTTATTTTTCATAGGCATGTCTAAAAGCTACTATTTAAAAGTCAATTTTTGAGGACCATACCATGCATGTCTACAACAACCATATTTTGACCTAAATAAACAAAAAAAATTAATCTCTTTGGAAAAAAATCTTTAAAACACTAAAGAGTGTTCAACATATATTTTTGTAATTTTTTTGAATATTTTTTTTATTAATTTTTTATTGATTGTAATTATTGTTTTGAAAACCCCTCGTGTATGTCAAGCATAAGTAAACCTAAAATGTCATTTTATTTTATTAAAATTAAAAGGAATTGTGTGAAGATTGTTCACACATAATTTTTTTTTTTTAAATGTAAAAATAAAAAACTATTAAAATAATAAGAAAACTTATTATTTCAAGTTTATGGATTATTTTAATCAAAATTTAATTGAAAAATAGAAAAAACAATACAATTGTAAGAAAAATTACATATTTGAAATCTACACCATCTCATCTTTAATGGGTTTCAATTTCATTAAAAAATTAAGCATTTAAAAAATCTTCAGACATATGTCCAAAGTCACTCTTTTCTAGTGACACTAACATGACCTTCGATTTTAGGTCAAAGTAGTTCCAAAGCTAAGGGTTGTGTCCCAAAACCTTTTCCAACCTAAAAACCATAGCAAAAACTAAGGAAGAAATTCAAATCTTAGGAAATTGGATTTCATTTAATTTTTTTAATATTTAGAATCATGAAAAATCAAGTGTGATCCCATTTAGGATATAGGATGCAATTTCATGAATGGTTTCTTGTTTTTTTTCTAACATTTTTTTGAATTTTTTACTGATAACAAGTTGCCTGTGATTTCCTACAACTTAACATTTTTAACTATACAACCTACAATGACTTATTCTACATATTTTTATTCTTTTTTGTCTTCTACATGCTCTTTACATGTAATTTCTATTCAATTTTGGAAGAATTCAACCACTAGGATGCTTTTTTATGTAGAATTTTTTTCATTATCTAGCCATTTTGAGGAAGAGGATATGTGCAGCATCATCATGGAAAAAACAAGCCCTTAAGTGGCAAAAAATTCATAAAAATCAGAGTTAGGAAACTTGACATAAAAATTTGAATAAGTTATCTATATTATTTCAAAAATATGTAAGAATAGAATCTGTAGCAAATTGAATGTAGTTTATAAACTACTAGGTTTATTTATTTTTTTAAAATATCTATTTGGTTAAAATTTGAAATTTCAATGCAGTAGTACTTAAATTTCAGGGAAAAAATAAGAAGTAGGTGTCTATCTAGCCGCCCTAACCACAATAAAATGATAATATTTTTTTTATAAGATTTTAGACATAAGTAGATGACTCATGTTTAGATGGGATGGATATATTTTTATTATTTTTTTCCAAGTAAATAATTAATTATGAATTTTTTAAATAATTAATTATGAATTTTTTATTACAACTTTTAAAAAATATAAAAACTCGTATGTTTGACCACCTTAACTTGGTCAAAACTTCATGAAATTAAATTTTTTGTTTTTAATCCTATAGTATGCAAAGTATAGAATGTGATGCATGTTTTAGATTCAAAAAATGTGATACTGTTTGAAAGTTGTAGATGTTTTCCAATCGACCTATCAATTAGGAATTTAGTCATAATTCAAAGAGAAAATGAATAATAATTATTTATTAAATTCAAAGTAAAGAATAATTTATATTGGTGGAAATCTAAGAATCTCCTTTACAAACCCTTTTCATTTCATCAATTTTGGGTAAAAAAAGCTTGTCAACCACATACCCTACAAATAACCATCATATCGCCACTTTTTGGCCCATCATGATCCTGCACATACCCAAGAATAAAAAGGACTTTTATTATTCAAATTCATTTGTACTTCAAAATGTGGGAATCATGGGATCAAAACATCATCAAAAGAGGAAAGATAGGAAGGTTATGACCCCTGCAGAAATTGAAGTGAAGAGATAGAAGAAGGAAAAAATGACAAAGAGATAGTAGAATGAGGATTCAAGAAATGAATAATGTTGAAGCATCTAGCTCCATGACTATTGAAGAGTGATGCAGGAGCATCACGACAAACTTGTGATTCCATGGAGAAATTTTGAAAGGATGATCGATTTTGGTGTTTCAACATTGTTCAAGGGTTATTTGAGTCATTTTTCCATGTATTAGAATCATTAGTGGGTCATTGTGTCCTATTTTTCAATAAATGTAAAGAGTTGTTCAAAAAGTGCAAAAAATTGTAAAAGATGTTAGAAACCAAGATCAGATTTGCAAACCGAAAAGACCTTCCACAGAAGAGAAAATAAAAAAAAAGCAGAGGATATTGCAAAAAGATGTGCAACATTATTATAAAAGAATTCAATAATTACAAGATAATGATTTGATTTATAAAAGAAAAGATGCATAACCCTAATCTTATCTTGAGCAACAAGATAGCTCAAAAGATAAAGATAAGAACCTAAAACTTAGGCATTAAATATGCCTAAGTAAACTTATGCAAAGTGTAATTAAATATTAATTACACCAACACCCACCCATAAGTGCAACTTAGGGAGAAGCAAAATTATTATGCAAAGATGAGTCCCGACAACAAGGCCTGATCAGGTACTCATGTACAAATGCAAAGATGAGGTAGAGAAGGAAAACCCAGTGGGACAAAACCCCCTACAATGCGATGACTATTGCAAAGAAGCACTGGAAGAAAACTGTGGAGTAACACTGGAACCTGATTCTGGCAAGCAAGGAAAGATATTTTTGTTTACTACTAAAACCAGATGAGAGTCACTATTTGACTCAAGGAATCATGATAAAGCAATAGCAAACCTGATGCCATAGAACACTAGAAAGCTCACAAACTGGAACAACCCTGGAATTTGTGAAGCAACAGTAGATGAGATGATGACAGAATCTGGAAGCCGTGTATCTCAATGCTAATGCCAAACTGTGACTGAAACTCTTCCATGGGAAGGAGTACCAAAAATAGACTCTAGAACATTAACCATAAAAACATGGCCCTCCAACTAAGATGGATCCAATGTGGATCATTAACCATAGGCTCTCAATCTAAAGTGTGAACTGATGAATCCGATATGTGTCAAGCTATAGAAAAAATATGGGCAAAAGAAACTAGGAAACCAAATAATTCATACGATCTGCCAACAAATCAAAATGGATATGGAGATCAAAGTGCATGCACACTCTAATCAGATTATTATGCAAGAAACCCCCCTAATGCAACTTTATCTCAGTTCATTTATTACAATAACCCAATGATTGTAAAAAGAGAGCATACTAAACATGCATAAATAGAAAATAAAAATTGATGTCAGATCTGTGTAGAGGACTAAACCAGCTTTCCAATGCCACGAAAAAAATGAAAAAAGGATCATCGAGTCAAAAGATATTCCCTCTAAAGTGAAATCTAAACATCTAACTTCAACTGAAAAAATATCCCATCAAACAACAAAAAATCTAAAACAAATCTACACCATTAGAAAATTGGGCTCACCGGCTTTCCGGTGATATCTCGTTTCAACAAATTTTCTGCCAGGATCAAAAGTTATGAAGAAATGAAAAAAATAGTTGTAGAAGGGTACTTCAGGGTACGGGTGGGCTAAATGGGCACAATATTTAAGCTCCTTTCAGCTGGCCCTTGGTCCGCCATGTGACCACGGGCGCTGCCAATGAAAAAATAAAAACCGCCACCAGGCGGGCGGCAGGTGGGCAGAGCAGAGGTGGCACCGCTCCTGGTGCCACTGGCTGGCAATGAGCCCACCAGGGGCTTACGATGGGACCGGGGGCCTAGCCATAGGAACCGACGGTGGCCGAAGGCATAGCCAGCGGTCATTAAAGGAAGTCGGCGGTGGAAGTGAGGGCCAGTGAGCGGTGGAAGCGGGGGCTGGAAAAACACCGACGGTGATCGAAGAAGGAACCAGCGGGGGCCAGAAGGAGTAAGACCAGCGGGAGAATGGATGTAGGCCGCCAGATGGGACAAGGCAAGGTACAGTCGTACGGCCCCTACACTGCAAAACAAATTCGCAGACCCTTTTTTTCTCCAAAATAATTTAATATGCCCAAAAAAATTTATAATGCCTGATGAAAAATAATAAATAAATTTTGCAGAACATAATAAAATTTTATTATTATTTTTATTCTGCAAAATATCGTACCCTATACCTGGCAGACCGTACGACCTGATGGGTAAAATTATTTTGCCTCGTGAACACCTGACGCCAAAATAGGGTGTGTTATATGTCATTTTTCATCTCTTGGACACTCTAGATCTGATGGTGAGGTCCAATCTGCCTGAAAACACACCAAAAGCTTCACAACTCCCAAATCTGGCAAATCTTCAAACCCTCATAACTTTGGCATAAAATGTCAGATTCAGGTGAAACAAAAGTCAATCTTGACTTCTTCGATAGTCCTAGACTCAAAAATGAGATCATATTTCCTCCAACATGTACCAAAAGTGTCCATGCAAGAGCACCCAAATAGAGAGACAAATTTGAGGTACGAAAATCCTCAGGGAATCTCGAATAAACCCTGTAATTGATTTTCTCAAAAATCTGAGAAGGGGCTACAAATCAAGGCTCTGATACCATGTTAGAAACCAAGATCAGATTTGAAAACCAAAAATACCTTCCACAGAAGAGGAAATCAGAAAAAAGTAGAGGCTATTGCAAAAAGATGTGCAACATTATTATTCGAGAATTCAATAATTAAAAGATAATGATTTTCTTTATAAAAGCAAAGATGCATAACCCTAATCTTATCTTGAGCAACAAGATAGCTCAAAAGATAAAGATAAGAACCTAAAACTTAGGAATTAAATATGCCTAAGTAAACTTATGCAAAGTGTAATTAAATATTAATTGTACACCAACAAAAGATGTAAAATTGCACAAAAAAGGTGTAAACAAGGAATATGAAAAGTCATTTGGTTCTAGGTCAATAGAGGGTAGTTGAAAATTAGTTGGAAGTTGTAGAGACATGTTGTATTTCCTTTAAAAATGCTTTGTAACCATTTGTGAACTCATGGGTGATTTGAGTAGTTGAATAAAATCAATGAAAAGCTCTATTTTTATACTTCTTTTCTAGAAAATAAGTGTTTTTAAGCCCTTGTATGGATTTTTACAAGAAAGAATACACGGTTAATTGATTGTAAGTGTTGGATCCTTCAATCACCTTCCATTTTCTTTTTGTTTCATGCAATTTGGCTTCCACTTGAGCAAGATTTAGGTAATTCACAGAAAACTGGTGAAACCTTGTCCTTGGGTTAACAAAGATATGAAAAATTATGTTTCTCTCATTTTCAACATTGAAAATTCTTGATTTCTGGTAGGGTCACTCCTTGGTGAATATACTTTCATGTTTTGAAGGCTTTGGAGCAAAGGGTTAAGGATAACATGAGTGAGATTTTAATTTATGACTGTAAACTATGTCTCACTCTGAAAATATAGAGTTATAAGAAGTTCACACCTAGGGTTTGCAAAAAAACATAAGGAAATGGAATTGAAATGGTTTAATAAGCTTGAGTGAGTCAACATTAGCATGTTCAAAGTGTTGATAGAAAGTATTAATGGATGGGGTTCGTAGATTCAATAAGCCCTAGTTGAAGTAAGGCCTAATAGGCTTAATTTGCATGTTTTCAATCATAATTGGATCACTATTTTCCAAAGTAACATATGATGGTTTTTAGTTATGATTTAAAAAACTTAAATGAGTACTCAAATTGATAATTACAATCATGTTTAGGGGTCTGAATGAAAAGATATTTTTGACAGTTTCTAGAATGAGTGCTACTAGAGTTAGGACCGTCAATGAAGGAATGGTTGGTTATGAGAGAAAAAAAACTTTTGTAAATGTTTGTTCTATTTTAGTTGAAGTTTCTAAGGAGTTTGAAGAGTTTAAGAAGTCTTGTTTGGGGCTTGAGGAGTTGAAGTTCAAAATAGTGCCTTTGTGAAGCTAAAGGTCTTAGGAAGTTTGTTTGTAAACTTGAATATAGAAATCAATGGGCAAACAATGAATCTGATTTCAATTGGCAAGCAAGATAGGAGGTTGATTTGCATGGACAAGTTCAAGCCTAATGTGAAAATGAAGGTGTTTAAGTGCAATTTCAAGATGGACTAGAAGCAAACCATACAAAGAATGGAGATTGTAGACAACTTCAAATTCAAGTGCAATTGAAATTTATTTCGCAAGGAGAATGATGTAGGAGCATCATGATAAACTTGTGATTCCATGAAGAAATTTTCAAAGGATGATCAATTTTTTTGTTTCAAAATTGTTCAAGGGTTATTTGAGTCATTTTTCCATGTATTGGAATCATTAGGAGGTCACTGTGTCCTATTTTGTAATAAATGTAAAGAGATGTCCAAAATGTGCAAAAAATTGTAAAAGATGTAAAATTGCACAAAAAAGGTGTAAACAAGGAATATGGAAGGTCATTTGGTTCTAGGTCATTAGAGGGCAGCTGAAAATTAGATGGAAGTTGTATAGAAATTTTGTATTTCCTTTAAAAAGGCTTTGTAACCATTGCAAACTTGTGGGTGATTGAGTAGTTGAATAAAATATATGAAAAGCTCTATTTTTATACTTCTTTTCCAGAAAATTAGTGTTTTTTGGCCCTTGCATGGATCTATACAAGAAAGAATACATGGTTAATTGATTGTAAGTATTGGAGCCTTAAATCACCTTACATTTCCTTTTTGTTTCATGCAATTTTATTTCCATTTGAGCAAGATATGGGTAATTCTCATAAAACTAGTGAAACCCTGTCCTAGGGTAAACAGAGATATGAAAAATTATGTTTCTCTCATTTTCAACATGGAAAATTCTTGTTTTCTAGTAAGGTTACTCCTTGGTGAATATAATTTCATATTTTGAAGGCTTTACAGGAAAGGGTTAAGGATAACATGAGTAAGATTTTAATTTTTGATTGTAAACCGTGTCTTTGTCTGAAAATGCAGAGTTATAAGTTCACACCTAGGGTTTGCAAAAACACATAAGAAAATGGAATTTTAATGGTTTAATAATCTTGAGTGAGTCAATATTAGCATGTTACAAGTGTTTATGAAGAGTATTGATGGATGGGGTTATTAAATTCAATAAGCCCTAGTTGAATCAAGGCCTAATAAGCCTAATTTGCACATTATCAGCCATAATTGGATCACTATTTTCCAAAGTAACATATGATGGTTTTTAATTATGTTCTAAAACACTAAAATGAGTACTCATAATGCTAATTATAGTCATATTTAAGGGTCTGAATGAAATGGTATTTCTGACAATTTCCAAAATGAGTGCTACTAGAGTTAGGACAATCAATGAAGGAATGGTTGGTTATGAGAGAAGATAGACTCTGGTAAGTGTTTATTATATTTAAGTTAAAGTTTATAAGGAGTTTGAAGAGTTTAAGAAGTATTGTTTGGGGCCTGAGGAGTTGAAGTTGAAAATAGTGCATTTGTGAAGGTCAAGGTCTTGGGAAGTTTTTTTGTAAACTTGAAGCAAGAAAAAGAGATTGAGTCCCTAATTGAGGAAAAAAAATTTAGGAGATTTTTTTTCTTCTTTTGCTTACATAAAAGTGGTATCAGAGCTCAAAAAGGTTTGTGCTAGAGAACGTTGGCTTTGGTGTTGTGGTTGTTTACAGGTTGAGAAGATAACCCGGTTATTGTCAAGAGCGGGAAAATAAAGTTGAGAAAAAGTGATTTGTGAAGCAAGGAGAGACTTGCTTAGTGTTGGAATGGTGTGTGCCTCAATCCCACTGGACTAAACCTTTGAAAGAACAATGCCGCTATGACCACTAAGAAGTCTAGTTGAATTGTATAAGTGTTACATGCTTGTACTACTATACCGCCAGTTGATGGTGAGAGAGGTGCAGTATTGCGGTTACAACCATACCACTAGAGCCTTCTAGTAGAGGTGTGGTAGTGCGGTGATACAGCCATAATGTGTGAAGCCTTCGAGCATAGGTGTTGTAGTATGGTGTATACCATCATCCTGTTGAAGCCTTCTAGTTGTAGTATGGTGTTACCACTGACACGTGCTTGTTTTGGAGACTATCGACGGTAGTGCAAGGTTACTGCCACCTTGGGACTATGTTGAAGACCTCCTATAGTGGTGTAGTGTAGTCACCGCCACATTGCAATAGGACTTGTAGGAGCTTGTGGTGGTTCTATGTAGTCACTGCCACACTGCAAGTGTGTTGTGACTTGGTTGTAGCAGAGTGGTGGGCATTTGAATCTATTTGGTTGGACAGAGGATGTTTACTTGGCTGACTACCAATGTGTTTGATGTTCATTAGAGGATCATGAATGAGTTGGAGAAGTTTGTTCGATGTCCAAGAGTTGTTGACGATTGGTCCAATAGAAGGAAAATGAACTAATCTATAGAGGAAGTTGAATTGTTTCCTATCAGTAGAGAACAAATGGTATAAAAATTGAAAGTTTTGCAATAAGGAGAAAGAGGAAGATCTAAGGAAGGTTATGCTACTAAAATCTCTCCTGATAGAATGCCTTGATCGGTCTTTTGTTGTTAATATGCTCTATATATTGTGTGAGATTATTGTAATAGTATGAAGGTTGTAATGGAATGAGAGGTAGATTAGGGAAATTTAAAAAAGAGAGAGAGAGAAGGAAATGGAACAAAGTTACGACCAATTTTCCTCCAGAATGAAACAAGATGTAATCTCTACAAAGACTTAGTGCTTGAGTTGTATTTGTAACTGTTCTATTGCATGAATAATATAATGGTGATCTAGGATTTTGGAGTGTGGGGTTTTTTACTCGAAAGGTTTTTCCCCACGTAAATCTGTGTTCTAATCTTTTGTTCCATCTTTCATGCTTATTGGTTTTGTTTGTTGAATCTGTATATGCAACTTGTTGAAACTAAATTTACATGTGCTTCTCTCAGAAGGATTAATGTTGGAAATGAATTGTGTCTAATTATGCTTTGTGACATAGCTGTAGTGTTTTTGAGGAAATCTAATTTAAATTAAAGTTAACAAAGATACTACAGATCTTGTATGCTTTTATGAGATGATCAAACTTTCCCAACAAGTGGTATTAGAGCCTTCTTTTGGTTGCTAGTTCTGGGTATTTCTCCTATGAAGATTTCTTAGTTTGTCAGGCTTGAGGAAATCTGGAGGAATCAATTGATGTATTGATCCTTTGGTGAGTGGAAGTCTTGTGGTATTTAGAGACAACACACAGCTTAAAGTATGGTGAAGATGGAGACAATGGAGTTGGTCACGTTGAATTGTTGTGATCTGTGACTCCTAGTTGGCAACGGTATAACCATAATGTATGAGGTGGATTTTTTTGCTTTGTGGCTGTGTAGCAGCAATGCTCTTATATTAGTTGTCTATGTAAGAGGCCCCCTAATAATATGGAGAGGTGTGGGTTGTTTCTCAGCCATGGAATAGAGTGCTTATGTTGGGTGGTGTTTCCTAGTGTTGGAAGGCACTGTTTTTCATTAACCTCGAATGCATGAAGGATATGGAGTTAATAATTGGATGATTTGAAAGCTTCTAAAATAGCCTATCTCTTTCTTAGATGCATGTGCATATTGGTGGTCTTGGAGTTGTCTTGAAACTGGCCTAGGGTTCCTGAATTGTTGTTTCTTTTTAAGGATGTATTGTACTTGCATGTTTCTTTTATGGTTTTGCAAGTTTTACATGATCAAGAAAACTTGATATTTTGTGGATTTGATAAAGAGCTATTTTCTAGACCCCTGCTTTCTCAGGGTGCTACTAGATGAGTTAGTTGCAGCTCTACTTGCATGCTTTGTGCATGATAGGAGAAGGTGTGATTCTTTCTCTACATAGAAATGTTTGGTATATGATTAGTCACTTATTGTTTCTATGGTAATGCTTGATGGATTCCTAGACTATGGTGCTCGGTGTGGACATGTTTGGAAAATTGGATCTGTACTTGATCTAGTGTTTTGAGTTAGGGTGTCTACATGCTTGTTCTCTTGTGAGACCTCATATTGTGCAAGACAATGATGTGGTAGTGAGTTTTCATGTTTCATTAATTGGATATATGAGTTGTGCAATGATGCGGGTTGTCTATATCCACATGATTTGATTAAGTGTTCATGTAGAGTTGATAGTTGGCCTAGTCTATGGTCACTTGCGCATTGGTTTGACTATTTTTCAAGTAAGAAGATGGATTATAAGTGAGTAACTGGATATTTGATTACAGAGTCTTGTAGCATGGTGAATCTCCTTACTTATGAGATCTTGGTTTCACTTGGGATAATTAGCAGTACAACAATATGTTTGTGGACCTAGAAGTTCTTTTTTTAGTTTTGGAGATTGATGGTCATGATGCTTGGAAAACTCAGTATCACTATTCAGTGGGAGCTTTAGCAATGACTGGAAATTCATCACTATGTGGTGAATACGCTTCTTTAGTGATGCAATTTTTTCTAGGAGGAACTCTTTGATCCTATTGTTGTAGAAGGGTTCTTTTGCATTTGCAAGGACACTATTTGAGGATGTGCAACATCTTGGAGCCATGAAGGATGTTTGATTCTTTGGCTAGCTAAGGTTTTGGTGGTGCTTGACATGTGATGTTGGTTTAGAGTATGCTGCTATTATTTCATGATATACTCTTAATTCTAGTTTAGAGTTTTGGCATGATGTATTGCTATTGAGACCATGGAATGTTCACTTGGAGCATGTGATCTCCTAAGGGGATGGCAAGATCACGATGTCATGATAAGTTCCTGATTCAGATGATTGGAGCTTTGACAGTGGTATGGTAATTCTTTGTGTATTGGGAACACTTTGATCATTTTCCTAATACTTCATGATAGTGCAATGATGCATTTGGAGTTTAGCATGAGATGATCGGTTGTCAGTACTCATGGATACATGGAGAATGAGGTGAGGTTGTATTTGATGGTTGGTCTTGATGATATTTCAATAGAAAGTCTAAGTAGCCTACACCTTGGTTGGACGTGAGTTCAACATAGACCTATGAGGAGATTGCTCTTGGATTAGTCATGATGACTTGCATGTTTTGGAGGAGCATTCTCATTCCCCACTGTTGGTCTACTCAATAGTTTATTACTTGAGAGGTATTGCCCATTGTTTCTCTCAAGTACTTTATGCTTTCTTTCTTTGACATGGACCTTGAGCTATTGTTAGATAGTTCTAGGGGATTCATTGTGAGAGATGGATCGCATTTTTATCTCCTTGGGTTTGTATTTTTTATCTATGATGGTCATAGGGGATGGTAGTGGGCTGATTTCCTGAGATGGGAAATGGAGAGGTTTGATCTTCTTTGAGAGGATTACATCCATATGTTTTGTTTGATCTTGGAGATTGAATGGTTGGGTGTTGTTATGCTTTTCTCTTTGGGATGTTTTGAAGAAGATCATACTTGTCACAATCGGATTTTAGAGGTGTATGTAGGAGTTTGTTCTACAAGTACATGATGTGCAATGTTTCTCTCTTTGGTCTTAGTTATCTTCCTAAAGGTTTTATTTCATATCACATTGGTTTGAGATTTGGTTGAAGCTGGTGTTTTTCACTCAAGTTCTTAAGTGGTAACATGGAAGTTGGGTATGTGCAGGATCATCATGGAAAAATAGGCCCTTAAGTGGTGAAAAAATTAGAAAAAATAGAGTTAGGAAACTTGATGTGAAATTTTGAATAAGTTATCTATATTATTTCAAAAATATGTAAGAATAGAATTTGTAGCAAATTAAATTTCAGTGAAAAATTAAGAAGTAGGTGTCTACCTGACCACCCTAACCACAATAAAATGACAATATTTTTTTATAAGATTTTAGATATAAGTAGAGGACTCATGTCTCGATGTGATGCATATTTTTTTGTAATTTTTTTCCAAGTAAATAATTAATTATAAATTTTTTATTGCAATTTTAAAAAATATAAAAAATTGTATGTCTAACACATAACTTGGTCAAAAATTCATGAAATTCAATTTATTTTAAAAATCCTATAGAATGTGAAGTATAGAATGTGACACATGTTTCGAATTTAAAAAATATGATATCGTTTGAAAGCTATAAATGTTTTTCAACCAGCCTATCAATTAGGAATTTAGTCGTAATTTAAATAGAAAATGAATAATAATTATTTATTAAATTCAAAGTAAAACATAATTTATATTGGTGGAAAGTTGAGAATCTCCTTTAAAATCCCTTTTTGTTTCATCAATTTTGGGTAAAAATATTGTCATTAGCCACATGGGCCATCATATCACTTACATATCACAACTTTTTGGCCCATCATGATCCTACACATACCCAGTTCTTTATCTCTTTCCTATTTTGTGTGTGAAGAACTTGGGAAAGCTGTGAAGACTAGTGGTGAGAATTGTTCTTGTATGTTACTAATTTGCAGGTTGTACATATTATTGTGGATATTTCCTTTGTACTACATGGTTACACTTTCTATGTGCTATCATTGGTAGACTTGTTACACTTTCTATGTGCTATCATTGGTAGAATTTTTACACTTTCTATGTGCTATCATTGGTATACTTGTATTACATGGTTATCCTTTCTATGTGCTATCATTGGTAGACTTGTTATGCTTTCAATCTTTTAGATTTGGCGTTTCTCATGCAGTGTGATTTCCTGAAAGTATTTGTTCTTCATCGACTTGTATACACGTGGACCTTGCAGTTGTAAGTACATGGTTTGGTTATGTTGGTGGCATAAGTTTACTAATGTTCGATACCTTTAAGGTATAGATGATTGGATGATCTAGCATTTGTTGTGGGTGCTATTTTCAGTCACATGGGTTTATCAATTGGATAGAAGCAGTCAGTTTGATTGTTGTTCTAGCTGATGTTTTTATCTTGTTTTCTGGAATGATGGTAGTATCTTGTTGTTGATATCATTGGGATACTTTGCTTGTGTTCATTGGACTAGTGCATATTAACCTTGGCTTGTACCTTTCTTCCATAGGTGGCATGTTGGAGGATGAAAGGGATTGTTTCCTGAACGGTGGACATCTTAGATGTTGTTGTAGAAGTCTTGATGGAGCATAATAGAATATTTGAGATCTATGGTTTCATGGAAGATTGTGATTGGTTGCAATGTTGGATAGTTAGTTACAGTTGGATACTTGATTTTGTTGCAGATTGTCTAGTAGACTATTATCTGTGGAAACTTTTTGATTGGGTGTCCTGAATGCTGTTACACAGAGAATTGGATAGAGTAGGATCTAAACTATGGTGTTAGTGTAATCTCAATAGTTCCTAACTGCTCTGGAGGTGCTAGTGTGATCTTCATCAAGTGGGAGACTTTTGGAATTTTGTGCCTCAATCCCATTGTCCTAAACCTCTAAGAGAGCAATGTCACCATGACCACTGAGAAATCTAGCTGAATTGTATAAGTGTTGCATGCTTGTACCACTATACTACTAGGTGATGGTGTGAGAGGTGTGGTAGTGTGGTTACCGCCATATCGAGGGAGCCTTCTACCACCACCATACCACATGAAGCCTTCTAGCAAAGGTTTGGTAGCGTGGTGTATACTGCCATACTACGAGAGCCTTCTAGCAGAGGTGTGGTAGTGTAGTTATACTTCCATATTGTGTGAAGCATTCTAGATGTAGTATGGTGTTACCACTGACTCGTGGTTATGTTGGAGACTGCTGCTAGTAGTGTGGGGTTATTGCCACCCCCAGCTATGTTGAAGACCTCCTGTGGTGGTGTGGTTTAGTCACCGCCACACCACCATAGGACTTGGAAGAGCCTGCAATGGTACGGTGTAGTCACCACCACACCATGAGGGTGTTGTGACTTGGCTGTGGTAGAGCGGTGAGCATTTGAATCTATTTGGAGGGATGGAGGATGCTGAATTGGCTGACCATTGATGTGTTTGATGTTCATTGGATGATCATGAGTGAGTTGGAGAATTTTGTTCGATGTCAAAGACTGGTTGACAGTTGGTCCAATAGAAGGAAAACAAACTAATCTACAAAGGAAGTTGAATTGTTTCCTATTAGTAGAGAATGAATGGTATAAACATTGAACTTTTTGCAATAAGGAGAAAGAGGAAGATCTAAGGAAGGTTATGCTATCGAAATCTCTCCTAATAGAATTCCTTGATCGATATTTCATTGTTAATCTGCTCTGTATATTGTGTGAGAGTATTGTAATAGTGCGAAGGTTGTAATGGGCTAAGAGGTTAATCAGGGAAATGTAAAAAAGGGAGAGAGAGGGAAATAAAATAGAGTTGCTACTAGTTTTCCTCCATAATGAAACAAAATGTAATCTTTGTAAATACTTAGTGCTTGAGTTGTATTTGTAACTGCTCTATTGCATGAATAATACAATGGCGATCTCGGCTTTTGGAGTACAGGTTTTTTACCTGAAAGGGTTTTCCACACATAAATCTATTTGTTCTAATCTTCTTTTCCATCTTTCATGTTTATTGGTTTTGTTTGTTGAATCTATTTATGCAATTTTTTGAAATTGAATTTACATGTGCTTCTCTCAGAACAATTAATGTGGGAAATGAACTGTGTCTAATTCCACTTTGTGACATAGTTGTACATGTTTTTGAGGTAATATAATTGAAATTAAAGTTAACAAAGGCACTACAGATCTTGGATGCTTTTCTGAGATGATCAAAGTTTCCCAACACTTAGAGACCATCTAAAAGATGGATATTTGCGAAGACATTTGCAAGTAGAGGAAGAAAGGAAGAGACAAGAGAATATTGACAAAGAGGTAGTAGCATTGAAGCAAGAGATGAGAAGATTGGACGCAAAGTTTAGTGATTTTTATGTAGAGTCCATGAAGAAGATAGAATAGTGGATCAGACAAGCAACAAGTTGGAATTTGACAGTGAAAACGAAAGTGGTATGGCCCATCAAACAGATACTCCAAAAAAGAATAAGACAAATGAAGATGAAATAGAAAAAAGAAGAAGAAACATCTAAAGATGAAAATAAAGAATTCAAGGATGGAGAAAAATGTAGTGTAGCCATTTCCAAGAATGAAGATGAAGGAGAAATAGACATCAAGAACCTGATTTTAGAGGAAGGAGATATTGAGTTGGTGTCAAGATTGGATGAAGAGAATATTATGGATGAATTGATCTTGCAGATTTGCAAAGAGATGAAGAAGGATGGAGGTATTGTGATAGAACTAATGTGTCATTTATGTATTGTGATTATGTTTTGGATAGGGAAAAATTTGAATACCAAAGTACAAAGGGGGAAAAAGATACTGAGATGCACCAAAGCATAATGAATCTCATTTCAGTTGGCAAGCAAGATATGAAGTTGATTTGTATGGAAAAGTTCAAGCCTAAGGTGAAAATGAAGGTGTTTAAGTGTATTTTCAAGGTGGAACAGAAGGAGAGCATACAAAGAATGGAGATTGTGGAGAAATTCAAATTCAAGTGGAATTGAAATTTATTTGGATGGGAGAATGATGCAAGAGCATCATGACAAACTTGTGATTCCATGGAGAAAATTTGAAAGCATCATCAATTTTTTTGTTTCAACAAGGTTCAAAGGTTATTTGAGTCATTTTTCCATGTATTAGAATCATTAGGAGGTCATTGTGTCCTATTTTTTAGTAAATGTAAAGATATGTCCAAAAAGTGCAAAAAATTGTAAAAGATATTAAATTGCACAAGAAAGGTGTAAAGAATGAATATGAAAGCTCATTTGGTTCTAGGTCATTAGAGGGAAGTTGAAAATTAGTTGGAAGTTGTATATACATGTTTTATTTCCTTTAAAAATGCTTTGTAACCATTTGTGAACTCATGGGTTATTGAGTAGTTGAATAAAAACAATGAAAAGCTCTATTTTTATAATTGTTTTCCATAAAATCAGTGTTTCCAGGCCCTTGTATGGATTTGTACGAGCAAGAATACATGGTTAATTTATTTTAAGTGTTGAAGCCTTCAATCACCTTCCATTTTATTTTTGTTTCATGCAATTTGGTTTCCATTTGAGCAAGATATGGGTAATTCTCATAAAATTGGTGAAACCTTATCCTAGGGTAAATAGAGATATGGAAAATTATGTTTCTCTTGTTTTCAACATTGAAAATTTTGATTTCTTGTAAGGTTACTCCTTGGTGAATAAAATTTCATTTTTTGAAGGCTTTGGAGCAAAGGTTAGAGGATAACACGAGTAAGATTTTAAATTCTAACTATAAACTATGTCTCAGTCTAAAAATACAGAGTTATAAGTTCACACCTAGGGTTTGCAAAAACACATAAGAAAATGGAATTGTGATGGTTTAATAAGCTCGAGTGAGTCAAGATTAGCATGATACAAGTTTTGATGAAGAGTATTGATGGATCAGGGTTAGTAAATTCAATAAGCCTTAGTTGAATCAAGGCCTAATAGGCCTAATTTGCACGTTATTAGTCATAATTGGATCACTATTTTCCAAAGTAACATATGATGGATTTTAGTTATGTTTTAAAACACTAAAATGAGTACTCAAAATTCTAATTATAGTCATGTTTAAGGGTCTGAATGAAAATATATTTTTGATAGTTTCCAAAATGAGTGTTACCAGAGTTAGGGTTGTCAATGAAGGAATGGTTAGTTATGAGAGAAGACAGACTTTGGTAAGTGTTTATTCTATTTGAGTTGAAGTTTCTAAGGAGTTTGAAGAGTTTAAGAAGTCTTGTTTGGGGCCTGAGGAGTTGAAGTTCAAAATAGTTCCTTTGTGAAGGTCAAGTTCTTGGGAAGTTTGATTGTGAACTTGAAGCAACAAAAAGGGATTCAGTCCCTGATTGAGGAAATTTTTTGAGGAGATTTTTTTCTTCGTTTGCTTACATCAAAGAGAAAAACATTGAAGAGACCATGGAGGATGGGATGGATGTAGCTGATTCAAATTTTCAATAGGTGAATGTGGATTTATAATACGATTATAGAAACTAATCCTAGTATATCTTCAAATACACCTTTCAATGATATGGAGAATGTGAAAATGGGAATGAATCTAGTTACATCTTCAAATCCACCTTTGAATGATAGGAAATTTTGATTATATTTGATATTTGTATTGATGATTTACAAGAAGCTAGATATACCAATGTTGAGATTGATTCTATTCGTGGACAAGTTGTAGAAAACAAATATGGGTATGTGAAGGACTATCATGGAAAAAAGGCCCTAAGTGGGCAAAAAATCGAAAAATTAGAGTTAGGCAACTTGATAAAAAAAATTGAATAAGCATCTATATTATTTCAAAAATATGGAAGAAATAGAATTTTAGAAGTAAATTGAATGTAGTTTCTAAACTACTAGGTTTGTTTAAAATAAATAAAATCTATTTGGTGAAAATTTGAGAAATTTCAATGCCTAAAATTCTCGTGCAAAATAAGAAGTAGGTGTCTGTCTGACCACCCTAACCACAATAAAATGATAATATTTTTTTATAAGATTTTAGATATAAGTAGAGGACTCATGTCCCGATGTGATGCACATATTTTTGTAATTTTTTTCCAAGTAAATAATTAATTGTTGAAAATATCAATTTTGGATAAAAAAAGTCGTCAACCACATACCCATCATATTGCCACTTTTTGTCCCATCATTATCCCACACATACCCATATTGAAAATGAAATCCCTTGTATTGGTCAAAATGAAAATCCTTTTGTTGTTAAAAATGAAAATCCTTGTGTGGGTGAAAACAAAAATACTTTATTGTTGAAAATAAAAATCATCGTGTTGTTGAAAATGAATATTTATTTTAGAATTGAAAGTACTATTTTAGATAATCTTTCTAGTAATATTTCTTGGAGACAAATAAGAACATATTCTAATAGATTATATACAAATAATTTTCTTATTCAAAAATATATCATTTAAATGTTAATTGATTATGCAATTTATGAGAATGTTGAAAATGAGAAAATTAGTGAAAACGTTAGACATTTTTGTGAAACTAAAAAAAAAATGAATCACTTAAACATGCTATATTAATGTTGCTAGTGCCATTGAGACTATTGGAAAGAAGACTCGATCTAAAGTTAAGAATGCAACACAATAAGCTATAACAACTACTATAGTGAATAAAACAAGTTTGGATAAAATAATGTTAAGAAACATTATTGGAATTCTAAACATACATCTTAAAACATTGGTAAGAGTGGAAAAGAGAAGAGAAAGTATTGAAAATGATCTGATCAACCAATGTTGAGTTTTAGTGGTCTACTCCCAAGTTTTGACATGAAATTGAGTATTAAAATTAAATATTTTGTTGAAAAATATTGACATGATAACACAGTGGTATCATCTAATGCTAGATGTGTTTTAAAATTAAGAGTGAGGTCTAAAATTCATGATCCTCATCTAAAACTCCTATTAAAGACAACTCAAACTAAATTTTATAGAAAATTTGTAGATGATTCAATGTCACTTGAAAATATTACTATAAGTCAAAGATCATTTGAAAAATGTAAACCTTGGTATGTAAAAATTAATAAGAAAAGAATCTCACATTTTCATAAAACATGTGTAATTTTTCTATTATTATGATTTTTTTATATATAAGTTGTACTTTAAATACTAACATGATTATGTTGGAATGTGGTATTAATATGCCACCTAAAAAAATAAAGGAGTTTATAGTAGGTTTGCTTTGTGAAAAATCTAATGGGAAATTATTTTATTTAATTTCATGTATTTCTAGACAATGCACTTGTTGTGGCAATTTTTCATTGTTTAAGAGAATGTATACATGAAAGTGTTGAAAATGATTTTGGACAACATTTAGTGGATGTTAAAATATTTAGGAATGTTAGGTATTCTTTAAATGATGGAAAAATTGGAAAGCATTGTGATTTAATTATATAAGAAGATGAGAGTACATGAATTCATATCACAATTCTAAGAGTAAGATTAGGTATGTGGAGGATCATGATGGGTATGTGGGACTAATTTATTTTTTACCCAAAATTAATGAAACGAAAGGGTTTTTAAAGGAGATTCTCAGCTCACTAATATAAATTATGCTTTACTTTGAATTTAATAAATAATTATTATTCATTTTCTATTTGAATTACTACTAAAGTCTCGATTGATAGGCTGATTGAAAAATCTATAGCTTTCAAACAAGATCACATTTTTTGAATCTAAACATGCATCACATTCTATGCTTCACATACTATAGGATTAAAAAATTGAATTTCATGAAGTTTGACCAAGTTAAGGTGGTCGACATTGAGTGAGTTTTTATATATTTTTAAAGTTGTAATAAAAATTTCATAATTAATTATTTACTTGGAAAAAAATTACAAAAAATATGCATCACATCTAGACATGAGTCATCTACTTATATCTAAAATCTTATAAAAATACTATTATAATTTTATTGTGGTTATGGTGGTTAGATAGACACCTACTTATTTTTCCCTGAAATTTAAGTACTACCGCATTGAAATTTCACCAAATAGATTTATTTTTAAAAACCTAGTAGTTTAGAAACTATATTCAATTTGCTATAGATTCTATTCTTACATATTTTTGAAATAATATAGATAACTTATTCAATTTTTTACATCAAGTTTCCTAACTCTAATTTTTCTAAAATTTTCACCACTTAAGGGCTTGTTTTTTCCATGATGATCCTGCACATACGCATTATACCAAAATATGTGAAACACTCTCAACATGCCTAATGGCTTGATGGACAATTTTGCACATGTAGAAACACATTTTCAGTTGGAAGTATACTATCACTAGTTGATTTTTCAAAAAACTGTACTCTTGCTCCACAAGAGGAAATCCAATAACAATATTACAATTTAGTGTATGTGGCTATGTTTGTTCATATTGTATACAGACATGTAGATGATAGTATAGAGGATGATAGAAATTTTTTTAGGGAGTACCATTTCTATTTGAATGATAACCGATTACACTGGCAAGAGTTTTTCAATATTGTTCCAATATATAATATACAAATTTAGGAGAAAGATGAATCCATATGATATAACATCTCATATGGTAAAAAAATTGTATGGGACAATTCAAGAATGCTCAATGTTTTATTGGCTAAGTAGGGTTCACAAGGAAAATAATATCCAACATATGTGGATTTTTTTGAAGTTACACATGGTAAAGGATAACATGATGGAGCTAGTGCATGTGTTAAAATAATTCTTGCTAGAGAGAAATTGAAATTTAAGGATGCAGTAAAATTTGAAGATGTGCGTGTTATTATGGATTGATGCAATATAAAATTATCTTTAGAATCAAGTGAGAACTCTATAATTCAATGATTCTTTTAGTTGGTTGAAGAGGAGAACATTCTACCTAGACTTGATTGTGATATGCTTTTCCTTCACATTGCTTGAATAGATAAACTCATAAAAGATCAATATCATCAAACCATACACATGAAACTACAACAAGATAGTTGTTACTAATAGAAGCTACAATACTAGTCTATGGTTTCTCCCCATCAACATCAAATATAGTAAACTCACGTTCAAAATCACAAAACACACTTCTAAACAACCCATAGATGCCTACTTTGATAAAGTAAATTGGTGGCTTATTGTTTATTATAGAACTTTTTATACTTGATAGCTTTACCGAGGCTTATTTTTCAAAGACAACTACCAATATTAGCTTTTGTAAAATAGAAATTTTTAGACAAATCCCAAATCTCAACTTCTCTTAGATCATGCAAAGTGATAGATTTTACTCCCACCAGTATAACAATTTTTATGATCTCAACTCCAAGACCTTCAAGACCAAAGATGGGAACATTTGCACCAAAGAGGTGCTGCATAGCCTCCCTTCCATACACTACCAACAACCTGTTGTGCAAGTCCTCATCGATGTGAGCAACTTCAGCTAGGTTGGCATCTCCAGTGGCAATCATTTTTACCTTCTAGCTTGGCACGTCACTAGCACCACCCTCAACATGCAATATTTTCACTAGATTCTCCATGATTTCTCTCTTAGCGACTCTCTTTATGGGTAGCATATAGTGCGGCTAACTAATCAAACGAGGGCTAAATTTTCTCAAAATAGGCATTGAAGTGAAACCCTGAAGATGGATAGCTCAAAAATTAAGAATTTGATAGGACAAATAGATCAACAAGAGGAGATCTTTAGCAAATTGTGTGGCAATCAATCCTTCAAACCCTTGTTGCAAAATTTATAGAGGAGAGATGATGTTCCAATAATATCACTATTTTATGCAGTCCTTTACAAGCATCCAATTCTTAAACAACCATCAATTCAACTCAATAACAATGTTATGGTGACTTCAACTGTCTCTATTGTAATTAAATACCTTAGTATGCCTTACTATGCCAATAATTGTGCCACAAAAGTAAGCTATGAGAAAATAATAAGAAGGATCAAGGCATACTAGAATGAGATTGAAGAGAAATATGAGCAAAATGTAGATTATAATGATTCAAAAATAACGTATAACTTCTTGCAAGGAAAGACATGATTGAGAAGGTGATCTAGTACTGTCAAGAATAATCAGTTTTATTATCCAATGGAGGACCATTGACAATAAATCACTTATGCATTCAAGGCACCAAGTAGTATTACTTTGCAACCAAAACAATGTCTTGGTCATGTTTGAAGGATTTGCATAACATGAGCAAAACCATACTAATTTTTGTCACCATACTTTTCAACCAGACTTACTTAATACTACTAAATGGTGTCTATATTTTCATAACAAGATGGCATTCAACATAGTGCAATACCTAAATCAGTACCAAATGAAGTCACAAATTGAAAACCTAAGCATTATATCACTATCTCCTTGATCACTGCATCACTTTGTTTAAGTTATTATATTATTTCAACTATCACTCAATAGGTCATTAGATATCAAATAATTTTTTCACAGAGTGTAGGGAAGTCCATTTTGTAAGCATAAAGAACAATGAAACACTAATCATCCGATGATTGGAACATTATTACAACTGTCCATCAACACTTTTAAGAAACTATCAAAGTATAAAAAGTATTCCAAAGGATTTATTGCAAGCATGTGTATGAAGAAGTCAAAGATGTCGAAGCATGTATCTCTAAAACATACATGAAAACTGACCAGTTATCAATAACTGTGACTCATCACTAGCACTACAAAGATATCACCATAAACACAATGTAAGCAACAAAAAAATAGGGATATAAAATAACACTTGAAGCTCCCCCTAAAAAAAAAACATAAAAAGATTTAGTGAAGAGAAATAGGAGGAAGATCATCCAATCTCTCCCTCAGCTAATCAACCATTCTCAAACAATTGATGTCTTGCATATTATAGATGTTTCCTTTGGTCCTCAATCTTTCTGCAACAATTGTACCTATTTTCTTTCTAGTCTCACATCCAAGAGGATAAAAAAGAACATAAAAACCATTATAAAAAATTGAGTTACACTTAAGAGATTATGCTTGAGACCCTCTACATTATATATATCATGCAAAGGTAAGCTAGCATTCAAAGAAATAGTACCTTTCCCAATGATATGAATATAGTCATCATTTCCAAACAGTACTGAGCCTCTATCACAATCTTCAAATTTGATGAAGTTTCTTTTATCCCTAGTCATGTGGTGACAACACCCATTGTTTAACACCCACAATTATTTCTTCTTGGCATGTAGAGTTGTTTGAACAAGCATGTATTTTGTCTCTTTGTCATCCTTCTTTGGCTTCCAAATCATCTTTCTTTTATCTGCATTGAATGATGTCTTGGAAAGAATGTTAGTTTTCTTTTGATGTGTAACAAAGTTGGATCTTCCACACTTTGCTATATATCTAAAATCTTCATTTTGAGAGCTTAAGCTCATTTTATACATAACCCTACATTCACTTGCCTTATTCTTGTATTGATTGTATTGAAAGCAATGGCCAAAGAAATACAGATTACTTCTTAATAGAATATTCCTTTTTCCAATTGATGGTTTCACAAACATTTCACTTGTAATATTGGCATGTTGAGATTCAACAGAATGAGAGCATCGGCCTTCCATAAACCCTAGACTAGTTTTATCTTTATGGTATCTTTGTTTACCTATAAGATCTACCACTTTGTTACTGCTATCACACATATCAAGCTCTTTCCTCAAGTCAACAATTTTTGCCGCTAAAGTGCAAAATTATTTTTCTTTGATTTCTAATTGCAATTTAGTAACTTCTAGAATTTCAATTTGAATTTTTAGATCAACAATTTGTTTTTTAGAATCATTCACTTTATTTGCTAGGTTTTCATTGTCTTTTTGAATCTAGCTTTTCTGTATGATCATAGCCCCCTTTTTGAGTTTCTTAATTTCACTTGGAGCACTTCTCAGCTCACCCTCAAAATCCACCTTAGGTTCAGATTGATCTGCAATCTTTTCATTTTGATTTTGACTTGGACTAATGATTGTCATAAACATGGTTTCTTCTCCTTCTTCAATGGATGCATCTATACCACTGTCTGTTACATCAACATCTTTGATGAATATAATTTTCTTCTTTTTGATTTTTTTTTTCTTTTTAAAGGTATTTTCTTCTTGTCTCCCATTATGGGTATGTGCAGGATCATGATGGGCCAAAAAGTGGCAATATGATGGGTATTTGTAGGGTATGTGACTGATGACATTTTTTTTACCCAAAATTGATGAAATGAAAAGAGTTTTTAAAGGATATTCTTAGCTTTTCACCAATTTAAATTATGCTTTACTTTGAATTTAATAAATAATTATTATTCATTTTCTATTTGAATTGTGACTAAAATGCTAATTGATAGACTGATTGAAAAAAAGCTATAGCTTTCAAACAGTATCACATTTTTTGAGTCCAAAACATGCATCACATTATATGCTTCGCATACTATAGGATTAAAAAAAGAAAAATTTAGTTTCATGGGTTTGATCAGGATTAAGGTGGAAATACAAGTTTTTATATTTTTTAAAAGTTGTAATAAATAATTCATAATTAATTATTTACTTAAATTTCAAAATTTCACCAAATAGATTTTTTTTTTAAATAAACCTAGTAGTTTAGAAACTACATTCAATTTTCTACAGATTCTATTCTTACATATTTTTTAAATAATATAGATAACTTATTCAAATTTTTACGTCAAGTTTCCTAACTCTGATTTTTCTGAATTTTTTGCCACTTAAGGGCCTGTTTTTCCATGATGATCCTGCACATAACCTTATCTTCTTAATCACTTTCAGAGTATTTGTTAGGGAATTAAGCAACATAATGCCCAATCTTTCAACAATTAAAACATTTAAAAGGTAGCTTCCCTTTATACCTACCTAATCCTCTCTTTAGTTTGCTCACAAGTACAAATTCATTGTCATCTAATTTCTCTAAATTAGAGTTTATGTCATTGTCCTTTTTCATAGACTTAAAAGAAATTTCTTTGGTAGTAAGATTATCACTATACATTCTCATTTTGTAGGCTGTAAAGAAACCATGAAGTTCATCTAAAGTGAGTTTGTTTAAGTCGCTCGAGCTTCTACAACAAATATTTTAGGATCATATTTAGGTATCAATGATCTTAACACCTTTTTAACAACATTTTTTTTCTTCTAAAGCTTCACCAAGACCATGAATTGAGTTTACAGTTTCCTAGACTCTTACAGGGTAATCGACTACCTTCTCTTCCTTAGTCATCTTTAGGCCTTCAAACTTGGCTCTAAAAGCTTATAATTTAGCCTCTTTAACCTTTTTATCACCCTCATAAGTACTAGATAGTTTATCCCAGATAGACTTTGCACTTTTATAGTTCATAATTTTAACGAACACATCATTATTTAGTCCACAAAAAATAGCATTTTCAGCCCTAGTGTCAAATTCATAGGCCTTTTTCTTGGCTGCAGTAGAGGGTGCTACTGTGGTAGTGTACTCAATCTCAATTGCATGCCAAACTACATAACCTAGAGAAGTTATATTTAACGATGCATTCTATATCTAGCCAGTACCATCAAATAACGGTGCTTTGAAAGTAGAAAGACCTTACTGATTTTCCATGGAAAGTACTCCACTAGGAATCCCCTAAGATGGTTAAACTTTTGGCAGGGGTATGGATTTGATACGACTTGTTGGAGTATGGGAAACATTGAGAGAGGGGAGGTGAATCAGTGTTTCAAAATCAACTTCAATTCAATTTTTTTCCAAATTTTTTTCCAAGAATTTTCATAACACATAACTTCTTTGTAATCATGGAATGTTCAATTTCAAGATTTTATTCAAATGTAATAGTCAATAGCTTATTCTTAAACCACATTCAAAGATCTCATATATTCCAAAGTGCATAACACAAGCAACAATACCAAATTGCATCACACAAAAGAATCATAACACAATATTTTTCATGAGTGGAAAACACTCATAGGGATGAAAAACTACTTTGTAAAATGCCTCACTAGCTTAGTAAAAAAATCATTGAATATAGAGCCTCAATGGCTACTATTTGTGCCTCACTTGTAAAGTCTCATTGGCTATAAAAATATGCCTCACTAGATTTTCAAGTTCATAATTTGCCTCACTGGCATAAAGATGTCTCACTAACATTTACCAACAATCAAGATAAAAGGTAAATGACAGAGGATTACTCTATTTCTCTAATGCTCATATTATCTTATAGCCTTAATGCATTCCATGTCCTCTAAACTCCATCTGAATTGAAGTCTAGAACACACACAATAAATCAACCTTATTCACTGTCTTTTTGCAACAATGTTTTAAGCACAAACTTTTATTTACAACTCATTCAATATTTCCAGAATACGTTTTATCAATCAACTGCAATATAGGGTTTCGAAAGAAACCTCTCTTTACATAACAAAGTAATCATAACATTTTAAACAAAAAGAGTCTAGCAATCTAAATCTCCAACTCACAATGTAACAACATTTTCAAATGCTCATTTTCATGAAACTAGGATTTCGAGAGAAACCTTTACATTCAAAGCATAATGATCATAAAACAACTAAAAATTGATTCTTGATTTCTCAAATTTTTTAGTGCACTCTAACCATAAGCCATGTTCAAACATCTAAAATATGTAGCAATGAAGAACCCACCAAAAACTATAATACCATACCTCAGTTTAAGACCGAATGTAATTGAAAACAACTTTCATATCTCAACTACACAAATCACCGTATCTTTCAACTATCCATGGCCACTGGGTGCTGTCATAATAGTGGTTTACAATTCCTGAGAGGAACGAATTTTAGCTGAAATCACATATTTTTAAAAAATATAATGATTTAAGCCTTAAAAAGTTCTATTTTAAGGATTCCAATTGAAGAGGGTTTGATCAAATCACCTTAGATCAAACCCCCATAGATATAACCTCGCTAGTTTTAAACCATACCTATAAATGCGTCTCTTTTACACCTATCAAAATGCTGATAAAAAATCACTTTTGATTTAGCTTTTGGGGGATCAAATGAATTCATTTAAAATTTATTTCAAATGATTATGGTATTCCTTAGAACAAGCTATCAATGAATATAATTTTAATATATTTTGGTTTTGTTATGTATTTTTTTTTAAGTTTATTAAACATAGGTTTTCATCGAAAATGAATTTCTTTCTTCACATGTGGAAAAATAGAAGATTATCAAAAAAAAAATTGAAAAATATAGAGTGAGACATTGAAGTCCTTGATCCAACAAAAAAAAAATTTTGATATATACAAAAAAAGTTATGCATTATATGGTCCACTATCTGAATTATAATTAGTTTGACTTTGAAACTTGATTAAAAAAAAATATTCAATAAAAACTATCTAACCAAGTGGAAGCGCTAGATATCAGAGTTACAAATCTAAATTTGAAAGAATTAGAATTTTATCCTTCATGGAAAAAAAGTTTATGTGTTATACGGTGTGCGTCACTTTTTAAAAATGTTGTTT
Organism: Sequoia sempervirens; assembly: GCA_007258455.2. Lineage (NCBI taxonomy): Eukaryota > Viridiplantae > Streptophyta > Pinopsida > Cupressales > Cupressaceae > Sequoia > Sequoia sempervirens. Next base: position 36,541,963 of record VDFB02000017.1, on the reverse strand, counting down.
CTGAAAAAAATCAATTTTTGTGGAGATGGAAAAAGAAGTGCAATTGATTCCAAAATTTTGAAAAATATTTTTAGAATCTACAGAAAAAATTTGATGAGACTCTAGTTTGCACCATCTTCAAATTCCTCATAGTTTAGCCGCTATAGGTGCCCGAATGTAAAGATTTAGTTAAAAATAATAATTTCAGTGTCCAGTTTGGCCAAAAATTGTAAACCACTATTATGGGATCACCCCACTGCTATCAAATAATTTTTGTAAATTTTTTGCTCTTCCAAGCTTCAACCCAAGCTGTTTAATTCTCGAGCATTAACCCTAAGTCTACCGCCATAAACTCCAAACTCTAAACTTTGCAATATACCAGATACACCATCCTTTAAGCATATTAAACAATATTAACTTGTTGAACCCGCATTCCCTAGAAAGTGATGATAGAAACATTGAAATAAGGCACCCATCAAACCTTTTCTGAAGTTCTTTTAACTTGCTAGTGCAGGTCACAAATTAAAGACCTTAATTGATACCTTTGGAATTTATGGATAAATTACAAACATTTCAAAAAGCCTCGATGAAACACAATGCCCCTTTGACACCATATACATTAGACAAGGCTATGGAAAATTTTGCAGCTAGACATTCGCCAAGAGGAACATCAAAGTAGAATGAAAGTTGTGCCAACCTTATACCACCGATTACTTGCATTATGAAATCAACAACAACAATTCCAATGGCCAACAACTAGATCCCAATTACCTGGTGTTTTTCTAGCAATACACCTAGACATGTTTCCAAGACTTTGATTAACAACTTTAGTTTTCCCATCCATTTGAGGGTGATAAGAAAAACAAAAGTTCAGATTAGTACCCAATTTCTTCCATAGGGTCCTCCAAAAATGACCCACAAACTTAGTATCCTTATCAGAGATAATACTTTTAGGAATCCCTTGCAATGTCACTACTTCTTTGAAGAAAAAAATTGCAATGTTAGTGGCATCACTAGTTTTCTTGCAAGGTAAAAAATTCACCATTTTGGAAAACCCATCTACCACAACAAAAATTGAATCAATTCCCCATTGTGTACGAGGCAAGCCAAATACAAAGTCCATACTCACTGAATCCCAAGGCCTAGTTGGAACTGCAAGTGGTTGATATAATCCAACATGCTGGCTTCTCCCTTTAGCATGTTGACAAATGTTGCACCTTTCAACATATCTCGTCACATCCTCTTGCATCTTTGGAAAAAAATAATGAGTGCTCAATTGCAAATAAGTCTTATCCTATCCAAAGTGACCAAAAAGACTAGCACAATGATTTTCCTTCAACAAATTGTCTCTCATGGACCCTTTAGGAATGTGAAATTTATTTCCTTTGAACAACAAACCTTCTTGAATCATATAATCAACCCATGGCTCCTTATTTTGTCAAATAGGATCATTGCAAGCTCCAAATGCTTCCTTAAAATGTGCATCCTTTGCATACAACTCTTTTAAACTTTCAAAGCCCACAAAATTAGTTTCTATTTCACAAAACAACAAATTCTTTCTACTCAAAGCATCATCAAATTTATTCATTTTTCCAATCTTATTCTTCAAAACAAAATTAAAACCTTCGAGATACTCAGCCCACATGGCATGTATTTGATTCAATTTGTTTTGGTTGTTGATAAACTACAAAGCATGGTTATCCATGTATACAATGAACTCTTAAGGTAGATAATTATTTCTCCATTTCTTTAAAGATTAAACTAAAGCATAGAATTCCAAATCATAAGAAGAATACTTCCTTTATGCATCATTTAATTTCTTGCTAGAGAATGCCACTAGTTTACCTACTTGACTTAGGATAGCCCCAATAGCCAACCCACTAGCATCACACTCTATTTGAAAAACTTTTTCAAAATTAGGCAAAGCAAGAATGGGCTGCTCACTCACCTTTTGCTTCAAAAATCTAAAACCATATTTATCCTTCCTAGTCCATTCAAATGGCATCTTATTCCCCTTTATAGTCTCAAGAATAGGTGCTACCACATGACTGGAACTTCTAATAAATTTTCTATAAAAACTTGTGATTCCATGAAAGCTCCTTACCTCCATTACTTTTTTAGGTGTTTTCCAATCAAAGATAGCTTGCACCTTCTCTTTTTCCATCTTCAATCCCTCCTTTGACACCACAAAGCCCAAATAAACTAGTTCGGTCTACATAAATACACACTTTTTCATATTTATCTACAACTTCTCCTTTTGCAACCTCTTCAATACCTACCTCAAATGCTCAAGATGCTACTCCTTATACCTACTAAACACCAAAATGTCATCCAAGTATACAATCACAAATTTACCAAGGAATGGTTTCAAAACCTCATTCGTGAGTTACATAAAAGTGCTAGGTGCATTAGACAATCCAAAAGGCATAACAAACCATTCATACAAACCATCACTAGTCTTAAAAGTTATTTGCGGGTATGTGTAAGATAATGATGAGCCAAAAAGTCACGATATGTAAGTGATATGATGGACCATGTGGTTGAAGACTTTTTTCTTACCCAAAATTGATGAGAAGAAAAGGGTTTTTAAAGGAGATTCTCAGCTTTCCACCAATATAAATTATTTTTTACTTTGAATTTAAAAAAATATTATTACTCAGTTTCTATTTGAATTACGACTAAAGTCATGATTCATAGGCTAATTGAAAAACATCCATAGCTTTCAAACAATATCACATTTTTTTGAATCCAAAAAATGTGTCACATTCTATGCTTCGCATACTATAGGATTAAAACATAATAATAATTTCATGAAGTTTTGACCAAGTTAAGGTGTTCAAACATGGGAGTTTTTATATTTTTAAAAAAGTTGTAATAAAACTCAAATTATTTACTTGGGAAAAATTACAAAAAATATGCATCACATCGACATGAGTCCTCTAATTATATCTAAAATATTATAAAAGAATATTATCATTTTATTGTGGTTAGAGTGGTCGACAAACACCTACTTTTATTTTTTTCCCTAAAATTTAAGTACCACTGCATTGATATTTCAAATATTCACCAAATAGATTTTTATTTTTTTAAAATAAACCTAGTAGTTTAGAAACTACATTCAATTTGCTACAGATTCTATTGTTACATATTTTTAAAATAATATAGATAACTTATTCAAATTTTCACGTCAAGTTGCCTAACTCTAATTTTTCTAAATTTTTTGCCACTTAAGGGCCTATTTTTTCCATGATGATCACACACATACCCTTTCCATCCATCCCCCAATCTAATTCTTATTTGGTGATAGCCACTCTTCAAGTCTATTTTAGAAAAATACATGGATCCACTTAAACAATCCATTAAATCTTCAATTCTAGGAATGGGAAACCTATATCTTATAGTAATTTTATTAATAGCCCTTGAATCAATACACATACACCATTCCACTCCTTTCTTTGGCAATAGTACTGTGGAGATAGCAAAAGGACTTAGGATTTCCCTTATCAAACCCTTCTTCAAAAGGTCCTCCACTTGCTTCCTTATTTCCTCATTTTCCATAGGTGTTAATCTATAAGTAGCCTTGTTAGGAATGTTAGCACCTGGAATCAAATCCATCTGGTGGCTAATGCTCCTCATAGGAGGAAATCCACTAGGACAATCAAATGCAACAATGTCCAACTGTTCATTCAAAATATCTTGCACTTCAAAAGGAAAATCATCAAATATTGTAGTAGTAAACACACTCCTAGGTTTGAGAACCAAAGAAAATCCTTACTATTGCTACCATTGTTGTTGTCCTCCTGAGGCTCCTTCATAGGCATCAAGGTATGTTTCACTCCATATTTCTCAATAGTATATGTGTTCTCCCTTCCATTATTCACTGCTTTCCTGTCAAATTTCCATGGTATGCCAAGCAATAGATGGCTCACATCCATAGGCATCATATCATAAAGAACACTATATTTATTATTACCAATTTGAAAATCAACATGGGCTTACTCATTCACTAACAATTGATGACCTTTTTTGCAACTAGGATACCTTATAAGGAGACGGATGCTTAAATCTTTTAAGTTATAACTTTTCTACCATCTCTACTACAACAATATTATATGTATTACCACTATCAATGATTAGTTTGCAACATTTACCTTTGGATTTACACTTGGTTTTGAACAAAGCTCTCCTTTGGATTAGTTCTTGGCTTTCTTTTTTAGTCTTCAAAAATACCCTCTTCAACAATAATGATTCACCTGATTCTGGTTCCTCTCTATGGTGAACATGAGACCCCATGCTTTCTTGGTTAGCATGATCAATATGATTACTTCTTTCAAACTTGGAATGTCCACTTTGGGATGATTCAAAGCATTCCCAACTCTTGTGTCAATATTGGTTGCACTTAAAGAATTTTCTAGTGAACCCTCTACCTCTACCTTGAGAACCACCTCTTCCATAGGATCTTCCCCCTTTGTTTTGGAAGCCTCCTCTATCATTGTTGGCTATCTCACTCAAACTTCTAGCCTCTTCTCCTTGATGGTGTTGCTACCCTCTACCAGTTTGTTGCCACCTTCCTCTAAAACCTCTTCTTCTCTTCTTCTCTTGCTAACTTTATTTCCTTCACAAATTTTCTCTTGCCTTTAAGGAAAATTGATAAGCCTCTTCCAAGATTCTAGGCAATAGAAGGCTTAGTTCATATTGAAAACTATACTTTATACCATTCATATATCTAGAAGTATTCTCCACATCTTCCTCACTATGCCTTGATCTAATTACCAACTTATGGAATTCCTCCATATAATCCTTCACCGACATGTCTTTTTGTTTCAAATTATATAATCTTTTGAAGAGATTAGTTTGGAAATTTCTTGGAAAGAACTTATCCTTCAAATTTTACACCATCCAATCCCATGAATTAATTTTTTTCTTATTCTCTTTTCTCCTCTTAGTTTGGAAAAAGTCCCACCACATAGCAGTGTTTCCCTTTAATCTGGTACATGAAAAATTTCACTCTCCTTTCTTCTACTACACCCTCATATTCAAAATACTTGTCAAAATCAATTAGATTTTCACCATTGATACTTCTTGAATAGGTAGGAACTTCTATTTTGGGTTTGAAACCCATATTCATGAAAATCCTCAACAGTCTTTCTTCAAAACCTTCTTAGTCTCCTTGTCCTCGCTCATTGTCTTCTCACGGTTGTTCTTCCTCGTCATCATCACTTGAAAATTAATTAGGGGACCCTCTTCTTTGTTCCCTTTCCAAGGCACCCAATCTTGCTATCAAATGCTACAACAATTCAGCACCATGCTATTCCCTTCTGCCTCTTCCTTGAGATCGTCCTCATGCCATTCTCCTTGGAGGCATTTTTTTCACTCACCAATACCCAAACACTTTTAGGATCTGATACCACTTGATGAAAGCCTTGCTAATCATAGAGCAATTCAACTCATAATGAATACAAACCCAAGCAAACCTTTACAGTCTTATAGGAAGTTCAGGTTTCAAATTAAAAGAAAAAAGTAACAAACAAGAACTTGGATCATTCACAAACGATGACAGGAAGAAAAAATTGTGATTTTATTGCACTCAATATTCAATCAACAATCATAATTATTGAGAGTTGTTACATTGTACATCCCACATGGCCTTCAACCATTCAACTTGACCCCCTTTGGCACTATTTGATCTTCAAGGTTAGCCAATCATCACTATCATTCTAGAACACCTCCCCTTCTACTATTGGCCACCTTCACTCATGATTTTTTCTTCAACGCCCAACCAACATCTATTTCATCATGCTCCCTCTCTCCAAATACTCATTTCCCCCTTAAACTATTGACAACCAAGCACTCCCTCAATGGTACTTGTCATTTCATCAATACCAAAATAAATTATAATTGTCGAGTAGTCAAGAAAAATTCGACAAGGAAGCATTACAATAAATTATGAAATAAATCACACTTAAAATAAAAACTAAGTTTACAAATAAAATAAACAAACAAAACAAAATGGTGAGAGATGAGAGTGATGCTTTGCACCACAAGTGCTCCTCCATTGTCAGGTGTATCACATGAGCCACTCATATGTATACTATTTTAAAAACTATACTTAGAAATTTGTATTTTGAATTCACTATATCAAATGTGCATTGTACTTATATTAAAAATATATTTCTATGTAGGTGGAAACCACCATTAGGATGGTATTGCAAACCCAATTGATCCAGGACAATTTCAAGAGTCAATTTCATTTTAGGTTGTTTAAAAAAATTTCTATCTGTGCACAATTTGTAGGTCTTTTAAATCTATTAAAATATAAATTGTTACATTTGAATATATATGTTTTAACTTAATTTGTACACATGTTCTTTATTTTACCTTGTAGGACCTTTTTAGTGATACTTTTTATGCTGATGATGCTATAAAAAATGTGGGGAGAGATGAGCAAAAATCAATGGTAATTTAAAATTTTCATTATATTTAAAATTAATTACTATACATTGTGAATGACTTATATAGTAAATTTCAATTGAATATATTTTCATGTGTTATTTTTTTTTGCTTCTATAAAATGAGATAGGTCCTGACCTACCCATAGCATCTGTAACATCACATGTAGAGCAGGAAGTTAGAGGAGATGAGTAGCCTCATACAATAATTTAAAATTTTGATTACATTTAAAGTCAATAATTATACATTGTGAATGACTAAAAAGTAAAATTAAATTTACTATATATTCATGTGTTAAATTCTTTTTCTTCTATAGCATCAGATAGGTCCCAACCTGCCTATAGTAGCTATAGTTGAGCATGTAGATTAGGACAGTAGAGGAGATGAGCATCCTCATATAGTAAATTTTTGTGATTTTATGAATTAAATTGAATTAAATCATTTAAATCATTTTAAATCTGATTTTAAGTTTCTTTCTCTTATATAGGGTGATTTAGATCATCCTAGTTTGTGTTGATTGAGGATGTCCCTTGAATTTAGGGACAATAGAAGTTGTGTGTGTGTATGTGTGTGTTTGTGTGTTTTAGTACATTTCATATTTTAGTAAATTCCACACATGGACTAGATCTTTATATGTTTCAGTACATTTCATGGACTCTATATACATGTTTTAGTATTTCAGTATTTCATTGACTCTATATACATGTTCTTGTATTTTAGTATTTCATGGATTTTATTAATTTCAATATTTTATGTACTTTATTGTTTTAATAATTTACACATTTATGCATTTTAACTTGAAAAAATTAGTTAGATATAATTTATGTCCATTAAAAATCATAAGTTGAATAATATGATGAATTTGATCAAAGTATGCTTCATGTTTAATAACATTAGATAGATATAATTAGGATATATCAATTAAGGTCCTAGGAAGAATGATTTATTAAGGGGTCCTCATAGGATGGCTTAACGGGTCCTAATAGGATGACTTAAGGGGATCAAAGAATCAAAATTTGCATTCCATGCCATTTATTTTTATGCACTAATCGAAATAGTTATAATTTATGTACAATCAACAAAAAAACAATTATGCATTTTAACTTGAAAAAATTAGTTAGATATAATTTATGTCCATTAGAAATCATAACTTGAATGATATGATGAATTTGATCAAAGCATGTCTCATGTTCAATCATATTAGATAGATACCAATATATAAGAAATATGATGTTAAAAAGAGAACCATTAGGATAAAAGTATGGGACTTCATTGATGATTGTCCCTTTCACCTATGTTGATTTGACAATGTTGAGAAAGAGAAAAAATATTTCATTGTTGATTAGCTCATCCCTATGTTTAATGCCACCTAGGTCTAATGTTCACTCATTTTGATAACATCTAAGTCTAATGTAAATTTCAATTTAGGAGTTGTAATTGATATGTTTCCATTTTATTTACCTCTTGAAATTTAATTTTGTTGTCAATTAGGGCTTATATCATATGGTTAATACATATAAAAGTTTGTGCATAATTCTATATAACTCTTTCATAGTTGCAAAATTCTTCATCATTATATGCTTAAGGGTTCCTAATAGGATGGCTTAAGGGAACAAAATAACTCAAAAATTGTAGTCCATGTCATTTGTTTGGATGTACTAATCAAAATAGTTATAATCTATGTAATCAAAGTATGTCTCATGTTCAATCACAATAGATAGATATAATTGGGATATAAGAATTAAGTTCATAGGAAAAAATGATGGCTTAAGGGGATAAAATTTGGAGCAGTTGTCCAAAGCAACAAAATTTAATAGTAGTATACATGTTAATAAAAATTTTAATGATAATTTATAAACTATTAAAGTGAAATATTATAAGAATATCAATAGTTATAACATGCTATTCATCGTATATCAACCATTATAATGTGATTATACATTCAAATTTTAAGTTTCAAAATAGGAAAATATGCACACAACAAATAATATATATCAAATATTATTTTCTATATATGTATCTTCATTGTGTACATGTACATATACAAATTTTACATATATGTAACCTTAAAACAATATTTACAAAATGTGGCATTTTCCATTTCAAGGTCTATATACATTGTATATCTCAAATAGCTATGCCATGGACCAAGAAAATCCAAAACCTGTGACGGGCTATCAAAATGTAGCCTCTCAATGCCACCTAATATCAAAATGACAATACATCAATTTTAACTATGTATATAAGCAATATTAATATCATCAAAACATGTATTTAAATATATAAAACTATATATATACTTACCTATATTTACAAGTATTCCATTGTAGGTCATCTGCCTCCTCTCTTTTTGTGTGAATGTATGTGATGAATGTGTTGATGGCTTAAGGATGCAAGATGAAAATAAATCAATTTTAATTATGTATATAACCAATATCAATATAATCAAAACATTTATATATATATATATATATATATATATATAACAATATATACAAGTACATGTATTTACTTATTCCATTGTAACATCTACATACTCTCTTTTTTGTCTCTAAGTATGGCTCAAAGTATGTGATGAGTGTGATGATGGACACCTTTTATCAAAATGAAAATAAATCAATTTTAACTACACGTATATAAGTAATATCAATATCATCAAAACATGTATTTAAATATATGAAACTATATATATACTTACCTATATTTACAAGTATTTTATTGTAGGTCAACTGCATCCTCTCTCTTTGTCTCAAAGAATGTGATGATGGCTAAAGGATACACATGACAATAAATCAATTTTTACTATGCGTATATAAGAAATATCAATATATCATCAAAGAATGTATTTACATATATAAAACTATATATACTTACATGTATTTACTTATTTCATTGCACCATTTGCATCCTCTCTTTTTTGTAATACATCTATGATTGTCTCATGTTCTTCCACATAAATTTTTCATAACTGTTTATTAGTGGGTCTCCCATGATATCTCACTAGTTTTATATTTTTTCCCATTGCCAAATGTGAATAATGTATAATATTCTTATTTGTTTGATAATATTTGAATGTAAGAAAACCATTCTTCCTTGTTGTATATTTTGTAGTCAAGTTCCAAAAACCACCATCAAACCTATTGAATAATTATTTCCATAATCATCTTCTTGAGGTTTAATTAACTTATGTTTAGTCTACACACATCGATCCAACCAATATTTTTTTTCCTCTTCATTCCCCTCAAGTGTAGTAACATACACATGTCCTATAAAAAAATTTATTTCAATAACTTGTGTGACATATAATTTGACCAATCTAGAGATACATGCATTCATATATATAATCAAATATATTACAAATAATAATAAAGCACAATAAATTGAAATAATTTACCTTTTTGTACAAGGTTTGAAACATGATCACAGTCATTTGATGCAAACACTTGATCATTATCTTCAATTATTGTTTCAAATTGATTGTCTATTTGTGTGGGTGTCAAAGATCTTTTCTTCCACTCTTCAACCCATTCTATGTTTTCACATGCTTTCCAATCACCGTAAATACATAATTGATAAAAACATGCAATCTCCCTTGTCTAGATAGTCCATATGCTTGCATTCAAAGTCTTAAATGAATTCCATTTAGTTGATCCACTAATTATATCACAATCAAGTCTAGGTAGAATGTTCTCCTCTTCAACCAACTAAAAGAATCATTGAATTATAGAGTTCTCACTTGATTCTAAAGATAATTTTATATTGCATCAATCCATAATAACACGCACATCTTCAAATTTTACTGCATCCTTAAATTTCAATTTCTCTCTAGCAAGAATTATTTTAACACATGCACTAGCTCCATCATGTTATCCTTTACCATGTGTAACTTCAAAAAAATCCACATATGTTGGATATTATTTTCCTTGTGAACCCTACTTAGCCAATAAAACATTGAGCATTCTTGAATTGTCCCATACAATTTTTTTACCATATGAGATGTTATATCATATGGATTCATCTTTCTCCTAAATTTGTATATTATATATTGGAACAATATTGAAAAACTCTTGCCAGTGTAATCGGTTATCATTCAAATAGAAATGGTACTCCCTAAAAAAATTTCTATCATCCTCTATACTATCATCTACATGTCTGTATACAATATGAACAAACATAGCCACATACACTAAATTGTAATATTGTTATTGGATTTCCTCTTGTGGAGCAAGAGTACAGTTTTTTGAAAAATCAACTAGTGATAGTATACTTCCAACTGAAAATGTGTTTCTACATGTGCAAAATTGTCCATCAAGCCATTAGGCATGTTGAGAGTGTTTCACATATTTTGGTATAATGCGTATGTGCAGGATCATCATGGAAAAAACAAGCCCTTAAGTGGTGAAAATTTTAGAAAAATTAGAGTTAGGAAACTTGATGTAAAAAATTGAATAAGTTATCTATATTATTTCAAAAATATGTAAGAATAGAATCTATAGCAAATTGAATATAGTTTCTAAACTACTAGGTTTACTTAAAAAAAAATTCTATTTGGTGAAAATTCAAAATTTCAATACAGTAGTACTTAAATTTTAAGGAAAAAATAAGTAGGTGTTTGTCTAACCACCATAACCACAATAAAAGATAATATTATTTTATAAGCTTTTAGATATAAGTAGATGACTCATGTCCCGATGTGATGAATATTTTTTTGTAATTTTTTTCCAAGTAAATAATTAATTATGAAATTTTTATTACGACTTTTAAAAAATATAAAAACTTGTATGTTTGACCACCTTAACTTGGTCAAAACTTCATGAAATTCAATTTTTTTTTAATCCTATAGTATGTGAATTATATAATGTGATGTATGTTTCAAATTCAAAAAATGTGATACTATTTGAAAGCTATAGATGTTTTTCAATGAGCCTATCAATGAGGACTTTAGTCGTAATTCAAATAGAAAATGAATAATAATTATTTATTATATTCAAAGTAAAGCATAATTTATATTGGTGGAAAGCTAAGAATCTCCTTTAAAAACCCTTTTCGTTTCATTAATTTTGGGTAAAAAAAAATTCATCAGTCACATACCCATCATATCACCACTTTCTGGCCCATCATGATCCTGCACGTACCCTAATCTTACTCTTAAATTGTGATATGAATTCATGTACTCTCATTTTCTTATATAATTAAATCACAATGCTTTCCAATTTTTCCATCATTTAAAGAATACCTAACATTCCTAAATATTTTAACATCCACTAAATGTTGTCCAAAATCATTTTCAACACTTTCATGTATACATTCTCTTAAACAATGAAAAATTGCCACAACAAGTGCATTGTCTAGAAATACATGAAATTAAATAAAATAATTTCCCATTAGATTTTTCACAAAGCAAACCTACTATAAACTCCTTTATTTTTTTAGGTGGCATATTAATACCACATTCCAACATAATCATGTTAGTATTTAAAGTACAACTTATATATAAAAAAATCATAATAATAGAAAAATTACACATGTTTTATGAAAATGTGAGATTCTTTTCTTATTAATTTTTACATACCAAGGTTTACATTTTTCAAATGATCTTTGACTTATAGTAATATTTTCAAGTGACATTGAATCATCTACAAATTTTCTATAAAATTTAGTTTGAGTTGTCTTTAATAGGAGTTTTAGATGAGGATCATGAATTTTAGACCTCACTCTTAATTTTAAAACACATCTAGCATTAGATGATACCACTGTGTTATCATGTCAATATTTTTCAACAAAATATTTAATTTTAATACTCAATTTCATGTCAAAACTTGGGAGTAGACCACTAAAACTCAACATTGGTTGATCAGATCATTTTCAATACTTTCTCTTCTCTTTTCCACTCTTACCAATGTTTTAAGATGTATGTTTAGAATTCCAATAATGTTTCTTAACATTATTTTATCCAAACTTGTTTTATTCACTATAGTAGTTGTTATAGCTTATTGTGTTGCATTCTTAACTTTAGATCGAGTCTTCTTTCCAATAGTCTCAATGGCACTAGCAACATTAATATAGCATGTTTAAGTGATTCATTTTTTTTTTAGTTTCACAAAAATGTCTAACGTTTTCACTAATTTTCTCATTTTCAACATTCTCATAAATTGCATAATCAATTAACATTTAAATGATATATTTTTGAATAAGAAAATTATTTGTATATAATCTATTAGAATATGTTCTTATTTGTCTCCAAGAAATATTACTAGAAAGATTATCTAAAATAGTACTTTCAATTCTAAAATAAATATTCATTTTCAACAACACGATGATTTTTATTTTCAACAATAAAGTATTTTTGTTTTCACCCACACAAGGATTTTCATTTTTAACAACAAAAGGATTTTCATTTTGACCAATACAAGGGATTTCATTTTCAATATTTTTTCTACAACTTGTCCACGAATAGAATCAATCTCAACATTGGTATATCTAGCTTCTTGTAAATCATCAATACAAATATCAAATATAATCAAAATTTCCTATCATTCAAAGGTGGATTTGAAGATGTAACTAGATTCATTCCCATTTTCACATTCTCCATATCATTGAAAGGTGTATTTGAAGATATACTAGGATTAGTTTCTATAATCGTATTATAAATCCACATTCACCTATTGAAAATTTGAATCAGCTACATCCATCCCATCCTCCATGGTCTCTTCAATGTTTTTCTCTTTGATGTAAGCAAACGAAGAAAAAAATCTCCTCAAAAAATTTCCTCAATCAGGGACTGAATCCCTTTTTGTTGCTTCAAGTTCACAATCAAACTTCCCAAGAACTTGACCTTCACAAAGGAACTATTTTGAACTTCAACTCCTCAGGCCCCAAACAAGACTTCTTAAACTCTTCAAACTCCTTAGAAACTTCAACTCAAATAGAATAAACACTTACCAAAGTCTGTCTTCTCTCATAACTAACCATTCCTTCATTGACAACCCTAACTCTGGTAACACTCATTTTGGAAACTATCAAAAATATATTTTCATTCAGACCCTTAAACATGACTATAATTAGAATTTTGAGTACTCATTTTAGTGTTTTAAAACATAACTAAAATCCATCATATGTTACTTTGGAAAATAGTGATCCAATTATGACTAATAACGTGCAAATTAGGCCTATTAGGCCTTGATTCAACTAAGGCTTATTGAATTTACTAACCCTGATCCATCAATACTCTTCATCAAAACTTGTATCATGCTAATCTTGACTCACTCGAGCTTATTAAACCATCACAATTCCATTTTCTTATGTGTTTTTGCAAACCCTAGGTGTGAACTTATAACTCTGTATTTTTAGACTGAGACATAGTTTATAGTTAGAATTTAAAATCTTACTCGTGTTATCCTCTAACCTTTGCTCCAAAGCCTTCAAAAAATGAAATTTTATTCACCAAGGAGTAACCTTACAAGAAATCAAAATTTTCAATGTTGAAAACAAGAGAAACATAATTTTCCATATCTCTATTTACCCTAGGATAAGGTTTCACCAATTTTATGAGAATTACCCATATCTTGCTCAAATGGAAACCAAATTGCATGAAACAAAAATAAAATGGAAGGTGATTGAAGGCTTCAACACTTAAAATAAATTAACCATGTATTCTTGCTCGTACAAATCCATACAAGGGCCTGGAAACACTGATTTTATGGAAAACAATTATAAAAATAGAGCTTTTCATTGTTTTTATTCAACTACTCAATAACCCATGAGTTCACAAATGGTTACAAAGCATTTTTAAAGGAAATAAAACATGTATATACAACTTCCAACTAATTTTCAACTTCCCTCTAATGACCTAGAACCAAATGAGCTTTCATATTCATTCTTTACACCTTTCTTGTGCAATTTAATATCTTTTACAATTTTTTGCACTTTTTGGACATATCTTTACATTTACTAAAAAATAGGACACAATGACCTCCTAATGATTCTAATACATGGAAAAATGACTCAAATAACCTTTGAACCTTGTTGAAACAAAAAAATTGATGATGCTTTCAAATTTTCTCCATGGAATCACAAGTTTGTCATGATGCTCTTGCATCATTCTCCCATCCAAATAAATTTCAATTCCACTTGAATTTGAATTTCTCCACAATCTCCATTCTTTGTATGCTCTCCTTCTGTTCCACCTTGAAAATACACTTAAACACCTTCATTTTCACCTTAGGCTTGAACTTTTCCATACAAATCAACTTCATATCTTGCTTGCCAACTGAAATGAGATTCATTATGCTTTGGTGCATCTCAGTATCTTTTTCCCCCTTTGTACTTTGGTATTCAAATTTTTCCCTATCCAAAACATAATCACAATACATAAATGACACATTAGTTCTATCACAATACCTCCATCCTTCTTCATCTCTTTGCAAATCTGCAAGATCAATTCATCCATAATATTCTCTTCATCCAATCTTGACACCAACTCAATATCTCCTTCCTCTAAAATCAGGTTCTTGATGTCTATTTCTCCTTCATCTTCATTCTTGGAAATGGCTACACTACATTTTTCTCCATCCTTGAATTCTTTATTTTCATCTTTAGATGTTTCTTCTTCTTTTTTCTATTTCATCTTCATTTGTCTTATTCTTTTTTGGAGTATCTGTTTGATGGGCCATACCACTTTCGTTTTCACTGTCAAATTCCAACTTGTTGCTTGTCTGATCCACTATTCTATCTTCTTCATGGACTCTACATAAAAATCACTAAACTTTGCGTCCAATCTTCTCATCTCTTGCTTCAATGCTACTACCTCTTTGTCAATATTCTCTTGTCTCTTCCTTTCTTCCTCTACTTGCAAATGTCTTCGCAAATATCCATCTTTTAGATGGTCTCTAAGTGTTGGGAAACTTTGATCATCTCAGAAAAGCATCCAAGATCTGTAGTGCCTTTGTTAACTTTAATTTCAATTATATTACCTCAAAAACATGTACAACTATGTCACAAAGTGGAATTAGACACAGTTCATTTCCCACATTAATTGTTCTGAGAGAAGCACATGTAAATTCAATTTCAAAAAATTGCATAAATAGATTCAACAAACAAAACCAATAAACATGAAAGATGGAAAAGAAGATTAGAACAAATAGATTTATGTGTGGAAAACCCTTTCAGGTAAAAAACCTGTACTCCAAAAGCCGAGATCGCCATTGTATTATTCATGCAATAGAGCAGTTACAAATACAACTCAAGCACTAAGTATTTACAAAGATTACATTTTGTTTCATTATGGAGGAAAACTAGTAGCAACTCTATTTTATTTCCCTCTCTCTCCCTTTTTTACATTTCCCTGATTAACCTCTTAGCCCATTACAACCTTCGCACTATTACAATACTCTCACACAATATACAGAGCAGATTAACAATGAAATATCGATCAAGGAATTCTATTAGGAGAGATTTCGATAGCATAACCTTCCTTAGATCTTCCTCTTTCTCCTTATTGCAAAAAGTTCAATGTTTATACCATTCATTCTCTACTAATAGGAAACAATTCAACTTCCTTTGTAGATTAGTTTGTTTTCCTTCTATTGGACCAACTGTCAACCAGTCTTTGACATCGAACAAAATTCTCCAACTCACTCATGATCATCCAATGAACATCAAACACATCAATGGTCAGCCAATTCAGCATCCTCCATCCCTCCAAATAGATTCAAATGCTCACCGCTCTACCACAGCCAAGTCACAACACCCTCATGGTGTGGTGGTGACTACACCGTACCATTGCAGGCTCTTCCAAGTCCTATGGTGGTGTGGCGGTGACTAAACCACACCACCACAGGAGGTCTTCAACATAGCTGGGGGTGGCAATAACCCCACACTACTAGCAGCAGTCTCCAACATAACCACGAGTCAGTGGTAACACCATACTACATCTAGAATGCTTCACACAATATGGAAGTATAACTACACTACCACACCTCTGCTAGAAGGCTCTCGTAGTATGGCAGTATACACCACGCTACCAAACCTTTGCTAGAAGGCTTCATGTGGTATGGTGGTGGTAGAAGGCTCCCTCGATATGGCGGTAACCACACTACCACACCTCTCACACCATCACCTAGTAGTATAGTGGTACAAGCATGCAACACTTATACAATTCAGCTAGATTTCTCAGTGGTCATGGTGACATTGCTCTCTTAGAGGTTTAGGACAATGGGATTGAGGCACAAAATTCCAAAAGTCTCCCACTTGATGAAGATCACACTAGCACCTCCAGAGCAGTTAGGAACTATTGAGATTACACTAACACCATAGTTTAGATCCTACTCTATCCAATTCTCTGTGTAACAGCATTCAGGACACCCAATCAAAAAGTTTCCACAGATAATAGTCTACTAGACAATCTGCAACAAAATCAAGTATCCAACTGTAACTAACTATCCAACATTGCAACCAATCACAATCTTCCATGAAACCATAGATCTCAAATATTCTATTATGCTCCATCAAGACTTCTACAACAACATCTAAGATGTCCACCGTTCAGGAAACAATCCCTTTCATCCTCCAACATGCCACCTATGGAAGAAAGGTACAAGCCAAGGTTAATATGCACTAGTCCAATGAACACAAGCAAAGTATCCCAATGATATCAACAACAAGATACTACCATCATTCCAGAAAACAAGATAAAAACATCAGCTAGAACAACAATCAAACTGACTGCTTCTATCCAATTGATAAACCCATGTGACTGAAAATAGCACCCACAACAAATGCTAGATCATCCAATCATCTATACCTTAAAGGTATCGAACATTAGTAAACTTATGCCACCAACATAACCAAACCATGTACTTACAACTGCAAGGTCCACGTGTATACAAGTCGATGAAGAACAAATACTTTCAGGAAATCACACTGCATGAGAAACGCCAAATCTAAAAGATTGAAAGCATAACAAGTCTACCAATGATAGCACATAGAAAGGATAACCATGTAATACAAGTATACCAATGATAGCACATAGAAAGTGTAAAAATTCTACCAATGATAGCACATAGAAAGTGTAACAAGTCTACCAATGATAGCACATAGAAAGTGTAACCATGTAGTACAAAGGAAATATCCACAATAATATGTACAACCTGCAAATTAGTAACATACAAGAACAATTCTCACCACTAGTCTTCACAGCTTTCCCAAGTTCTTCACACACAAAATAGGAAAGAGATAAAGAACTGGGTATGTGTAGGATCATGATGGGCCAAAAAGTTGTGATATGTAAGTGATATGATGGCCCATGTGGCTAATGACAATATTTTTACCCAAAATTGATGAAACAAAAAGGGATTTTAAAGGAGATTCTCAACTTTCCACCAATATAAATTATGTTTTACTTTGAATTTAATAAATAATTATTATTCATTTTCTATTTAAATTACGACTAAATTCCTAATTGATAGGCTGGTTGAAAAACATTTATAGCTTTCAAACGATATCATATTTTTTAAATTCGAAACATGTGTCACATTCTATACTTCACATTCTATAGGATTTTTAAAAATAAATTGAATTTCATGAATTTTGACCAAGTTAAGGTGGTTAGACATACAATTTTTTATATTTTTTAAAATTGCAATAAAAAATTTATAATTAATTATTTACTTGGAAAAAAATTACAAAAAAATATGCATCACATCGAGACATGAGTCCTCTACTTATATCTAAAATCTTATAAAAAAATATTGTCATTTTATTGTGGTTAGGGTGGTCAGGTAGACACCTACTTCTTAATTTTTCACTGAAATTTAATTTGCTACAAATTCTATTCTTACATATTTTTGAAATAATATAGATAACTTATTCAAAATTTCACATCAAGTTTCCTAACTCTATTTTTTCTAATTTTTTCACCACTTAAGGGCCTATTTTTCCATGATGATCCTGCACATACCCAACTTCCATGTTACCACTTAAGAACTTGAGTGAAAAACACCAGCTTCAACCAAATCTCAAACCAATGTGATATGAAATAAAACCTTTAGGAAGATAACTAAGACCAAAGAGAGAAACATTGCACATCATGTACTTGTAGAACAAACTCCTACATACACCTCTAAAATCCGATTGTGACAAGTATGATCTTCTTCAAAACATCCCAAAGAGAAAAGCATAACAACACCCAACCATTCAATCTCCAAGATCAAACAAAACATATGGATGTAATCCTCTCAAAGAAGATCAAACCTCTCCATTTCCCATCTCAGGAAATCAGCCCACTACCATCCCCTATGACCATCATAGATAAAAAATACAAACCCAAGGAGATAAAAATGCGATCCATCTCTCACAATGAATCCCCTAGAACTATCTAACAATAGCTCAAGGTCCATGTCAAAGAAAGAAAGCATAAAGTACTTGAGAGAAACAATGGGCAATACCTCTCAAGTAATAAACTATTGAGTAGACCAACAGTGGGGAATGAGAATGCTCCTCCAAAACATGCAAGTCATCATGACTAATCCAAGAGCAATCTCCTCATAGGTCTATGTTGAACTCACGTCCAACCAAGGTGTAGGCTACTTAGACTTTCTATTGAAATATCATCAAGACCAACCATCAAATACAACCTCACCTCATTCTCCATGTATCCATGAGTACTGACAACCGATCATCTCATGCTAAACTCCAAATGCATCATTGCACTATCATGAAGTATTAGGAAAATGATCAAAGTGTTCCCAATACACAAAGAATTACCATACCACTGTCAAAGCTCCAATCATCTGAATCAGGAACTTATCATGACATCGTGATCTTGCCATCCCCTTAGGAGATCACATGCTCCAAGTGAACATTCCATGGTCTCAATAGCAATACATCATGCCAAAACTCTAAACTAGAATTAAGAGTATATCATGAAATAATAGCAGCATACTCTAAACCAACATCACATGTCAAGCACCACCAAAACCTTAGCTAGCCAAAGAATCAAACATCCTTCATGGCTCCAAGATGTTGCACATCCTCAAATAGTGTCCTTGCAAATGCAAAAGAACCCTTCTACAACAATAGGATCAAAGAGTTCCTCCTAGAAAAAATTGCATCACTAAAGAAGCGTATTCACCACATAGTGATGAATTTCCAGTCATTGCTAAAGCTCCCACTGAATAGTGATACTGAGTTTTCCAAGCATCATGACCATCAATCTCCAAAACTAAAAAAAGAACTTCTAGGTCCACAAACATATTGTTGTACTGCTAATTATCCCAAGTGAAACCAAGATCTCATAAGTAAGGAGATTCACCATGCTACAAGACTCTGTAATCAAATATCCAGTTACTCACTTATAATCCATCTTCTTACTTGAAAAATAGTCAAACCAATGCGCAAGTGACCATAGACTAGGCCAACTATCAACTCTACATGAACACTTAATCAAATCATGTGGATATAGACAACCCGCATCATTGCACAACTCATATATCCAATTAATGAAACATGAAAACTCACTACCACATCATTGTCTTGCACAATATGAGGTCTCACAAGAGAACAAGCATGTAGACACCCTAACTCAAAACACTAGATCAAGTACAGATCCAATTTTCCAAACATGTCCACACCGAGCACCATAGTCTAGGAATCCATCAAGCATTACCATAGAAACAATAAGTGACTAATCATATACCAAACATTTCTATGTAGAGAAAGAATCACACCTTCTCCTATCATGCACAAAGCATGCAAGTAGAGCTGCAACTAACTCATCTAGTAGCACCCTGAGAAAGCAGGGGTCTAGAAAATAGCTCTTTATCAAATCCACAAAATATCAAGTTTTCTTGATCATGTAAAACTTGCAAAACCATAAAAGAAACATGCAAGTACAATACATCCTTAAAAAGAAACAACAATTCAGGAACCCTAGGCCAGTTTCAAGACAACTCCAAGACCACCAATATGCACATGCATCTAAGAAAGAGATAGGCTATTTTAGAAGCTTTCAAATCATCCAATTATTAACTCCATATCCTTCATGCATTCGAGGTTAATGAAAAACAGTGCCTTCCAACACTAGGAAACACCACCCAACATAAGCACTCTATTCCATGGCTGAGAAACAACCCACACCTCTCCATATTATTAGGGGGCCTCTTACATAGACAACTAATATAAGAGCATTGCTGCTACACAGCCACAAAGCAAAAAAATCCACCTCATACATTATGGTTATACCGTTGCCAACTAGGAGTCACAGATCACAACAATTCAACGTGACCAACTCCATTGTCTCCATCTTCACCATACTTTAAGCTGTGTGTTGTCTCTAAATACCACAAGACTTCCACTCACCAAAGGATCAATACATCAATTGATTCCTCCAGATTTCCTCAAGCCTGACAAACTAAGAAATCTTCATAGGAGAAATACCCAGAACTAGCAACCAAAAGAAGGCTCTAATACCACTTGTTGGGAAAGTTTGATCATCTCATAAAAGCATACAAGATCTGTAGTATCTTTGTTAACTTTAATTTAAATTAGATTTCCTCAAAAACACTACAGCTATGTCACAAAGCATAATTAGACACAATTCATTTCCAACATTAATCCTTCTGAGAGAAGCACATGTAAATTTAGTTTCAACAAGTTGCATATACAGATTCAACAAACAAAACCAATAAGCATGAAAGATGGAACAAAAG
>VDFB02000017.1:36383196-36520729 GCA_007258455.2 Sequoia sempervirens | reverse complement strand
TACCCATAATGGGAGACAAGAAGAAAATACCTTTAAAAAGAAAAAAAAAATCAAAAAGAAGAAAATTATATTCATCAAAGATGTTGATGTAACAGACAGTGGTATAGATGCATCCATTGAAGAAGGAGAAGAAACCATGTTTATGACAATCATTAGTCCAAGTCAAAATCAAAATGAAAAGATTGCAGATCAATCTGAACCTAAGGTGGATTTTGAGGGTGAGCTGAGAAGTGCTCCAAGTGAAATTAAGAAACTCAAAAAGGGGGCTATGATCATACAGAAAAGCTAGATTCAAAAAGACAATGAAAACCTAGCAAATAAAGTGAATGATTCTAAAAAACAAATTGTTGATCTAAAAATTCAAATTGAAATTCTAGAAGTTACTAAATTGCAATTAGAAATCAAAGAAAAATAATTTTGCACTTTAGCGGCAAAAATTGTTGACTTGAGGAAAGAGCTTGATATGTGTGATAGCAGTAACAAAGTGGTAGATCTTATAGGTAAACAAAGATACCATAAAGATAAAACTAGTCTAGGGTTTATGGAAGGCCGATGCTCTCATTCTGTTGAATCTCAACATGCCAATATTACAAGTGAAATGTTTGTGAAACCATCAATTGGAAAAAGGAATATTCTATTAAGAAGTAATCTGTATTTCTTTGGCCATTGCTTTCAATACAATCAATACAAGAATAAGGCAAGTGAATGTAGGGTTATGTATAAAATGAGCTTAAGCTCTCAAAATGAAGATTTTAGATATATAGCAAAGTGTGGAAGATCCAACTTTGTTACACATCAAAAGAAAACTAACATTCTTTCCAAGACATCATTCAATGCAGATAAAAGAAAGATGATTTGGAAGCCAAAGAAGGATGACAAAGAGACAAAATACATGCTTGTTCAAACAACTCTACATGCCAAGAAGAAATAATTGTGGGTGTTAAACAATGGGTGTTGTCACCACATGACTAGGGATAAAAGAAACTTCATCAAATTTGAAGATTGTGATAGAGGCTCAGTACTGTTTGGAAATGATGACTATATTCATATCATTGGGAAAGGTACTATTTCTTTGAATGCTAGCTTACCTTTGCATGATATATATAATGTAGAGGGTCTCAAGCATAATCTCTTAAGTGTAACTCAATTTTTTATAATGGTTTTTATGTTCTTTTTTATCCTCTTGGATGTGAGACTAGAAAGAAAATAGGTACAATTGTTGCAGAAAGATTGAGGACCAAAGGAAACATCTATAATATGCAAGACATCAATTGTTTGAGAATGGTTGATTAGCTGAGGGAGAGATTGGATGATCTTCCTCCTATTTCTCTTCACTAAATCTTTTTATGTTTTTTTTTTAGGGGGAGCTTCAAGTGTTATTTTATATCCCTATTTTTTTGTTGCTTACATTGTGTTTATGGTGATATCTTTGTAGTGCTAGTGATGAGTCACAGTTATTGATAACTGGTCAGTTTTCATGTATGTTTTAGAGATACATGCTTCGACATCTTTGACTTCTTCATACACATGCTTGCAATAAATCCTTTGGAATACTTTTTATACTTTGATAGTTTCTTAAAAGTGTTGATGGACAGTTGTAATAATGTTCCAATCATCGGATGATTAGTGTTTCATTGTTCTTTATGCTTACAAAATGGACTTCCCTACACTCTGTGAAAAAATTATTTGATATCTAATGACCTATTGAGTGATAGTTGAAATAATATAATAACTTAAACAAAGTGATGCAGTGATCAAGGAGATAGTGATATAATGCTTAGGTTTTCAATTTGTGACTTCATTTGGTACTGATTTAGGTATTGCACTATGTTGAATGCCATCTTGTTATGAAAATATAGACACCATTTAGTAGTATTAAGTAAGTCTGGTTGAAAAGTATGGTGACAAAAATTAGTATGGTTTTGCTCATGTTATGCAAATCCTTCAAACATGACCAAGACATTGTTTTGGTTGCAAAGTAATACTACTTGGTGCCTTGAATGCATAAGTGATTTATTGTCAATGGTCCTCCATTGGATAATAAAACTGATTATTCTTGACAGTACTAGATCACCTTCTCAATCATGTCTTTCCTTGCAAGAAGTTATACGTTATTTTTGAATCATTATAATCTACATTTTGCTCATATTTCTCTTCAATCTCATTCTAGTATGCCTTGATCCTTCTTATTATTTTCTCATAGCTTACTTTTGTGGCACAATTATTGGCATAGTAAGGCATACTAAGGTATTTAATTACAATAGAGACAGTTGAAGTCACCATAACATTGTTATTGAGTTGAATTGATGGTTGTTTAAGAATTGGATGCTTGTAAAGGACTGCATAAAATAGTGATATTATTGGAACATCATCTCTCCTCTATAAATTTTGCAACAAGGGTTTGAAGGATTGATTGCCACACAATTTGCTAAAGATCTCCTCTTGTTGATCTATTTGTCCTATCAAATTCTTAATTTTTGAGCTATCCATCTTCAGGGTTTCACTTCAATGCCTATTTTGAGAAAATTTAGCCCTCGTTTGATTAGTTAGCCGCACTATATGCTACCCATAAAGAGAGTCGCTAAGAGAGAAATCATGGAGAATCTAGTGAAAATATTGCATGTTGAGGGTGGTGCTAGTGACGTGCCAAGCTAGAAGGTAAAAATGATTGCCACTGGAGATGCCAACCTAGCTGAAGTTGCTCACATCGATGAGGACTTGCACAACAGGTTGTTGGTAGTGTATGGAAGGGAGGCTATGCAGCACCTCTTTGGTGCAAATGTTCCCATCTTTGGTCTTGAAGGTCTTGGAGTTGAGATCATAAAAATTGTTATACTGGTGGGAGTAAAATCTATCACTTTGCATGATCTAAGAGAAGTTGAGATTTGGGATTTGTCTAAAAATTTCTATTTTACAAAAGCTAATATTGGTAGTTGTCTTTGAAAAATAAGCCTCGGTAAAGCTATCAAGTATAAAAAGTTCTATAATAAACAATAAGCCACCAATTTACTTTATCAAAGTAGGCATCTATGGGTTGTTTAGAAGTGTGTTTTGTGATTTTGAACGTGAGTTTACTATATTTGATGTTGATGGGGAGAAACCATAGACTAGTATTGTAGCTTCTATTAGTAACAACTATCTTGTTGTAGTTTCATGTGTATGGTTTGATGATATTGATCTTTTATGAGTTTATCTATTCAAGCAATGTGAAGGAAAAATTTGTATGCAGTTACAATAAGGTCATGATGTGTAGACTATACTATGATAGTGTCCTAAACAATGTAATGTTTCTTTGTCAATGATGGTATTTCTTGTAGGGGGAGTGGTATGTGCCATTAGAGATGGTAGTGACTATCCAATCCTAGGAATGCATTGGGGCATGGATACATGCCACATGGGTATGTATAGGATCATCATGGAAAAAATATGCCCTTAAGTGGCAAAAAAATTAGAAAAATCAGAGTTAGGAAACTTGACATAAAAATTTGAATAAGTTATCTATATTATTTCAAAAATTTGTAAGAATAGAATCTGTAGAAAATTGAATGTAGTTTCTAAACTACTAGGTTTGTTTAAAAAAAAAATTATTTGGTGAAAATTTGAAATTTCAATGCAGTAGTACTTAAATTTTAGGGAAAAAATAAGAAGTAGGTGTTTGTCTGACCACCCTAACCACAATAAAATGATAATATTTTTTTATAAGAGTTTAGATATAGGTAGAGGACTCATGTCCCAATGTGATGCATATTTTTTTGTAATTTTTTTCCAAGTAAATAATTAATTATTATTTTTTTATTACAACTTTTAAAAAATATAAAAAACTCATATGTCTGACCACCTTAACTTGGTGAAAAATTTATGAAATTCAAATTTTCTTTCTTTAATCCTATATTATACGAAGCATAGAATGTGATGCATGTTTTGAATTCAAAAAATGTGATACTGTTTGAAAGTTATAGATGTTTTCCAATCAACCTATCAATCAAGACTTTAGTCATAATTCAAATAGAAAATGAATAATAATTACTTATTAAATTCAAAATAAGGCATAATTTATATTGGTGGAAAGCTGAGAATCTCCTTTAAAAACATTTTTCGTTTCATCAATTTTTGGTTAAAAAAAGTCATTAGCCACATACCCATTATATTGCCGACTTTTTGGCCCATCACGATCCTGTACATACCTACATACCATATCATAACTTGTAGATGCTATGCAGTGTATGATTTTAGTTATATTTTTATTAGTCAAACGCACATTACTATTTGATTAGTCCCGATGATTTTGTAAATTTACCAATGTTATGAAGTTTTTATAATTTGAACTTTCATGCTTCTAAACTGTATGATATTTAATGTTTTAATAAATATTAAAATAATTATTAAAAGGGTATATTTAAATTATATATAGTTTTATAAATATAATTTAATATAATAATATAATATATTTCAACAATATTATTATATTATTAAAACTAATTATTTTTTAAAAAATTTCATAATATTATAATATACTTACTAGCATTATTATAATATATTTGAATTATGATATAAAATTTTAATATATTAACTAATTTGTATATTAAACTTATGGGAAAACATATTTATAAAGTTAAATAATATTATATATAATAATAATGTATAATATTTAAATAATTATTTTGTTAATTATTATATAACTATATTATATTTAAATTATATATAAATTTACATGAAATATTTAGTTTATTATTATTATATTTTCATATTATCATATTATATTATGACAATATAATAATAATAATTAATGAATTAATTATTTAAATATAATATACATTATTATTATCATATATATTATTTAACTTTAATAATATTTTAAGAATTTATTTAACAAAAAAAATGATGGTCTCATTGCTTTAATAATATAATAATAATTATTAATCAAATTATTATAGTATACGAAGAGAGCTAATATTTGTTGTGAGTTTATGTTTCTCTGAGCGGATGTTGCGATGCCCTACAGCGTTTCCTCCTCTTCCATCACTACAAATGCTTTCCTGGGCACATCCAAACATGCTAGGAACACCATGCTTGGCAAGGATGCAATAGAAGGTTTTTTAAGAATCTCTCCAAACCCTATCACAGATTGGCTTCCAACGCCGCTCACAAAATCGTTTGACCATTATGTTGGCAACGGTGACATCAAAACATCACTCTTGGGCGTCATGGCCCAAGCAAAGGATTTTGTACAGGAAGTTAGGGCTTCGGAGTTGTAGTGTAGGCGTGTGAGTAAGTTCGGTAACACATCTGGTGGCGGGGGTCCTTATTTGGATTCACAATATGCCCTCGCCCCTGCAAATGAAACCTCTACCAAACATTGTTCACATTTCCCTGTTCGTCCCTCCATGAAAATACATGAAGTTTTTTTAGATAGTTTGGCATTGGACAGGGAAGCCTTTTTATCCAATCATGCATTAATTTATCATTTTTCAAAGACTTGGCCGAAATTGTGCGGTCTGCACACTTAGGTTTCAGACAAATGGAAGGATTTCATTGAAGGAGAAATCAACATTTACCCCTGTGCAAAGGGGTTCTTCATATTAGAGTTTGACTCATAGGATGACAAGGAGGCGGTGATGAAAAATGGCCCATGGATCTATCAAGGAGATTTTTTGTGCATAAAACCATGATGGTTTTCTGATTCCGACCCACATATAGAAATTTTCAACTCTGCTTTTTTCTAGGTATGACTTCCGTATCTTCCAATTCAATTCTGGGAATTAGATTACTTGAGGGCTATTGGAAATACCCTAGGAAGGTACCATTATGCTTCTGAAGAAACTATCAACTATCAGAATTCTACTTGTGCTCGTATTTGTATTGAAATGGATTTTACAAATGGTCTCCCTATTGATATTTTGTTGAAGGTGGGTAACAGATATAGGAGGCAACCAATTGATTATGAAAAAATTACTTTCAGATGTAGGAAATGTTTCTCTACGGGACACTCCTCCCCTCATTGTCATCTTCATTGCGATTTGGGAAAACCGTCATGGTGGATTGGAGCTGAATCACAACACTATATCATTCCTCCCAATCCACCCAAGGTTTCTCTAAAAGAAAGCATGCCTCTATCGCCTCCCCCTCTCAAGGATCAAACTTCGGTTTTGTTGGAAAAGGCGACAACTTCTTTAGTTCTTTCTAAAGGTAGTGAAACAGTTTCAACAAAAAATAGCAATGCTTTGCTCCTACACGCCGAATCAGAGCAAGTTTTAGCAGAAAATAGCAATGCTTTGCCCCTACATCCCGAATCAAAGTAAGGTTGGACAAAGGTGAAGAGGAAGAAATCACCATCAACAAAACAGAAGCATCTGATGATACTAAGATCTTCCAAGTAAATAATAATAATATGCTAATAATTATTATTATAATTATTTTTTAATTATATTATATTTAACATATAATTATATTAAAACAATAATAAAAATATATAATAAATACAATAATAATAATTATTATATAATAATAATAATATAATAATATTAATATAATATGATAAGATAGCCACCAAAATTTCAGTAAATCAATTGAAAAAGAATCATAATTTAAAAAGGAAACCTTAAAAGGTAAATTAATTTTGACCCTTGGATAAAATACAATTCAACAAAAAATTAATATCCCTATCTAAATAAGACTAATAATTTAAAACCATTTAACTTGAGATTCAAGCTATAATAATATATTAATAATATTAATACAATAATAATATAATATAATATAGTATAATATTGCCTCACAAAAATAAAAAATAAAAAACAAAAGAAATAGTATAATATTAATACAATATAATATAATAATTTCAATATAATATAATATTATTATATGTGTGTTAAAAAAATGGATAAACACATTCAAATGTTGTTTAAACAAAACACACATTATAAAGGACCAAAATGCTTCGTAAATGTGTATATTATATTATTATTGTATTATATTATATTATATTAATATTATTACTAATATAATAATCTATATTATATTTAAATAATTATTTTGTTATTTATTATTATTATTATATTGTCATAATATAATATGACAATATTATAAAAATAATAATAATAAACGACTAATTATTTCATATAAATTTATATATAATTTAAATAATATTATATATGATAATAATGTATATTATTTAAATAATTATTATGTTAATCATTATATATTTATAACCATTAAGTTAAGTTTGTATTTGTATAGTATGTCTTTGGTTTCAGTATATTTTAATATTTATTAAGAGATTGAATATCATTTCATTTAGAAGCATAAAATTTCAAATTATAAAAACTTCATAAAGTTGGTAAACTTCTAAAATGAAGGATGTAAATCCAGTAATTATCATAATTCACTCCGTCTAATCAAATAGTATTGTAGGTCTTGATGAATAAAAGTATAACCGAAATTGTACGCTGCATAGCATGTGCAAGTTATGGTATTTTATGCAGCATGCATCCATGCCCCAATGCATTCCTGGGGCTGGATAGCTGCTGTCATTGGAGATAGCTATTTTTTTTTCATGCTTAATCGCAGGAGATGCATTTGGTGGTAGTCATGGTACATTGGTTTTTGTAATTATAATGTATTACTACAGATAGCATTTGATGCGTTGGACATTGGCATGATGCATTGATGATTCCTTTATTGCTTTAGTATGTCATTGACATGACATGATTTGCACAGTGTTATCTTCCATCCTTGGTTTCCTCTTGCTTTGACAGTCGCTTTCATCACTCATGGTGCTATGCCTATTTTGAAAGGCAGATTTATCGTGGAAACTCTGGTAGTATGTTTTTGTTTCTTTGGCATTGTTGTGAAAGGGGGAGACGAATCTTAGTGATTGTGTTATAGCGTGAACAACATAGCATTTGACATTTGGTGATTGTGTTATAGCATGAACAACATAGCATTTAACATTTCATTTGTGATAATCAAAACATATTTGATTTATGAACAACATACTTGATCTATGATAGCATTTGAAATTTTATTTGTGATTTCATTATGACAGAAATAAGAGGTAGGACAACAAGTGTGGCAACAAATGTACAATAAGAGGCAGGACATCAAGTGTGATTGCAGTGCATATTTGATAGTGATGTTTTGAGTGTATTTTTCAGGTTTCTCTTTAAAGGGGTAGCAAAGAATTGGTTGTTGACATCAATGTCAAAGGGAGAGTTTTGTTTCTATTGGAATTGTTGTCATTGATTTCATAATGCAAGTAATTGGTGGTATAAGTTTGGCACAATTGTCATTCTACTTTGATGTTCCTCTTGGCTAATATCCAGCCGCAAAAGTTGCCTTAGCCTTGTCTAATGTATATGGTGTCAAAGGGGCATTGTGTTTCATCAAGGTTTTTTGAAATGATTGTAATTTATCCATAAATTCCAAAGGTACATATTAAGGTCCTTAATTTGTGACCTACACTAGCAAGTTAAAAGAGCATGAGAAAAGGTTTGAAGGGTGCCTTATTTCATTGTTTCTATCGGCCCTTTCTAGGGCATACCAGTTCAACAAGTTAATATTGTTTAATGTGAAAAGGATGGTATATCGGATATATTGAAAATTTTAGAGTTTGGAGTTTATGGGAGAAGAATTATGGTTAATGCTTAAGAATTAAAAGGCTTGGGTCAAACCTTGGAAGAGCAACAAATTTACAAGATTTCTTTGATAGTGGTGGCCATGGACAGTTGGAAGATATAGTGGTTTGTGTAGTTGAGATTTGTAAGTCATTTTCAGTTACATTCGGTCTTAAACCAAGGTATGGTATTATTGATTTTTGGTGGGTTCTTCATTGCTATATATTTTAGATGTTTGAGCATGGCTTATGGTTTGAGAGTGCACTAAAAAATTTTGAAAGAAAGAATCAGTTTTTAGTTGTTTTATGATCATTATGCTTTGAATGTAGAGGTTTCTCTCGAAACCTTAGTTTCATGAAAATGAGCATTTGAAAATGTTGTTACATTGTGAGTTGGAGATTTATATTGCTAGACTCTTTTTGTTTCAGATGTTATGATTACTTTGTTCTATAAAGAGAAGTTTCTTTTGACCCTATATTGCAATTGATTGATAAAATATATTCTTGAAATCTTGAATGAGTTGCAAACAAAAGTTTGTGCTTAAAATATTGTTACAAAAACTAAATGAATAAGGTTAATGTATTATGTGTGTTCTAGACTTCAAGTCAAATGGAGTTTAGAGGATATTGAATGCATTAAGGTTGTAAGCTAATATGAGCATTAGATAAGTGGAGTAATCGTTTGTCATTTACTTTTTATCTTGATTGTTGATAAACGTTAGTGAGACATATTTATGCTACTGAGGCAGTTATGAACTTGTCTAAGAGAGGGGGACCACCACATGCAAGGCCCTAGGTCATGAATGGACAAGATGCAGAAGGCTGCCTTAACTTACCTTAGCTAAATGGAGTGTTAGGATACAAGGATGAGGATTATAAAGTCCTATACCCACTCTACAATCTTGAGATTCGAAATGAAGCTAAGCAAGCTAGTTTTTGAGCTCAACACTATATCTTAGATATCTCTTTGTTTGAGGATGAGAGCATAGTTCTAGGACAACAATGTAATGCATTGGAATCTCTCAGGTGCACTAGCATCCATATGACCAAGGGACTGAAAAGATAATGCAAACTAGTAGAAAATGAGCTAGTAGCCTAGCTAGCAACTTCTAAAAGAGAAAAACAACACTATGAAATACAAGAAGTACAAACGAATGTGATAAAGCAGATAACCAAAGCTAGAGTGATGACGATGATTTTGTAGAAGAGTCAATTTGCCAGCTAGCTCCTCGAAAGCATGTATGCCTACACATAAAAGGAGAGGAAAATGTTGGCTGGTTGTATAGAGGCCTGCCTCAATCAGACTCTCGTTTAGGTCTTTCGACTTTCATGGACAACTAAGAAAGTGAGATAAAGAGAACAATATAGTAAAGAGCACAAAGCACTACAAAACAATAAAGTGCTAACTCAACCAAGTAATAGAAGGAAGGAAAGGGAAGCTTACCACCTCCACAAAGAGCACTCAAGGTTGATTGGGGGAGAAAATTAAAGTACTTGAGCCTCTGCTACAATGGTGTTTAGTTCCCAACTTGCTCTACCAAAGTGATGGAGTGTTGTGTTTGCAGCAATGAGGTACAAAGGTGCTACTAGAATAATTTAGAATGAGTGTAAGAGTGTGAGAATGGTTACTTGAATGCTTAAAGGATTAAGTTGAGTGCTAGGAGGACTATAGAAGCCTATAATGAAGGAATGAAGAGAGAATTTGAAGGAAGAAGGAAGAAAATGACCATATTCTAGGTTGGTTGACTGAAGGGGGAATTACAACTTGACTCCAAATGAGAAGTGTAATGCCTCTGCAGGTTCAATTATGGGAATCTTCCAGGGACGTAAGCATGCCACATGGATATTTGCACGCTGCACAGGCATCTTTGATAGAAACACCTCCACTGATGCTCAAAACATGCACCATGTGGGATGCAAGCACTGGGCTTAGGTGGAATTAATCCTCCAAACATGCTTTTCTAAGGTCGATAAAGGAAAAAAGGGGATTTGTACATGGGGTACAAATTGACTCCTATACATTTTTCCCCTACTTTAGTGAGAACAAGTATCGATGAGTGCTCGATAAAGTAGATTAAGGAGAAAATAAGGTTAAAAATGTATACTAAACCATCAAGGAAGTAGAACAAGATCTATCATACCTGCATGTGTACGGAAAGAGGACTCCATAGCTGCTCGAAACTATGAAGTTGAAAAAGAAAGTGCCTTATAGGTTCTCAACCCTACAAGAAAGGTGTCCCCCATAGACTCTAGCATGGAGGATACCCCGTGAAGCAAGTGCCTTAGAGGCTCGCAAACCTACAAGGAAGGTGTCCTCCAAAAGCTCTAGCATGGAAGAAACCCAAAGGAAGTGCCCTATAGGCTCTTAGTCCTATAGGGAGGCTTCCCCCAAAAACTCTAGCATGGAGGAAACCTAAGAAAGCAGACTCTGTAGACTTAGAAAGTGGCCATGTATGTAAGTGAACAGTCACATGGACCGTCGATGATTAAGAAGTCTTTCAAAGGGATCCCTCTAGAACCCTTCAAAATAGGAGGGGTCCACTCAATGGATGTGCTATTTGAAAAGAAAGTTCTATTTAGGCTGCCCCCAAGCTAGACTTGAAAATATGGAATAGGTCTAGTCAGGCTACCCCCAAGCTAGACGTGAAAGAATCTATTTTAGATAAAAAAAAAATCAAAGGGGGGTCCACTCAAGGGACACACAGTTTAAAAGAAAATGTTTCTTTTCTCAGAGCGATTCATCATCGAGGGATCCTTTTGATAGATGTTCACTTCATCAAGGAATTAGAAAGGAAGGATATTCCTCCACACGAGGGGAAGATCAAAGTTGTTCTTGCTTTGGAGGAAGGTTTTCAAGTCCTTTCTTTACGAACCTATGATGAACGAAACATGTTTTGTTAGGGTTCCAAGTTGAGAATGCAATTCTAAGGAAAAGTTTGTGAATATTTTTTAGAAAAAGATTCATTGGCAACAAATGCATTTTCTAAAAATCAAAATTTTGAATAAAGGCATTGTCACACATGAGAGGGACAACTAAAGCAAAGAAGAGAAAAAGAGAAAAAGGAAGCAAAAGGAGAAAAGCATAAACAAAGGACATTGGGGGATCTGGTTTAGCAGGGTAAGATCTATCTGAGCTTGTATAGATAATAGGTAACCACGGTGCAAGGAAAAAGATAATCAATCCCCAACCAAATTAGGAAGAATGCATGAAAAAAAGTAAAATAAAAAATTGGGTCAACATGAAGGGAAGCCTAAATTCCCACAACACTTTGCATCATCCCTAATTTATCAAAAATCAAGCACAAACATGGAAGAATGAAGATACAAATAGAAGAAGGTTTATGAAACAAAAACCACACTAGTATTAAACACCAATAGGGGTGACAAGGTCCATTCAGGCACACATAGCATGAGCATGAGGTAACACATCATGATACACACACATGCATAAGATCAAGAAGAGGCCTCCCCTTAACACTAATCAACCAAGAGGTCATCTAATTCCCAATCTATATCATCATAGGGGGAAGGAGGATGAGCCTGAAATGGTGGGATGTTAAGAGTAGGAGCATCCAACCCTCCCACAACAAGGGCTAAGGAAGAAGCCCCTAAAAGGTCTTCTTCACTAAGCTCTTGTGGAGTTAAGGTCAGTAATTTCAAAAATATCACTGGCAAGGTAGGAACTTCATCAATGGAGTAGAAAATGCACCCCATAGGAGTGCCATTTCTAACTTTAGTGGATGGGGCAAGCTGCTCCTAAGATTCACCATTGGGCTCACTAAAGGACTCGGGAGTAGTGACAAACTGAAGGGAAGTTGGGACTGGTTCCATCACCAAGATAGAGAAATACCACGAGGAGCCACCATGTGGAGAAGGTGGACTCCTCTAACATCCTTTATTGCTAGAAGGATCACACTCCATCTTTTTCTTCATTGGAGGAGATCAATTCCCCATAGATGAGGCTAGAGGTGTGGAGGAAGAGGAGGAAAGAAACAAAGTGGATATGACTAAAATATTAAGCATATCCATGGGCTTCAAGAAAGGCTAGATATCTAGAATGGACATCAACAAAGGTGGCTTCATTGAAGGAGAGATGAATACCTATACCTGCTTGGGGCTAGGTACATTTGCACTCGTAGCAGAAGCTAGAAGTAGGGTGGAACTAGACTAGAGAGAATGAGAGGGAAGAAAAGAGGGAAACACTATAGGTGGCCTTGAAATAGGAGCAGTTTTCTCTTCCTCCTTCCTTTGTGAGGCAACCTGCTTAGCTAAGAGAGCCTTTCACCAATGCTTGCGTTCACACATAAGGTGGTTTCTATGACTCCTGGAGCCAGATGTCAAAGGCTACGAAGGAGAAAAATGTTCCTGCTCAAGCGTGGGAATGTTCACTACAACTGTTTTCGGTGGAGCAATGAATTCCTAATGAGAGTAGGAGGAACAGGTTGAGGCACAGTAGAGAGAGTTAGCTCAAGAGCCCTGATAACAAGCATCTTTCCATTCACTGCCTTAGGAGAAAGAGTGGTAGGAGGATGTGGATTGATTTCACTCTAGGAACCTTTCTTTCTATCATATAGGTAGTACCATAGTCAGGGGTATTCGTTAGGGAAATCCATGATCCTGAGCTTAGCTCTACGCCAAGGAGGAATCATTGGACTAAGTGGATAGTCATTGAACTAAATCATCCAATACTCTTCCCAAGAAGGGGGAGAGGATGAGGCAGTCTGGAAGGAGGTAGCCTTCTCTTTACCTTTACTAGAAGGAGAGGGATTTGGAATGGAATTCTCCTTTTCTTTCTGGGAAAAGGGAACAATCGGTATAGGCTTCTCCTTCTCCTCTCGGGAAGAGGAGGTAACCAACTACTACATCATAGGAAGGGTTAGTTTCTACTATCCATTTTCCTTAGTCTTTTACCTCACATATTTCTTCTAAAGTACATTTGTTCTTGGAGGAAGCGAACCAATTGGGGAATGACAAAAGTAATCCAATAGATATCCACCACAGGACACCATGGGATGGTATCCAATATCATGCACTACATGCACGACACCTTCATGGGAAAAATTTAAATTCTTGTGAATAATGGAGGTGACTCCATTCATGGAAGCTAGCCAAGGGATTCCTAGCTTCAGCCTTAATAGATCCAACTCTAGGATAACATCAAAAATTGTGTCAATAGCCCAAGGTCCAACTAGGATGGAAAAAGTTATCAAGCCATAAGGTTTAAGAATCATACCATCATGCATAAAAATGGTAGATTTTGTTTCTTCATATTTTTCCTTTTGCAATGAATTTGGTATTAATATTTCCTCAATGATTAACATTCATGTGGCTTGTAGGGTCTGTCAAGACTCCTATCACAATGTTACCATTGACACGAGCGTGAATGTAGAGAGGCAAGGTTTATTGTTTAAGGGAAAATACTTTGATGTGAATGTAATGTCCGGAAAACCGGGTGTACGTGGAGAAGTAGAAGTCACCATGACCATGTTAACATAGGCCCTGGGTTGAGTAACAAAATCAGCAGGATTGTTAATCATGTTAATAGTGTGACAAAAATGGGTCCATGTATATCTAGAGTTCACTATTAACTTTCACCACTAATTTGTTAGCATTTTTTTACTCCCATTAAGACAAATGGTACCGTGTTCGATGAGGTCATGTATCTCATGACACAGCCACATAGAAAATTCAATATCATGTCCATTAACTCGATGGTAATAACAATAAGTGCTTCCATCATACCAATTAGGATAAAGCTCTTTAATAAGGTTAGGACTCGACAAAGTTATGATCTTATCCTTCAACAACTTTTACAAGATAGAAAAATAGGACTCTGATAACTTTGTGAACTTTCAATTATGCTTGAGGCCATTATTATCAGTAGTGGAAACTACATTCGTAATGACCTTTCATTTCCAAAAGATTGATATGATAGACTTCCTATCAGAATGGGAGCGAGAAGGATCCCTCGAACTAAACAACTATCTACTGGTACTCTCGTAAGGCTCCAAAAAAGTGCACAAAAGAAGGGTATTTCATAAGGACAAACTTCTCTTACCACTTAGCCTTTGTAAGTTCCCTATAAATACCTTCTACACGTTAGAATTTGTGAAAGGACCACTTGGTAGCACACTATCAAATTAGTGATTTTTTCATGATCTCCTTGTTTACATAAGATGAGATCTGAAAAGGTCAACTTTGGCCCAATGTTTTCTTGAAATTGTCTAAGGAATTGATTCACAAGTTGGTCAAATGAGAAAATAGAGTTATCAGGGAAGAAACAGTACCACTCGAGCATTGTGTCCTTGAGAGATAGGGGGAAAAAATTAGCTATCAATGCATTGTGATGGAAGAAGTCTGTGCAAAGGGCATTAAAGGCAGACACATGTGTCTGTGGATCTCCCTTATCACTGTACTTCTCAAATTTAGGGATCTCCATTCCTTGGGGGAAGGGAGTGCTTAAGATTGCCACTGACAATGGGTTACACTAGAAGAAGGGCTAGAAGATAGGCTGGAAAGAGGCTTAGGAAGGACTCACCAACTGGCTCTGCATCTAACCTATATTCTAAACAAGAGTATTCATAATAGGGTAATTAGAAGAAAGAGGGCTAGAGGAACTGTTATTCCTTGCATAACCACCCCATTTTAAGCTTGTTTAAAATAGGTCCCCCTTGTTCTTTTATGTTTCCTTTAGCCCTTTGTTTTCTACCTTAAGCATTTTATGCTTTGTTCTAGTGGATGTGGAACCGGGACCGAAACCGAACTTTGGAACTTTTCTTAGTTCCAAGTTCTGGTTCCGATCTGGTTTTGGTTCTACAAGTTTCCCTTTGCATTTTTTCCTTTTGTTCTGGCAGACATGGGATGCGAACCGAAACTGAACTCTGGAACTTTTCTAAGTTCTAGGTTCTGGTTCCACTCTGGTCCCAGTTCTGCTGAACTTCCTTGATTGTTTTTCCTTTTTGTTCTAATCATTTTGTCATGAGATTTTTCTTCTTCCCTTCCCTTTTTTTTCATCTATTTTTCATCTCTTTGTATGTTGTCGGAGGTGGGCTTGGGATGGAATCTGAACCTAATTTTTTAAAAAAAAATTAGTATCATATTTGGTTTCGTTCCCACCCACATTGTGGAATGCTAGGGATTGGTTTTTTCTTTGATCCTGCTTGCATTTGTTTATGTGTTTTTCCTTGTATTTGGTCTCTTTTGCAGGACTGGGTTCAAAATAGATTTAGGATATGCAGTTGTTACCAATTTCACTTTCCTCATCTGGTTCCAACTCTGCCCCCGCCCTGTTGTGGTCTTGGTTCCTTTACCTTTTGCGGACGCAGAGCCCGAAAGTGGGCTGAACTTGGGAATGATGGTTACTTTCATATTTAGTTCTTGTTTTGACTCCGATCCTGATTCCGATTTCATCTTCGCTCCGCCCCCACCAGTATTAAAGGTAAGTATGTTTCATTTCAGATTTGGTTCCACCTCCACCAAAGTTGAGTTTCTTTTTGCTAAGTATAATTAAATGAATGGTATATGAAGGGTAGGATGAATGATGATATTATATATGCTTTAGAGGACTAATAAAGGAATTGCTTTGTAGGGTTAAAGCATGTCGAGAGCATCTCATGCTATTTCTCAAAAAATTCTATTGCAAAACATGCCTCAATCTTACTGGCATGAAACTCCTAAAAGAGTAATGTCAGTGAGACCATCTGGAAGTCTTTTTGACTAGTAGTTGTGTTCTATTCATTTGAAGTGCTCGAGTCACCAAGACATTTCAATCGCTATGAGTTTTCTATATCTCTCTGCCTAGGGAGAACTCTCACCGATAGTTGCTCACAAGGTTTGCATCGGGGAGACTCTTGGCCGAAAGGGTTTACACTCGGTATGACCTACTGCCGATGGGTATATATGTCTTTAGTGAGACTCTTGGTGACATGTAGCATTGGGGAGAGGTGTGACCTTCAGGGACTCTTACCGACTGAGGATGTATCGCCGATGGAAGGACACTTTTGTGTGACATGGAGGCTCTCTAGGACTCTTACCGATAGTTGTAAGTTATGTCAATAGCATTGGTGGAGCATTGTAGCATCGAGGAGACACGGCTAGTGTCTCACCGACATGCAGTTCAGCTTGAATGACTTTTGACCATCTGAAGATCATACGTGGTATGTGTTCAACCAATCGGAGGAAGCTGAAGGTGAACCATTGGTAGTTTGACTGTTGTGACCATTCCTGTGAGGAAGACCAACAAACTATGAGAGATATGGATCTACTCTATGATCGAAGATGATGATCGGTTCGATGAATAGTGGCGTTCATGTGTAAGGATCTAGATAGGAAAATTTGATGCTTCTTCTCAAGGGGGTCAACTTGCAAAAATATTTTGATGGAGAGGAAGAAGTCGTGAGTCTTCATGATAGCTAGGATGTCTACTAGAAAAGGTAGATCGATATTAATGACAGTACTTCAGAACATTCAAAGCAGCTTTGTGGGAGCGGTTTTCGAGGTCAAGGATGAGCTGCGTGATCTCTTAATGGCAAAATCAAGGGTTGCGAGTTAATGGTGGTGGTTGTAAAAGATCTGGAAACCATGCCTAAAAGATATCTTTCATCGACTTGAACAGGTATATGCATTTAATGCATTGTTGACTTTGTCCTAGATTCTTCTAGGGTGGATCCTTTTGTAACTTAATTATTTTGTAAACTGTAAAATGGGGTCGACTCATTTTTTTGGCACATTTGGTATAAATAGAATTTTCACCTCTTTGTGAAGGATCTCTTCTTCCTTTTTTTACTTTTTTTAGACAAGTTAGCAATTAGTAGTTAACATTAGCAAGCTAGGGTTTTATAGAAAGTTAGGCATTTTTAGTTCAATAGGAAGAGGAAGTAATGTATCTTCTAGATTTTCTTAATGTAGATGGAGATAATTCAAAGAAATGGGTTTTATGTACACTGGTGATTTTTCCAGATTTGTAAATGCTTTTTATCTATTTCACCAATAGTAGTAGTCAGATTTAAATCTACTTCATATTGTGCTCCAAAATTGTATTTATCTTGGGTTAATTATTTGATTTCGAAAGCTTTCAAGGAATGAAATTTTATCTTATATTTTGTTTAAATGATGATTTGCAATCTACTCTTAAAGTTTGCACTGTGAATGAATGAAACTTTGTATTAATTACAAGTTAACTTTATTCTATAGTTTTAGTTTAGGAATTCCTTGGAAGGTAACAAGTTTGATTAGTTGGATAAATCAACATTCTCTTGAGTGTAAAAGCTTTAATCTATCTTTTTCTATTTCTTTAAAATCACTGATTAAGGTAGGTCTAACTATATGTTTGATCTTATAACAATCGAGAAGCTCAATACTAGTAGGCCCCTCGAACATTATAGCCATATTGACCACTTCATGAAACAACAACGTTGTGAACCAACATCAAAGACCTTGGGAGGTGATCAGTTTGAATACTGATTGTTTTTTTTAGGAGAGGTGAGATATTTCACTTTTATCTTACCTATGTGTTGTGGGTCAACTTGGAACCATCAATAGATCTAGCACTAGAAGGAGGGCCTGAAATGTTAGGAATACAAAGCTAAAGGTTGGAAGTGATTCATTTGATGCCCTCCTCTTACTAACGCCATCAATAGATCTGGCGCTAGGAGGGCTAGAAGAAAAAATTGGATAATATTAGGCTTTTCTTAATAGAGAGGTCCCATAGAGTTCTTTGATCAACTAACAACCCACCACCTTTGATAGAAATCAAGACCCCAAAAAGACACAAGATTCACAAGACTGGGGCAATCATTATACCACCCTTGTCAGCTCCACTCACTCCACCAAGATTTTCACCAATAGCCTGGTGGATACCTGTCAATCCACCACCAACTCCATCTCAAGTGCCATTACACCTGGTTTATCCCATCCAAGAGTTGGCTCAACCCCCACCACTGCCACCAATGGAATTTTTTATGAATAATCCTTCTCCATTAGGGACTATTCTTGGAGGCTTTCATGATATGCCTAAGAATCCTGAGAGATTTTGTGCCAAATTTATTCATGGAAAATCCAGGAGTACTGAAGAGAACACACAAGCTTTAAGGATGCTTGTACCAGAGCCCAAATAGCTCACCATGATGTGGTTTGTAGGTTATTCCCTTATTCCTTAGGGGATATGACTTACAACTAGTACCTAAATCTTCCACAAGGTTCTTTTCTAAGCTGGAGAGATCTGGAGAATGCTTTCATCAATCAGTTTAGAGTTTATGTGGATCCAACCATTTTGTTCCAACAATTTGCTACCATTAGGAAGGAGCCATGTGAATCCTCGCCCTTGTTTAATACCAAGTTTCAATGAATGCATAAGAGACTGTAGGACCCTTATCTAGTTGTTGAGAATAGTGCCATTCAGGCATATTTTAGAGTTATAGACCCTTTGCTTGGCTTGTTCCTACAAAGGACTTATCAGCCAGTAGATATTGATTCCCTGTCTAAATTTTATCATCTAGCCATCAAGCTACAACAACAAACTAGCTCTCAACAAGGAAATTTGGGAGGGGATTTTCCTTCAATGGGGTATCAGATGTGTAATCCAACCCCTTTATTCAATACTCTCCCAGGGATGTCTCCTTCCCATTATGGACCTATGTCTGAGTTGTAGACTCAATCTCCTCTTCCATTATTTTCCAATAGATCTCTTAACTTTTCTCAATAATCAAAGGCTCATCACAGTCATCATGGTCATCATAATCAAGCTGGAACACCAAATCTTGTCAGTCAGCCACCTATTTCTAAGAATGTCAAGAGCGAAAGGACAGTTCAACTCATGAATGAGGTGGAAACCCTAAAGAAAAAACTGTCCCAAGTCACACATGATATGGCTCAGCTTAAACTAAACCCCTCTCAGAACCAAGGTAATTACCCTAATCAGAGTAATAACAATCAGGGTAATTATCCAAACAGCTACAATCACAACTAGAGCAACTATCAAGGCCAAAACTTTCCTAACCAAGGCTATCAAAATAAAAAATAGAGGGTATAACCAGAGGCAAAATAACAACTGAAAATGGAATACAGGGCCAAATAATGGTGGGGTTTCTCACAATTATCAAGCTAATGAGGATAGGCCACATGTGGAAAATGTGGCTGACCTCAATTTTATGACTAACTAGTGCAGGTTGCATGATACTGCAACTCATTCTGAGGTAAACTTCCCTAAAATGGAGAAGGTCATGAAAATGGCATAGGACAATGCCCAAACATTCCAAGGGAATTCAAATAAAGGATATGACTCAATGGATACAACAATGACTTATGACCTTTTTGAAGAAGAACCTTCATTCCCAATGCAAAATGAGAATGAACTAGAGTAATATGTGTACGATTCCCAAGCCTTTCAGTCAAAGGGAGGACACTTCCTAAGAAACCATAATAAGGTTTTGTTCATCACATCAACACCACCAAACCATATGGTGCATCTGAATCAGGGTGTTGATAACAACCCTCCTCCACTGAGGGGTCCACCTGACTTTCATAACAAAGGTAATTTATCTAGTGTTTTCAAAAGTAATGCAAGCTATAACATAGAATTTGATATTGTTTATGAGATGCAGAAACAAAAACCCTCTTTATCATACTTTGACATCCTAAAGTGGTGCCCTACCCAATGAGATATAGTGCTGAAAGCTTTGGAAGAAGTTGATAAATCAAAAGGGAAAACCAAGGTGGCACCCACTATGGACATGAACACAACTTTGTATAGAAGAAAGGTAGGTACCCCACCATTTCTTTTAAGTTTGAGAATTTGTGGGAAGAAGTTACATTTTTTTTGCTAGATTCAGGGGCATATGGCAATGTGATGCCATTTTCTATATGCAAGAAATTGGGATTGAACCCTATCCAAAAAAAAAAGGTCATCAAACTTGATAAAATGAAGGTTAATGTAACTGGAGAATTGAGAAATATACATGTGCAAGTAGAGTTTGGCCCTAGGATTTTAACCAATATGGACATTCAAGTAGCAGACATTCCCAAGACTTATGGTATGCTATTGAGTAGAGATTTAATGAAAAGTATAGGGGTATATCTTTCCCTTGACTTTTCACATATGTGGCTACCATGGAGGGGAGTGCCTACCTAGAAATGATTGAAAGTGAACCTCACCTCAAACATATCATCATTGAGTATGATTGTCCCAATGAGGTAGATTATTTTGAAACCGAGATAGGGGTTTATAAAAGAGAGGAAATTCTAACCTTTTCGGTTCTTGATTTTAAGGATTTTTCAATGTAAAAATTCTCTGATCCCATGATTAATAAAAATGAACAGGTATTGATCAAGAAGCTGCAATACGATTAGCTAGTCCTAGGGAAAGATACCGATTTGTGAAGTCTTCTACTCCCTAATTGGTGCAAGATACCCTACCAAGATCATTCAAACCTAACCTGCCAACCCTACATCAATGTTCTAAATCATGCTTTCGAAATTGGGGAAACCAGCCTACGTCACCTTAAGACCATTTCAGACCACTTCTCATTTGAAGCCAAAAATGCAATAACGTTAACCAGCAATAATATACCTTCAGAGGAAGTCCCTCCTCAACCTGAACCTACCCTGTTCATAATACTGGACCAACATAGTTATGATGAACAACCCCAAGGTTTGTTTGATACCCCTACACTCATAAGTATACCAAAACCCAAGGGGTTAATCAAAGACACAAGTGACTTTTAGAAATATATCCTAGGATTACATGATATATCTGAGCAAAAATTGGATATTACACCTAATGGACCTATTAAATACCCATTCCCAATATTTGATGCAAAAGACTAGGTAGCCCCGCCTATGGTTCATCTTGTCTGAATGCCCACAATAATCTCAAAGGGATCAACCCCAGCTCATGATCAACTATGGACCCTCACATTTGATGGATCCAAATCCAAAACAAGCTATGGTGTTGGGATTGAATTAACCAACCCAAAAGGGAAAACATTTTTTGTTTCTTATAGGTTGCAGTTTGGATGCACTAACAATATAGCAGAGTATGAAGCATTGGCTTGGGAACTAATGTTGGCACATCAGAAGAAATTCAATGCCTTAGTGGTTAAAGGAGATTCAGAACTGATTATCAAGAAAGTATGCAGCCAATACACATGTCACAATAAAAGGCTAGAACCTTATAGAAATTGGGTATGGAACCTGATTGAAGACTTAGATGCTTTTGGGATTAGTTTAATTCCTAGAGAGGAAAATCAAATAGCTGATTCATTAGTTGTTGTTGCAAGTACCCTAGAGCCCATGCAAGACTCCAAACTCAAGAGATTCTCAGTAGAATTGATATCAGCCCTGGTTGTTCCTGATAATGTCAGGAAATTTCAAGTCTTCAACGATGATCAACATATCCTTGCTTTTCTTGCAAGTTCAAAATGTTTTCAAAGGAAAAATAATCAATGAGTCTAATAGGGATCAAGGAGACTGGAACCCTGAAGACTGCAATATAGAGGGGGTCCTCAATTTAAAAGGTAATAGCATTCCCAAGGGAATGGTGGCCTTAGAAAGAATTTTTGATTCAAACCCAAGGGCTCGGGAAAAAGTATCAACTGAAGATAAAGGAGGTGAATATGATATGGTTAACTTAGCTAATT
The DNA here is from genome assembly GCA_007258455.2 of Sequoia sempervirens. Lineage (NCBI taxonomy): Eukaryota > Viridiplantae > Streptophyta > Pinopsida > Cupressales > Cupressaceae > Sequoia > Sequoia sempervirens. Next base: position 36,498,484 of record VDFB02000017.1, on the reverse strand, counting down.
TTGTCCCTGAAAGAAATGCTTACATAGGGAAAGCCTGCCCTAGAGCAATTAGAAATGATATACTAAGTGCACTAAAGAAAGATGTCGCTGCAATATCTTGGGGATATAAAAATCTAAAAATATTTGATGCTTCTATGATAACTCATATTATTCCTTTGAAGCCTAAAGCTAGACCATTTTGACATAAACAATGTCTTGTCCACACCCTAATTAAACCACTGATCTTTAAAGAAGTTTAGAAATTTCTTTCTGCAAGAATAATCTCCCTTGTACAACATTCAACATGGGTGGCTAACTTGGTTCCAGTTCATAGGAAGAATGGAGAGATAAGGCTATGTGTAGATTTCAAGAATTTGAATAGAACTTCGAAAAAAGGAAACTACCCACTCCCTTCTCTAGACAAATTCTTGCAAACTGTCAATGGGTCTCAAATGATATCATTCCTAGATGGTTATTTTGGATACAATTAAGTGATTGTTAATTATGAAGAAAAAATGAAGATATCCTTCACTACTAAGTGGGGAAAATTTTCTTATAGAAGGATGCCATTTGGTTTGATAAATGATGGAGCAACCTTTCAACATGCCATGGATGTAGTGTTCAAATATTTGATTGGTAAATGCATCATCATTTATATGGATAAATTGACAGTATTCTCTAAAGATAGACTAAACCATGTTGTAGACTTGGCTAAAGTTCTTGAAAGATGTATCCAATATGGTATTTCTTTGAATCCTAAAAAGTGTGTGTTCGGGGTTTCTAAAGGGAAAATTTTAGGACACATAATCTCAGAAAGAGGGATATCGATAGATCCAGACTGAGTTGAGTCTATTTTAAAGTTAACCATGCTAGGAAGTAAGAGGGTGATCCCATAATAGTGGTTTACAATTTTTGGCCAAACTGGACACTAAAATTATTATTTTTAACTAAATATTTACATTTGGGCACCTATAGCAGCTAAACTGTGAGGAATTTGAAGATGGTGGAAACTAGAGTCTCATCAAATTTTGTTTGTAGATTCTAAAAATATTTGGAATCAACTTGCACTTCTTTTTCCATCTCCCATGAAAATAGATTTTTTTCAGAAAACAACATTTTTAAAAAGTGACGCACACTGTATAATGCATAACTTTTTTTCCATGAAGGATAAAATTCTAATTCTTCCAAATTTAGATTTGTAACTTTGATATCTAGTGCTTCCACTTGGTTAGATACTTTTTATTGAATATTTTTTCCTTAATCAAGTTTCAAAGTCAAACAAATTACAATTCAGACACCGCAGTATTTGTATAACGCATAACTTTTTTTGTATATGTCAAAATTTAATTTAATTTTTTTTGTTGGATCAAGGACTTCAATAACTGGTGCACTCATATTTATCAATTTTTTTTTTTGATAATCTTCTATTTTTCCACATGTGAAGAACAAAGAAATTCTTTTTCGATGAAAAACCTATGTTCAATAAAACTTAAAAAACAAATACATAACAAAACCAAAACATATTAAAATTATATTCATTGGATAGCTTGTTCTAAGGAATACCATAATCATTTGAAATAAATTTTAAATGAATTCATTTGATCCCCAAAATCTAAATCAAAAGTGATTTTTTATCAGCATTTTGATAGGTGTAAAGGAGACGCATTTATAGGTATGGTTTAAAACTAGCGAGGTTCTATCCAAGGGGGTTTGATATAAGGTAATTTGATCAAACCCTCTTCAATTGGAATCCTTAAAATGGAACTTTTTAAGGCTTAAATCATTATATTTTCTAAAAATATGTGATTTCAGCTAAAATTCCTTCCTCTTAGGAATTGTAAACCACTATTATGACAGCACCCAAGAAGGAGATGAGATCTTTCTTCGGAAGATCAACTTTGTGAGGAAGTTTATTATAGGTTTTGTAGAGATTGTTAAACCTTTGAATGGAAGGATGAAGAAAGATGCTAGAATAGAATGGAGTAATGAGGCAAAGGCTACTTTTTCTCAAGTCAAGTAATCTATTTTGGAAGCACTAGTCCTCACCAGCCCTGACTACATGAAGCCATTTTATATTTATTCTTCTGCTTCTAAACACTCGTGTGCAGCTATTCTAAATCAACGAAGAGAGGAGGGGGATGAAAGGCCAATTTCCTTCCTGAGTTCTCCATTTAAGAATGCTAAAGTCAAGTAACCACCTCTTGAGAAACAAGCTTTTGCGTTGGTTAGAGCTACTAAGAAGCCCAATCACTATATCCTTCGAAGTTAGATTATTGTTGTAGTTCCTAATGTTGTTGTGAAGTTTCTACTTATGCAGAGCAAGTTGGGAGAACAGAGGGGGAAATGGATGTCTATTATATAGGAGTTCGATCTGGAGATCCACCCTATGAAACTCATCTGAGGTCAAGGCCTATCTAAATTAATGGCAGATGCTGGTGAGAACATTATTTGTCAATAGTACACAACATAGTCCTTTTCCAGTGACCCTTGGTATGCTAATATTATTTATTTCATGCTCAATAATTGCTGCCCAGAGGGAATGAATAGAACACAGAGGAGAGCACTAAGAATGAAAAAATACCATTATATGTTCAAAGGAGGACTGTTATATAGAAATAATTTTGAGGGAATTTATTTACGATGCCTTGATCAGCAAGAAGCAAGGCACACAATTTTTGAAGTTCATGGGAAACATGGCACATGCCATGGTTCTGCAGATTCTTTAGCACATCAAATTCTTATATCTGGTTATTATTGGCCATGTGTGTTTAAGGATTCCCACCAACACATAAGGACGTGATGTATGTCAAATTTTTGCATCAAGGGAGCACCACTCAGCCATGCCATTGTAGCCTATTTATGAGGTAAGACCATTTTCCAAATCGAAACTTGATTTTGTTGGAGTAATTAACCCTATTTCTTCTACATGACACAATTTCATTTTGACTGCCACAAATTATTGCACAAGATGGACATAAGCTATACCTTGTAAAAATAGCACAACAAAAGTGCTAATCAATTTTCTCACTGAATGCATCACAACTAGGTTTGGAGTACCCTTTGCATTGGTATGTGACAATGGCCCTGCCTTTTCTTCTGCTGAGTTCATTTGATGGTCTTATGATCATAATATTGTTTTAAATTATTCTTCCAACTATTATCTACAAGGAAATGGAGTTGCAGAATCAACTAATAAGAATCTCCTAGGAGTAATCAAAAAATTGTTAGAGAACAAACCTAGGGATTGACATACCCAGCTAAGATTTGCGTTATGGGAAGATAGGATAGGATCAAGGCTGCATTAAGGACTTTACCATTTCAACTAGTATATGGCCAAGATCCCATGTTCCCTATTCACTTGCAAATACCTTTCCTTAAGTTTATGTAGGAATTTTATTCTAGTGATGATAGCATTGAATTAAGGCTAGCTAGCTTGTTGAAATTAGAAAAGTAGAGAGATGCTACCTTGCAGCAATTCTTTAAGCACCAAGTTGTTGTCAAGCATTGGTTTGACAAAAGAGCCAAAATCAAGGATTTCAAAATATCAGACCTTGTGCTATTGTGGGATAAGGCTAACAAAAAGAAAGGTGATCACAAGAAGTTTGATAAGCTTTGGTTGGGTCCCTATCAAATTGTTGAAATCCTAGGAGAAAATGCTTTCCAACTGAGCAATTTAACAAGAGAACCCATTCCACTGCATGTCAATGGATATTTTCTTAAACATTTCCTTGGTTCTTGAAAGTTTGGTATTCTTTATAGGTTGTGTATATATAAATAATTTTTTGTTTTGTTTGTAAGTAGTTTTTTTTGTTTTCCTTATTTGTCTTTTATTTTGTTCTTTTGCTTGTTTTTCCTTTGTTCTTCTTTGTGGAGACCCTCATTCTAGGCAGTTGTAAGGGGGTTGTTATCTAAAGTATACTTTGATTTCTTGGAAAGAAGTTGGTTTAGATATTTTCAAGTTTTCTGATTGCATGATTTTGTCCTAAATTCCTTTTTTTATGTCCATTATCAATAAGAGTTTTGGAAAGTCTTGAAAACAAGGTGCAAAGTAAACAATCTTCATTAACTATGACTGAATCTACCACAAATCATCAAAAACATCTCCTTTTGTAATGGTATATTTGTCTTAGGGTGATGGTGTTGTAATATTTGAGTGAAAAATCTGATTCCCCAAATTTTGTTATGAATTCCATGGTAGTTTTCAACCCATAACAGATGACAAACATCTAACATATTGAGAAAAAATTTGAATGAAATATCTAAAACTCCAAGAGAAAAATAAAAAAAAGAAAGAGAACTATCTAAGAAAAGTAAACTCAATATGAATGGTTGATTCCAGTATCTCTACCGGGGCTATGGACGCCTAACTAACAGTAGAGAAATGTTGAGAGAAAACTAGAGGTATTTCCATCAGAGCTATGGATGCTTGATTGGCAGCGGATCAATGCCCAAGATATCATTGCACAACAGCCAAAGGGAATCAAATTATGTAGTTCAAATATTGTACATTATTGTTCAAAAGATGAGGAAAACTTTGTAAAAGGGTGATGCACCATCAAGCACACACATAGATTTAGGGGTAGCTGGTGCTAATTTACATTTGAGATTCTAGCTCAACCTTGGTTGTTAAAACTGACCTAACTGGAGTTGTGATGTCCCCAGTAGAGTCACCAATTGTTATGCCTTACATAACCACCCCATTTGAAGCTTGTTTAACATAGGCCCTCCTTGTTCTTTTTTGTTTCCTTTTTCCCTTTGTTTTCTACCTTAGGCATTTTTTGCTTTGTTCTGGAATACACAAAATCAGGCTTGAAACCAAACTTTGGAAATTTTCTAAGTTCCAGGTTCTGGTTCATATCCGATTCCAGTTCCACTAGTTTCCCTTTTCCTTGTTCCTTTTGTTCTGGCAGATGCGGGACGTGGAACAAAACTAAACTCTAGAACTTTTCTAAGTTCCAAGTTTCGATTTCACTCTGGTCTCTGTTCCGCTAAACTTCCTCATTTGTTTTTCCTTTTTGTTTCGATCATTTTTTCGTGGGATTTTTCTTCTTCCCTTCCCTTTTCTTTTTCATCTTTTTTCCATCTTTTTGTATGTTGTCAGAGGCGGGGTCAGGATGGAATCCAAACCTATAACTTTAAAAAAGTTTCAGTATCAGATTTGGTTTCGTTCCCGCCCCTATTGTGGTTCACCCGGGATCAATTTTTGCTCTGATCCTGCTTGTGTTTGCTTCTGCATTTTTTCCTTGTGTTTGGTCTCTTTTGTGGGGCTACTTTTATGATAGATTTGGGATATGGAGTTGTTACCAATTTCAATTTCCTCATCTAGTTCCGACTCCACCCTCGCCCTGATGTAGTCTCAGTTCCTTTACCTTTTGTGGACGCAGAGCCAGAATGTGGGTTGAATTTGGGAATGTTGGTTATTTCCATATTCATTTCCTATTTTGACTCCATTCCTAGTTCTAATTTCATCTTGGCTCCACCCTAACCGGTATTAAAGCTAAGTATGTTGATTCGGATTTGGTTCTACCTCCGCTGGAGTTGAGTTTCTTTTTGCTAAGTATAATTAAATGAAGGATATATGAGGGGTAGGATGAATGATGATATTTTCTATGCTTTAGAGGACTAATGAAGGAATTTTTTTGTAGGGTTAAAGCATGTCGATAGTATCGGATGTTGTTTCTCAAGGAAGTTAGTTGGAAAATGTGCCTCAATCTTACTGGCATAAAACTCTTGAAAGAGTAATGTCAATGAGCCCCTCTAGAAGTCTTGTCGACTAGCAGTTGTGTTTTATTCATTTGAAGTGCTCAGGTCGCCAAGACATTTCAATAACTATGAGTTTTTTATATCTCTCCACCCAGGGAGAAATCTCGTCGACAGTTGCTCACAAGGTTTGCATCGGGGAGACTCTTGGCCAAAAGGGTTTACACTCAGTATGATTTCTTGCTAATGGTTTTGGTCTCACCGATGGGTATATATGTCTTCAGTGAGACTCTTGGTGATAGGTAGCGTCGAGGAGAGTTGTGACCTTTAGGGACTCTTACCGACCGAGGATGTCTCACCAACGGAAGGACACATCGGTGTAAAATGGAGGCTCGCTAGGAGTCTTGTCGATAGTGATAGTCTGGGAAATGGTCTTGGATATCAACATGACTCTTGCAGCTCATTATGACCTTTTGACAATAGTTGTAAGTTATGCCAATAGCCCTAGTGGAGCATTGTAGCATCGAGGAGACACAACTAGTGTCTCACTGACATGCAATTTAGCTTGAATGAATTTTGACAGCCTGAAGATCATACATGGTATGTGTTCAACCAATCAGAGGAAGTTGAAGGTGAACCGTTGGCAGTTTGACTATTGTGACCGTTCCTATGAGAAAGACCAACAAATTGTGAGTGATATGGATCTACTCTATGATCGAAGATGATGATCGGTTTGGTGAACAGTGGTGTTCGTCTATAAAGATCTAGATAGGAAAATCTAATGCTACTTCTCAAGGGAGTCAACTTGTAAAAAAATGTGGATGGAAAGGAAGAAGTCGCGAGTCTCAATGACAGCTAGGATATCTATTGGAAAAGGTAGATCCATATTAATGACAGTGCTTTATAACATTCAAAGAAACTTTGCAGGAGAATTTTTTGAGGTCGAGGATGAAACACATGATGTCTTAATGGCGGACATGAAGGCTTGGAGTTAATGGTGGTGGTTGTAAAATATTTGGAAAAAATGCCTGAAAGATATCTTTCGTCGACTTGAACAGGTATATATTCATTTTTAATGGATTATTGACTTTGTCCCAAATTCTTCTAGGGTTGATCCTTTTATAACCGACTTATTTTGTAAACCATAAAATGGGGTTGAGTCATTTTTTTGGCATGTTTGGTATATATGGCGTTTTCTCTTCTTTGTGAAGGATCTCTTCTTCCTTTTTTCAATTTTTTTATACAAGTTAGCAATTAGTAGTTAAGGTTAGCAAGCTAGGGTTTTATAGAAAGTTAGGCATTTTTAGTTCAATAGGAAGAGGAAGTAATGTATCTTCCATATTTTCTTAATATAGATGGAGATAATTTGAAGACATGGGTTTTTTGTACACTGGTGAGCTTGCCAGATTTGTAAAAAAAATTTATCTGTTTCACCAATAGTAGAAGTAGCCAAATTTAAATCTACTTCATATTGTGCTCCATAATGGTAATTATCTTGGGTTAATTATTTGATTTGGAAAGATTTCAAGGAATGAAATTTTATCTTATATTTTTTTTAAATGATGATTTGCAATCTACTATTAAAGTTTTCACTATGAATGAAATAAACTTTGTATTAATTACAAGTTAACTTTATTCTACAATTTTAGTTTAGGAATTCCTTGGAAGGTAACAAGTTTTATTAGTTGGATGAATCGACATTCTCTCCAGTTTAAAAGCTTTAATCTATCTTTTTTTGTTTCCTTAAAAGCACCAGTTAAGGTAGGTCTAAATATATGTTTGATCTTATAACAATCAAGAAGCTCAATACCAACAGGCCCCTTGAACATTACAACCATATTGACCACTTCGTGAAACAACAATGTTGTGAACCAACATCAAAGACCTTGGGAGCTGATTAGTTTGATTGTTGATTGTATTTTTTAGGAGAGGTGGGATATTTCACTTTTATCTTACCTACATGTTTTGGGTTAACTAGACACAATCAACAGGAACCTCCTCTAGAAACACTACCAAGGCCACCTCCAAAGCCACCACCGGTGTGACCTCCACTAGAACCACTGCCAAAGCCACCACCACTAGTAGGGCCTCTACTAGAACCACAACCATGACCTCCACCAAAGCTGCCTCCACCAGTACTACCTACACTACCGAATCCACTAGCACTACCAAAGCCCCCACCACTCATCCTTCCAAAGCCTCCACCACTAGAGGTGATAGCCTAGGGGGTGAAGCTGAAGCCCAATAGGACCATGTTTACTTTGATAGTTTTGGGTTGCTCGTAGATAGAAGGGATATTGATAGGAGAGACTGCGTTGGCCATGTAAACGAACATGGGGGGCATCGATACTCCTAATTGTCTTTAAACGCTCTTTGAAAGTGACTCCTTGTATGAACCTAGGATTGTTTGAAGTAGCACACACTTCGACAAGAATGAGGAGGCTAGTCAAAAGTTCTATGCCTATTGGATCTTTACCCATCATATGTTTTAACTCACTAACAACCCGAGTGGATCTAACCATCTTTCGTATTTCTTTCCAAGTGATTCTCTAAGTTTCACAGTCCTTTAGTGAGGATAGAAACATATTTTTCAAGGATTTCAATGGCCTCATACTCATCCACTGATGATGCCATAGGAGATGCAAGGGGAGTGGGAATGTGATCAGTTTTTTCAACAAATCCCATCTCATTTCTTGAAAACTACTCCTACGCAACCACACTAACAATGGGAGTAGAGAAAAGGCCCATAAAGAGACCAATCGAGACCTTCATCCTTTCCATTGGGAGGTGTTGTATACTTCTAACAATATATCCAAAAGTTGTAGATTGGGTTGTGATGCTCATAAACCTTCACAACACTTAGGTATACAATAGTCATGAAGTACATGAGAGAGGTCTCAACACCAATGGATGAACAAAAGGTGGTTCACGTTGGGTTCACCAAAAATGTAAGAGAAGGATACCACCACATGCAAGGCCCCAAGTCATGGATGGCCAAGATGCGAAAGGTTTCCCTAACTTAACTCAGCTAAATGGAGTGTTAGTATAGCAGGATAAGGATTATAAATTCCTACACCCACTTTGCAATCTTGAGATTCAAAATGAGGCTTGGCGAGATGGTATTCAAGCTCAAAATTGTATCTCAAACAACTCTCTATCTAAGGACAAGAGTACAATTCTAGGATGACATTGTGGTGCACTAGAATCTCTTAGGTGTGTTGGCATTTGTATGGCTAGGGGACTAAAAAGGACAATGTGAACTAGTAGAAAAGAGCTATTAGCCTACCTAGTGACTTCTAAAAGAGAAAAACTAGACTATCAAATACAAGAAGTACAAATGAATGTGATAAAGCAGATATACCAAAGCTAGAGTGATGAAGATAATTTTGTAGAAGATTCTATTCACTAACTAGCTCCTCGAAAGCACGTACACCTACACACAAAAGGAGAGGAAAATGTTTGGTGGCTATATAGGGTCTTGCCTCAGTTAGACCCCCATTTAGGTGTTTCCACCGTCACGAACAACCAAGAAAGAAAGATAAAGAGAACAATATAGTAAAGAGCATAGAAGCACTACATAATAGTAAAGTGCTAACTCAAGCAAGTAATAGAAGGAAGGAAAGGTAAGCTTACCACCTCCACCAAGAGAACTCAAGGCTACTTGGGGGAGAAAATGAGAGTACTTGAGCCTTTTCTGCAATGGTGTTTCATTCCCAACTTGCTCTACCAAAGTGATGGAGTGTTGTGTTCACTGTAATGAGGTGCAAAGGTGCTACTAGAATGCTTGAGAATGAGTGTAAAAGTGTGAGAATGGTTGCTTGAATGCTTAGAGGATTAATTTGAGTGCTACGAGGATTGTAGAAGACTATAATGAAGGAATGAAGAGAGAATTTGAAGGAAGAAGGAAGAAAATAACCATATTATGGATCATTCAGTTGAAGGGGGTGTTACAACTTGACTCCCAATGAGAAGTGTAACGCCTCTATAGGTTCAACCATAGGAATTTTCTAGGGATATCAACACACCATGCAGACATCTGTGCACCCATGGACATCCTCGATGCTCAAAACATGTTCCAAGTGGGATGCAAGTAGAGGGATTAGGTGGAATTAAGCCTTTGAACTTGGTTTTCTAAGGTGGATAAAGGAAAAAATGGGATTTACATATGGGGTGAAAATTTAGTCCTATACAACTTGAAAATCTAGTGAGGCACAAATAGTATCCATTGAGGCTCTGTATTTAGTGATTTTTCTATTAAGCTAGTGAGGCATTTTATCGAGTGGTTTTTCATCCTTATAAGGGTTTTCCAATCATGAAAAATACTATGTTATGATTCTTTTTTGTGATGCAATTTGGTCTTGCTATTTTTGTTAAGTTCTTTACAACATTAAGTTCTTCATGTGGTTTAAGAATCTGGTATTGGCTATTACATTTGAATACAATCTTGAAATTGAACATTCCATGATTACAAAGAAGTTTTGTGTTATGAATTTTTTTGGAAAATAATTGAATTGAAGTTGATTCTGAAACACTGATTCACCACCCCCCTTCTTAGTCTTTCCCATACTCCAACACTAGCTTTGGCTCAAGTTGAGTATGCATTTAATGATTCTCCTAATCAAAATACTAGTTTTAGTCCATTTTATGTGGTGTATGGTATGCATCCAAGGGGGTTGTATGAGTTGAGAGACCTTGGTAATATGGAAAGGTGAAGTGTTTTGGGTGAAGATTTTGCTAAACTCATCCATGATCTCCATGAAGAGGTCAAAACAAATATAGGACATAATCAACAATATAAACAATATGTTGATAAAAAGTGGAGGTGGATTCATTTCCAGGTTGGAGACATTGTCTTGGCTCACATTCAAAAGGAAATATTTCCTAAGGGAGAGTACAACAAAATAGAAATGAAAAAGGTAGGACCCTGCAAAGTTCTCAAAATATTTTTGGATAATACATATGAAATATCTCTGCCTTCAAACCTTGGAATTTTACCTATTTTTAATGTAGCAGATTTGTATCCATATAAAGGAGATGTTTAGGATGGTGTAGTAGAAACCAAGTCTTCAAATACTGAGATACAACAAGTTGTTTCATCTTCCCTTCGAGATATCAAATGTATTCTTGATACACAATTGTGGAATAAAACCCAAAGACATGAGTACTTTAGATATTTGGTGAAGTGGAGCGGCCATCTCATGGAAGATGCTTCTTAGATCACAAAATATAAGCTCTCTCGATTGGGTTTTCCTATTACAGATATCAAGAGTAGGAGCTCATGAATTTTTTTCTACTCAGGGAGTTTGATGCAGAGCATCACTCTCATCTCTCTCGATTTTTTTTTGTTTCTTGCTTTTGTTTGTAGACTCATTTTTTGTTTTAAGAACTTGTGATTTCTTTCATAGTTTATTGTAATGATTCCTTTCAAATTTGGATTGACAATTCGATAGTTGTAATTTATTTCAATATTAATGAAACAACAATTAGCATTGAGGTAGTAGTTGGTTGTTGAAAGTTTGGGGGAAAAATGAGTGTTTGGAGAGAGGGGACACACTAAGATAGAGGTTTTTTGGGTGTTGAAGAAAAAAATGAAGAATATATTATAAGTGAAGGTGACCAATATTAGATGAAAAGGTGTTCTAGAAAGATAGTGATGATTGACTGTCCTTACAGATCGAACAGTACCAAAAGGGTTCAGGCTAAATGGTTGAAGGCCATGTGGGATGTACAATGTAAGGCCTCTCAAAAATTATGATTTTTCATTGAAGATTGAATGCAATAAAATCATATTTTGTTCTCCCTATCATCATTTGTGAATAATCCAAGTTCTTTTCCAGTGTTTGCTTCTTTTAAATTGAACCATGTTCACTTCCTACAAGACTGTAAAGGTTCGCTTGGGTTTGTATTCACTATGAGTTGTATTGCTCTATGATCAACACAATTTCCATCAACTCCCCACACCCTCTAGTGGATCCAATGTAGAATTCAGATGACTTCCATGAACTAGCATAAATATTTAACACATTTCCAAGAAAAAATTACAAATTAAAATCAAGTTAAACTTATTTAATATATTTAAAAAATCAATCAAAGTATCCCAAATAGTGTGTCCAGTTGTACAGGTGTTGGCACAAAACAAAATTGATAAAATAGATAATTTTATGTCCTTATGGCCATCATCTAAGCCAAACAGTTTGATTGTTAAAATATTATAATTTTTTGATATATACTCATTAAAAACATGTGCTTAAAATTGTTATAAATTCAACATTTACGTATATGAATATACCCGTGTAATATGATTTGTAGGGTGATCATCAACATATAGATAATCTATATATGAAGTGGTATGATCATCAGATACTTCACATGCAGTAGAAGTGGATGCACCGTGATTAGGTCCAAAACATAATTCCTTACAACTAGTATAAAAATGAGGTGTCAATATACATGGAGTGGTAGTATGACCAGCTCCACTTGATGCTCCTCCATGGTCTTAGCCAATAACCCCTACCACAATATTAGTAGTCTACTAATTGAGGTTAGTTGAGAGTGCACTCAATGCTCCTATTGTGGATACTATCGCATCATGCTAGATGGGTGCAAGTATAGCAGTAGAAGGAGGATCAATGAGAGGTTGATAAGGAATGGTTTATTAGGGATCAACCAATGCCCCTAACCTCTATTATGAGATTCCACCACCAATACCTTGGAATGATTTGAAATTAAAATAATTGGGTTTCAAACCCAACACAAACCCTACATAAAATTTTCTCAAAAAATAAAGAGGAATCTTGAAATTAGTGTGTGGTGAATGATCAAATACCATCCACCACCAATCCAAAATATTGTTGTCATATGTGGATGCCTACACCACCTAATTAATATTCATTTTTTATTTGGTGGAATTGGTTGATTGGTGATTGGGTCAATAAAATATGGAGCTAAATAGGATTTGGTGATTTTATGGTCAAAGATGTCCCTATAGGAGATTCCATTTGAATAAAAATGGCTCCTCTCCTATCTCCATATGTGTTAGCTATTTAAGTCCACATCAATAGAATTGACATCTACAAAAAATTTCATTGAAGATGAAAAAAACATTAGGAGAGGGGGCATAAATTCTTTATTTCATATTGAAATAATTTTTCCTTTAATGGGTCTTATGTTGTCATTGATTTGAGCGCACAAATGAGCCTCATTAGATTATGCGGGTGGAAGTGCGATTTTTTAGGTGGAGTGGAGGTGGAGGGTGTTGAGGTGAAGGGAATGAAGGTGGGGGTTTGAGAAAATCCTCGACATTGAAAAGTCATGCATGTTATAAAGCTGAACTTGCATATATAAATATATAAATAGGTACAAAATTAACTTTCCAAAATCTATGTATAAATTATAAATAATCATATTAAAAATTAGATATTATACATGTTGAGAGATTACAAGAAATATTTAAATTAAATGTATGATTATTTAAAAGAAAAAATAGTACACATACACATGCACATAATTCAACTTGAGCATGTAAAATTTTAAAAATTTAAGATCTAACTATGTAATTTTAATACAAGTACACATACTAGGAAAAATAAATTTAAAAGGTACATAAAAAAGGTAAATTTAATTTTCTTAAGTCATTCTCTTAAATATCCCCTTAATCCATGAAAAAAATTGTAAGGCTCATTTATCTCTAAGGCATGCAAAATTTTGTGGCTTGATGTAGTTTAAAGTGTTTACAAGGAATAGTAAAGTTTCCTCTTAAATCATATTTTCTTAAATCCCCTTAATCTATATGTCATCTTTTCTAGGTCCATAAACAATGGTAATGGAATGATTTTCTCATAAGTCAAGTTTAATATATAGATCTTTATTAAGTTTGTAAAAAGTTCAAGCATCTAACATTATACAAATTGATCAAATGTGAATGATCAATTTGACTATTATTAGTGGCTTTAAGGAGATTAATGAGTAGATTTTAGGTTGTAACATCTACATCCTCTTAAGATGGGACTTAAGACATTTTCTTAAATTCCCTTAATCCATGTCATCTTTCCTAGTTCCATAAACCATTCTAATGGAATGATTTTGCCCTAAGTCATGGGTGTGTGAAAGAAGTTGAGTCCACTTTTAGGCCAAAAAGTGGAAGTTTTCCTTGATTTTTAGAATTTGTCTAAATTGATCTAAAAAATTGAAGCACTTAGAGATTGAATCTTTCAAAAAGTCATTAAAATGAAATGTAGTACTTTGATTCTAGTTTCCAAACATATAATTTATTTTAATACCCATATGATAGAAATCAATTTTCAATAGGCACGTCTAAAAACCCTTGTTTAAAAGTCACTTTTTTTAACCATACCATGCATGTGTTCGTCATCCATATTTTGACCTAAATAATTGATTTTTTATGAATCCCTTTGAGAAAATATTTGTAACACACTGAAGAATATGGAAAAAATATTTTTGGTATTTTTTTAATATTTTTTTTGTTAATTATTTTAATGGCCATATTTGTTGTTTTGAAAAATTCTCATGTACGTCATGCATAAGGTGACATAAACTTATCATTTTTTTATTTTTTTTCAAATTGAAAAGAATTTTCTAAAGAATATGGAGATATAATTTATTTTTCAGAAAATTATTTTAATAAAGAGTTATTAAAATACTAAAACCCCTAATATTTCAAGTTTATGGACCATTTTCATCAAAAATTATTTGAAAAATAGAAAAATTGATCCAATTGTAAAAAAATACATATTTGGAATCTACACAATCTCATCTATAATGGGTCTTAATTTCCTCAAAAAAATATGTAAAAAATGTCTTCAGGCATATGTCCAAAGTCACTCTTTTCTACTAACATTGACATGACGTTGAATTTGTAGGTCAAAGTAGGTCCAAAGCTAAGGGTTGACTCCCCAAGCCCTTTTTCTGACCTGAAACCCATAGGAAAAGCTAGGCTAAAAATTGAATTTTTATAAACGAGATCTCTTTCCAAAAATGAGATCCAATTTGATCATTTTTTTTAAATTATGTCTTTATGAAATGAGATCCCATTTTAGAATAGGATCTTGTTTCTACAAAATAGGATCTTGTTTCTACAAAATAGGATCACATTTTGGGCTCAGGGTCTTGAAGTAAAATGGGATCCCATTTGCTAAATAACAGATCCCATTTCATTTTTCCTAGTTTTGGGTTTTTTCAAAGTCTAAAACTTCCACTAGAAGTCGACTCGTATTCTTGTATTTACCCTCAAGATTAATATATAGAGCTTTAATAATTTTGTAAGAAATTTGAGCATCTATCAATATATAAATTGATCAAATGTGAAGGATCAATTTCACTATTGTTAGTGGCTTACTTGGGGATTAATGACTAGATTTCATGTTCTACCATATGTATCCTCTTAGGATAGGCCTTAAACCATTTTCTTAAATCCCCTTAATCCATGTCATCTTTACTAGGTCCATAAACCATGTTAATGGAATGATTTTTTCCTATGTCAATTTCTTAAATCCCCTTAATCTATTGTGTGAAGAGGCTACATTTATATCTATATTTTATAAAAACATTAACACCAAGGTCATATTATTTATGAAGTATTCAAAAAAAGGGTAGAAATATACCATTATCTCAATAAAATATAATCCACTATAAGAAAAACACTAGAGTTATTGATAGATTATGTATCATTAGTAACATGCTTAGTTTCTGGGACATGGCTATGTAAGTATATGGATCCATGGGTAAGGGGAAAAATTAGAGTTATTATTATTTATTTTACACTACATCATCAATATTAGTGTAAAATTTAACACTTGTCAACCATCTTCACAATGAGTGTTGGATGATAAAACTATGACTATATAAATTAAAATTTTGTTGTGTCTATTGATGAATGAAAACAATATTTTAAAATTAAGTAGTAGATTAATCATGTGATGTTCTTATAGTAATATTTGATTCTCACCCTTGGTAATGAATTGCTATCTATGAATTGAAAAATAAATATCAAGTAAGATGAAATATCATAGAAAAATATCTAAACTAATGTTACATAATTGATTGAAATTATTTTATAAATGATAGTGTATTAGTATCAATGAAAGGTTATTTATAAAATTTGAAAGAATATTGAATGATGTTATGTTTTACAAAGAAAATTTGATCTTAATTTTAATTGATATTGAATTATAAAATTTTATAAAGGGACTAAAAGATGCTTGTGGTTATGATGATAATGAAATTTATTTTGTGTTTTTAGATGGGGAATGGTTTCATATAAAATATTTATGTGAAATATCACTCAAACCAATTGATAAAAGAAAGTTACTATACATACTTGGTGTGTATTGTGAATAATGTGGAATATGTGGGTGTAACCCTCTTGTGTGACCTAAGTGTGTAAAGAGAAAATTTGGTATGAGATCATGATATAGATTTTACAAGCATCCCTTAAGAATGGGATGTAGTTTTTCTACCTTTGGAAGAAGAAATAATTGTTAATATGATGTGAAATCTAGTTTTGTAGAAACAATTTGATATTATTGTTATAGCTTAACTATTTGTTGTTTTTGTCCCCTACCAATAATTAATTGGTAATGCACTTTTCATTTTATATATCCTATTTTTTAAATTATTTAGGAGGTAATTAATAACATATGATAACATCCAGCTATGGAGGGTGTGTGAAGCTAGGCCAAGACAAACATAGAAGAGGAAGTGCAAGGGAAAGATATGCTAGGCTTGTAATTTTATCTCACCTGATTCTAGATTCTATAAGATAAAATTAACAACATAAAGATGGGTTTCAACAAATTGATGTCTGTTACATGTAGAAGGCCATCTTCAGTACTGGGAATGGGGTAAATAAAGTTAGGAAAGGCCACAAAAAGATGAAATCCTCTCAGGATGACGAGATGCAACTAGATGAGAGAACTACTTGGACAATGGAACAGTGTAGCAAGGAGATAAAGTAGTTGATCATGGAATGGAACTTCATCTATAGTCCAAGAGAGTAATTTGGGCCTCTTTTGTATCTATTTTTTGGTTGCTCATTTATGGTACTATCTAGACCTACATGCCCTCAATCTTTTATGGCCTTGCTCTATTTTTTGGTCAACAACTACTGGTCTTGTTCTTGCTAATTGGTTTTTGTTAAGCTAGATATTTTGTTGTAGGGTGTTGTTCTATGTTTTACCCATGTTGTTTTGTTCTAGTAGTTATATTGGCCTATAGGCTTGGTTATGTGCTTTGGTCAGGTTTAGCGGTCCCTTCCCATGCTTTTGTTATCAAAAACATATAATGGCCTCCTATTCTTAATGAATAACTATAAACTTACCATTTTGATGAGATATTATTGTTTTCTATTGATACTTATGATTAAAATTAATGTAATTATAAAAGAAAAAAAATTAAAAATGAGATATAAAACTAGATGGTCATTACCTACCTCTTGATAGGATTTCCATTCAAGATCATAACAATTAAAATATTGTGCCTCCACAAAAACACACTTGCATACAATGATTTGCCTAATTCACATTACAGTTACTTAAAAAGTATAATATGAGTTTGTTTAAATAAGTAAGGTAGAGGCAATCCACTTAGCACATGGATTGAAAAATGCCCCATGAAGTGGAACAAATAAGTAGACAAGTGTCCTATAGTTGTCGACCTTAGGATCACTTGGAATCTAAAAACCAACAACCTATTTGACCAAGTCATCAACCTTGATGCCAAGTGTTAAGTAACCCTTGAGGTGAGATAGAAAGTATTCCAACCTTAAAAAGGTAGCACATGAGATTTACCAAATAAATTGGTAACCTTTAGAGGTATAAAAGGTTGCATATTTAGTTAGAAAAGATTTTGTTTAACCTCATCAACCAAAGTACACTTAGAAGTAAGTATAATGAATAGATAAATTATTCATTTTAACACCTCTTACTGGATCAATAGCTCCTCTATCTAGTTTCATGCTTCTCTTTTTGGTTATATTGCTTAAGTAAGACTATGTAATATAACTTATTCCACCAAATATTCTAAATGATGTTGATATATTTATTGATTACACCATTGGGAAAGGTTTAAATTCCTCTTGGTGTGATTGGGCTAGGATTAACCCCTAGATGACATTAAAAAATTGGATCGAAATAATATAAATAATATATTTAACTAATATAAATATTATAAATAATATTTGTTGATTAAGATAAAATATGTTTTTAAGAGACTCGAACCCCTTTAACAAAATGCAGGCCTAAAATAGTTCAAAGATAAATATTTGCAACCAAACAAGTTTTATGGGGACCTGAAATCCAAATATTCAAAGTAGTCTTAACAAAAATCTAGGAAACCAACAACAAACCTATAGCTAACCTACTAAGAACACATTGTAAAAAAGAAAGGCCAACAAAATACTACAATAACTCTTTAAGGGTATTAGATGCTTCTAGTTCCTATTGATAGAAGGTTTGATGGAGATTCATCATGCTTAAAAAATTATTCTTCTCCACTTGGAAATATTTATTCTTTCCCCTAGTACAAGCACTTGGCCCCTTTTGCTCCATATTTCTTTATTTTCCCTTGGCTCTACTCTCCTTCTTAGTCTTCTCAACGAAATTGGGAACAACCCTAAGTTCTTTCAACTTTTCAATGAGAATGTGAATGCCTTCTACACTATTTTTAATGGTACATTGGCTAATATTAGTGATCTATTCCAAGTTTTAATTAAGTTGCAGCATCTTATCTTCCGAACCCTTGACCTAGTTCTCAAACTCTTCCTTCATTAGATTGAATTCAGTCATAATCACCTCCAACATGCCAAATGAATTTATTTTTCCTCTTCCTCATTCTTCTCATTCATAGAATCCTCCACACCCTTATTAGCATCAATCTTATTTTCCATAGATCTTAGCTTAATTTGTATGATTCAGCTCAACAAAGAACCATTTAGTGATTATAAACTAACCCACCATGTCATCTATGGCAAGCACCAAAACATTATATATTTTTTCTATGGTTGCATTGAGTTGGGGGAAGTCCTTGGTCAAATATTGAGTAGAGACCATATAGCTTCCTTTGATATTTTTAGGGGTACAATTAAGGCTTTTGCCATTATAGATAGCTTGTACATTAGTCTTTTTCTCCAATTTTCTCTTTCCTTTATTCTTCTCCTAGTCAAATCAGTCTGTTTTGATTTTTTCTTCTCAGCTAAAAAAATGTGAACATCTTTAGGAATAACACCTTTTGTATGCAACCCACTTGATCAAGAGAGCTTAGCACGAGCCCTTTTCTTGGGAAAACTTACCCTTTCTTAGTTATCTCATAAACAATGTTTTAATAAAAATAATGTTATTCTATAAACAATATTTTAACTAAAACAAGATCTTAGACAAATATTTAATAAAAAGTTTTATATATAATTTTTTAGAACACAAAAATTTAATATTTTTAATATTAAATCATTTGTAAATTTGATTATGATTACTAATTAATATATTTGATGAACAAAATGATTATTTATTACTAACCTGAAGAGTTTAAATTTGGGTGAGTTGTAGTCGAGTGTCAATTAATTATGTAAGACATTGATTTTGCATTAACCACTACTCGCATTGTAATCAAACACCAACTGTTTATGCAGCATTTATGTCTTTACTTCAATAATTAGACATTCTAGTTGTTCGCATGTCGACTTAAAACATTACATTGGTTGCTTAGGTAACGAACTTTTATAGCTGACTGTTCATGAACATAAACCGACTCTTTAATCTCTTCTATCTAACTACTCTTCTATCTAATTAGAAAATATATTTTGATCTAAGGGTAATGCTAACCCTAATTTTAGGTTCGACTCTCATCTTTGCCATTTATGTTTATAAAAGAGATGAAAACGGCTCACATGATAAACTCAAGATAACCAGTTTCCGTGAGGTTGATTCTGATCAGAGCACAGCAATGGAGAAAGAGAAAAATGTTCCGTGCCCAACAAAGGAGACTGAGGTTGATTCTAATCAGAGCACAGCAATTCAGAAAGAGAAGCATGTTCTGTGCCCAACAAAGGAGAAGAAGACCAGAAACAGAAAGGAATGCGATATCCCAGATGAACACCGTTGCCAACAATCACATAGAATAAAGAATTGGCAATGTAAAAACGCCCGTGTCAACGACATGTATTGCCAACATCATATTGATTTAGCGAAGAGAAAGAATTTGGTATGGAAGGAGAGAAAGAAGCAAGATCCTCTACATTCTTCTGAAAAAATGCCTAAAGGGGACAAAGAATCTCTTGCAGTGGAAGATGAGAAAGATACCAGTCCAAGACAGAAGGATACCAGTCAGGCTGTTGGAATCAGCAAATGAGAGATGAACGACATGTGTAGAATAAGAAATCTAGAGATAGCTCAAGAAACAACGGTTCCTTCAGAGATATCAGATATCAACGAGCTTCTGCCTTCTTTAATGATGGACACTCGGAATCAAGAGCTTACTCCTGCCGAGAGACATACTCTTGTTTGTCTTTTGCCTGAAGGAGTATCATGAGGGTTTTAGCTCAAAGGCAGAATGGTTCAAGCGGCTGTGGTCTGATACATGCAAGCGAGATAGACAAAATGTTCTCGGAACTCTTAGAAAAATATAAACGTGACCTAACTTTGCATAGATTATAGGTTCTCCTTTTTGTTTTGTTTTCTTGAATGTATTTGTTCTTCTGATATTCTTTGTAAGTGACTAGAAGAAAAGAGTAAGTTCTGGAAGTCTTTCTTTGGCTGGAGGAGGATTTCCTGTTGGTTCAAGTTCATTCTTATCGCATTTTTTAGTTGCTGGAGCCTTAGTTCGTAGGCCTTTATGAAAGAATACTCGTTTGTATATGAAACAATATGTGAATCTAGACTTGTCTGAATACATTATGAAAGAATATTATAACTGAATTGACATATTATTATCACTGTTCTTCAATTTCATGATGCAATTTGTTCTGGTTTTGTAAATAGCTACTTGTTTTGAGAATAGCATAGCATTGCATGTTTGTTTGTTTCTATAAAGCGCTTAACGAACTCCGCATATGCATGAAAAAGGCCATAACCTTGCCGAATTGTGCATGATAAAATAAGGATTAGGGATTCAAACAAGGATAGAATTACTGGCATATTCTTAGTCTTTGTGCTTCTGAAACTCCGTATATTTATTGTACTGTGGTCCTGGTCGACACAAGATTTTCTTGGTTTTCTTGGGAAATAAGTATAACAGTTATGGTTACCTTGCATTCTGTTACATCACCAATGCGGCATCCAATTGTTTTGTATTCATATAAATATTGGAGATCATATGAAGTAAATCAACGACTATAACTATTTATTCCAAAACAATTAAAGTTCTATTATGAAATTGGGCCAACGGCGTGGATTCTTAAGGACCACTTTAAATGATTTCGACCCATCGCTAAGGTTGCCTACGATGAATTAAGCATAGCAATGGCCAATACTGATTTACAAAACTAAACCAAAAAAAGGAATATGAAATTTAACATTATTATGGTTTAAAAATTAATGATTGCTAAAATTGGATATCTAATTTTAGTTTTTAAAATATTTAGTTAAAAGATTAAATGCGGTTTTAAAAGTTTTTGAGTGTAATGAAATGTTGTTGCTGATTTTTTTTTTGTAAAATGGATTTCTAAGATTAATTAAGTTGGAATATGTCAAGTTGGGATTCTCTATCTCTTGAATATGGTTTCCTTTCTTTTCTATTTTCTCTTAGTTCTTGGTGATGGAGCTTTAGTGAAAAACCTCCTTGAAAATTCCTTATTTTGTTGTTAGTGAAAAATATAGTTCTATGGAAATCATTATGTAATTTGTTTTCATTTCTCTTTAATATATTTTTATCTCTTTTTTGCCCCCCAAAAAGAGATGAAATTTGTATATTTATGACAATTTATTTATTTATTTTGAATTCATTTTAAGAGAACGTCTTAGTAAAATCATATTTAAGTAATAGTGTAATTTTCTTTGAAGTTAGATTTATTCTTCTATTCTTTATATATTCCTAGTCATACACATTCCCATATACTAAATAATACCAATCCATTTCTATACACTTTCTAATACACTTCACATTTAGTTCACCCTTCATATCCATTTACATTAATATTCCCTAATATTAAGTCAATTACATGGGTACAATACTCATTGCACACCTCTTCTATTTAAAATGTCTTTTTGCATTCAGTCAACACCTCGCATCCACAAGCATTATTTAGATATTCTTTACATTTTGAATACCATTCAAATTTAAGAAAGAAGCAAGTTGTGTAGACTTTAATTAGAGTATCTAATTTTATATCACATCATTGTTGGATATCTATATGATCTACCTTTTTCAATAATTTTCATGATTATATAGCTATTTTATTCTTTGGGGTTACCTAGGAGAACATGTGCACTAGCAATATAAAAAACTCCCAAAGGTATTATAAGATGTAATTATTCCTTGAAAAAAAAATGCATATCAATGAACATATTGAATTATGGCATAGAGCTAGATAAGTTTTATGATAAAAATTATCCCATATTAGTAGACTTATGCCTATGAAAATTATTATATTATTTTATTTGATTTGCTAAGAGCTATAGTGCACACAAAATCCAAAGTGAAAAACACATAGAGATTTTTCATTTTATGTTTGAAGACAACTGATCTTTAGTAACATAGTATAGTTATTATTCTTCATTGATCCTAGAGATACATAAATTTATCCATCACATTTAATTTCATTGCTTGGTATTTAATTCTAAATTATACACTCATGTGATTATCTTATAACTAATCCAGTGTAATTTATGTTGAACCCATAAAATTTTGGTGAACCCATTTTCTCTTACACAACCTAGTTTCCTCTAGGATTTTACATAAATTTTAGGATCTTTAAATTTGTAAGTTTTTGGTTTTTGTATCGTATTATCAATTTTGATACTCTTTTAACTCTTTAGTTTCATTGTTACATTCTTCTTTTAGGTTTTGTTGTGCTTACTTTTATATCCTATCTTTAATTCACCCTAAGCATTAGTCTATTATCCTTATCTTTATATTTTTCTCTCATCTTAGATTTCACAACTTATATTTTTTTATTTTTCCCTTCTAATAATGGTTACCCTTGTGTAATATTTTTATACAATGACCAACCCATGATTCTAATTTTCCATTAAGAATGGATTCTTGTTCAAACCCCAATATGGCTTCATTTATCTTTAAGGGTTCTTATTTTAAGACTCACCTAGAAGACTAAAAAAAGGAATTGTTCAAGAATCATATATGTTAAAATATTCTCTTTCACTTACTTCACAAGACTTTAATATTGTATTTACTCGAGAAAAATTTCTTAGTTAATTAGCACCTTTCTTATCTATGAATATAGAAGTTAAATTTCTTATCATAGTTGTGATCTAGAAAAGAGGACTAAGAAAAAATATTCTTATCTAATAGCAATTTACTGATTGGGAAATATCACAATTTTTTTTAGGGTCATTTATTAGCATATAATATCCATATACTAATATATGGAATTGTATTTTCAATATGTCCATTACCTCGAATTAAATGGTCAAAATTATGTATATTTATGGATGATGAAAATGTGGATCACAAATATCAATAATGCAAAACTCAGAATCACACAATGATGTTCAAGATCTCGGCTAAGAAAGCAGAATTTAGATAACAAGAAAAGTAATCATGTAGCTAAGATCTTGATTTTCTCTATTGTTGGTTGCTCTTCGAATTAGCAAACCATGAAAGAACAATAATAATAATATAATGCAATGATACTGATAAATTCTACAAGATAAATGATACCTATGCTTGATATATGACAATTATAAATCCTATATAATGCTTTAAAATTCTTAATAATGCTTGATAATGCTTGGATTCTTGAATGCTTGAATTCTTAAATGATTGGTAAATATTGATAGTGATAATATTGTTGGTTTCATTGTTTAACTCTGGTTTTCATAACCAAAATTCTGGGGAGGGCTTTTGGCTTTCATTTGGGTTTTCCAAATTGGGGGTGTTTAGTTCTAGGTCGAACGTGTTTAAGTTCCAAAGGTCATTTGTGCATTGTGGATCGATATAGGATGTAATACTTACACAAAAAATTTAGGATTGAAGTGCAAATCAGGGAGGTTGAACTTCCTTTTTCAGATGAGGAAATGGAATTTCAGTTGTTAAAAATTTTCAATGTCATGTCCAATTCTTTTGGATGGCATTAAAACTGTGATAGGAAATGAATTGTTATGTCTAGATTCCCTAAGGCTGTTATTCCCCACACAAGTTCTCTCCATCTTCCTGTCGAATGTGATGGACCTGGTGCAATCTTTTTAATTTCTTACAATTGTGGTCCAGGAGTTAGTTTCTTTAAATTACCTAGATGATAATGAGCTTTTTTAGGAAAATCAAGCTTACAAGCTAGAGAAAGGGAAGGCTTACATTGGAGGTCTCTTTCCAAAGTACTATCTGATGAAAAAATTGGCTTACAGAGAGGTTTATGGAGCAATTAAAAAAGGCCTTCACAATGATGATCCTTGGACATTGTATAGGGTTCTCAACACACACGCTCAGGATCTTTGTCTTGTGATGGTGGAAAAATATAAGGAGAAATATTTTGTAGTTTATTTCCTCCAATCTCACCACATTCATCATGGTCCTAGAGCTATGGCTTTAGCCAGTGACATTCAAAATTCTCCAACAGATGCAGAAGTGGGTGAAGGTCATGATGAAAGTGCTTTTGATCTAAACTTATGCAAGGAGGATGCTTCAGTGAACATTCAACCTATAGAGGTTGGCGAACGACAAGGAGGCAATGGCCTCAATTTAAACATTGGCAGGGTAGATACCTTTGCTAATTCAGGTTCATGGGAATAATAATGCTCATATTCCCTTTTCCTCTCATATTGAAATAGATATATTGTTTGGTGTTTTGGGTTTTTAGATATACATGTCTATCTGCAAGCTTCAACTATTCAAAGAATACCAGATAATGGAGCTTTATTTTGGGTCTACATGTTGTGAGATATTTTTGGAAAACATGTTTAGTTGCAAGCTTGAACTATACAAAGAATACCAATTACTAAAGCTTGAATTTTTTATTCAAACTTGTGAATGCCACATTCGTCAATATATGGAGCTTTTGAACATGCTACTGATATTGCCACATTCACGATTATATGGGGCTTTTGATAATTTTTCTGATATTTGTACACCAATACTATAATTTTGGAATCTTTGTAATCCTTTAAGCATTATATATATATGCTTTTTCCTTTTATCAAAAAAAAAAGATTGCTAGAAAGATTTTTTATAATAAAAGTTCTGGGGAGATTTTGAAAATAGAAGTACTAGGGGATATTAATGAAATGAAAGCTTCTTATTTATATGCTTGACTTAATATTTGATAAATTCTCAAGATTGATTTACAAGATCAATGGATAGAAAAATTCAAGATAGGGTAAGACCCAAATTTTGAATTTATTTAATCCAAAAAATAGCTTTAGGGACAAATAAATATTAGTTTATTTATTTTAGATGAAAATATGCAATTTAAATAAATTATTTTTTTATGTATTTAAAAGAGGAGCATTAGCTAATTAACCAAATATAATTTAGATTTAATTTTCATTAATATTAGAGGGAAAATGATAAGAGATGAATTCATTAAATATTAAAAATCATTTGATAATTATAGATATGATAAAAAGATTAAGATAATTTGATAATTAAAAAATTAATTATTATGGATGAAAAGAGGAAAATATCATCTTAATTAAAAAATTAAATTATTTAATTAATATAGATAGAAGAAATGACAAGGATAATGATGAAACAAAAAGATGAAAATGCATTAGTATTTTTTTGTTATCTACATTTTGTCCCTTTTTGATACAATACATTTTAAAGCGTTGTTTCAAAAAAAAAGATTGATGATGCACCCTAGCATGCCCAGTAGACCATATAATGGAGGATATAATGCCACCTCGAGAGATTGACTAGGAAAGAAAAACTTTTCATTTGAGCTCATAAAAAGAAGGATAATTTATGATATTATGTATGTTAAATTATGATTATGGATGATATATGATCAAGATGCACATGTTAGGAATGTGATACTATGATGCATACTAACACTTGTAAATGAAGAAAACAATCTCCATCAAGGATCATATATCAAAATGAAACATATAAGGAGATATGAAAATATTCAAAGAAAAAATAAAGGAAAACAAGACATGCTACTTTGAAGAGGAACCTTAGTGAGTCAATAATTCTTGTAATTTTACTCAACTTGCACAAACATAGCAAGCATGCAAAAATAAAAAATAAATACTCATTTATAAACCCAAGTTTCTCTAAGAAGATTAAGACATAGGCCTTCATTGAACAAGTGAGAGACAAAATAAAGTCAACCATGCATAGAAAGACACTCATTCTATGACCCCAGCTTCCCTAAGAATATTAAGTTAGGAGTTAATTAAGAAAATGGGATAGAAAAGAAAAAAAGAAAAGAAAAACAACTAAGAAATAAAATCAATAGCCAACATATCTCTTTCCAAAAGGATAAACTTTGTTTTGATAAGGTAAGGTCAATTGTATGAAGGATGCATCTATTAATACCTTAGATTTTTTTTTATAATGGACATCACAGGAAAGATAATTCCATTAGAAAATGAAACTTTTTATAGTTGTGCTAAAAGATAGGTAACAAGCTATGAGATTCAATTATTTAGCTCAATAGTTGACATTTTTTTCTCATGATATTTGTTAAATCCCAAAGTTTTGAAATTTTCATATAATCTCAAGATAGAAGAACCCAACCCAAAACCAAGGTCAAGGGAAATATTCCCCCAATTAGGTATAGGATCAATTATTATAGGATAGATGGGCTAACTATACTTTGATAGGTTTATACCTGTGGATGATAGGAAAAGAGATATCCAAATATTATATTGCAAAGGAATGATATATTATTTACTAGAGGTATTGTTATTATGGATATGAGATAAGAAAGGATTCTTTGAATAAAAGGATAATTCCTAAAGGGCATGGACTATAAGGATTTACACTATCTAAAACATACTTGTACAAGGTTTTCCCGAACATTACCAAGATCAAAGTACCAAGGGTAAGGGGATATATTATATAGGATGAAGGACATGGATAGAATATTCAAGATAAAAATATGGAAGGAATGATTTATTTTGATGGAATGAGGTATATGTGATGGAATAGATAAGTTAGGGGTGGATTAAGCTTTTGAATGAGTCAATTTAGATTCCCTTTTAGTTCATTTTTTATATATCTTATTTGGATAGCGATGTTGGAATTTTTTGGAGGAGTAGGATCATGATGCTAAAGGATATTTGTTTCTTGAAATTAGAGGGGATCACTACATGAAGTGAAATACATGGGATCATAATATGGGAGGGGTTCATTGGATGGGATGAAAGTGAAAAGGATACCTTACTCATGAGGTGACATGGAAGATATACTTAAGCCTTGAGATGAAGGTGGATTTTGAAGTGGAAAGAAGATATCTAGATCTTGAGATGGAAAGGACTCATTGGAAATGATACTTTGATTGTCACTAAGAAGGGTATCATTGGATGTTATTTTTCCCCTACATATTTCCATTGTGCACTTAGGAATTACATTTTTTATGACACAAATTACTTCTCCTAAAGCTATGATATAATCATAAGAAACAATAATATAATTGGCTCCTTTAGGATTAATATTTTTGTATGAGGGTTCCCATTTTCCATGATTAGGGATAGGATCTTGGAATATCTTGGGGTCATCATTAGTTGAAGGTGTATTTTTTATGCCAACTTCACCTTGATCTATAAGGTCTTGGATAATATTTTTCAATTTGAAGAAACTAGAAGTCTTATGTACTTTGGTCCTGATGGAACCCTCAAAATATTTTTCTTATTCCATCTTAAACCCTTATTCCATTTAGAATGTAGAGTTGTTATATTGAGGGTTTAAGGTTTTATAGATACTCGCATGGTTCTATTTGGTCATTGACTCCTTATTACCCATTGCCAGTCGTTCTTTTTAAATCTCATATCATTCATATGGTAACTAGTCCCCCAAAGCCTAGGTCTGGGTCTTTTATTTTATAAGGATTAGGTATGGGATCTTCTAATTTTTGTTTCATCATTTAGAATATCTTGAGCCTATCATTCTCATAATGTCCTAGAGAAGTACCCCCTCTTAAAAAGTTTAAGTGCACGTGCTAAAATTTTACACTTAAATCTTGATGGCCCTCATGGCTCATCGCTCATCACTAATTTATTCATAGGTTCACACCTTGGATTGGTGACAATTGAGGGAATAATGTTTTCCTTAACATCACTCATCACTAATAGATTTTGAGCCTTCAAATTTGTAATAGCAATTGGCAATGATTCTGGTTTTATGTTCTTATCACTCATCATGGATGGTTGTAAAGAAGATAAACTTGAAGTAGCGATGAGAAATATGATGTAACTTCTTTTATATTGCATGATCACTAATATGTTTTAAATGTAAAGTCTTACATCAGCGATACATGATGGACCTGATACTTGCTGTAAACTATCTCATCACTAATTGCTTGGAGAATATATGAGGAGAATTAGTGATGAACAAAGGCCTTATGTTATATCGCTCATTGTGAATCCATTTTTGAACTTAAGTTCTGAATTAGCGATAAGCAATGTGTATCCTTTAAAAGGTTTTTCTTTCACTAATTTAATGTGATCCTATGAGTGATGCCTTTTTTTCCTTTTATTTTATGCAAGTGCATGTGTCTAAAACTAGTGCCTCCACAACATCTCTCGTTGCTGATAGGATCCTAGGTGCAAAGTTTAAATTAGCGATGTGTGATGGAAGGATCAATGTGACCAAAGGTCAGGCCATAGAACTGAGAGCTAAAGATTATTGCAAGGATGTTTACATCATTGATGGAGTCAGGCGAGGATGAATTCAATCAGTGACAAGCGATGACTATCAATGAAATGGGAAACATGTCAAGTTCTTGGGACTTTAGCATAAAGCAAAAAGGAAAGCAACAAGAGGACTGATGAACCATTCATAATTTTTTAAAGCAGGATGATCTAATGGACTAAGATCATTGCATGAATACTTCCATCACTAAAGTGTATCCTAGAAGTTGGGGAAGATTAGTGATGAGTGACGAAGTGTAAAAAGAAAGTTTCCCTCTAATAAAAGCTAGTCATGTGTACTTCACCGATATTAATGAAATCACAGATTAGGTTGGCGATACATGTTCATTAAGAGATCGCAACACTTGACCTGGCATTGCTATTTTCTATGATAAAGTTGCTAAGGACATAAAAAAATAAGTCTCATATCACCATGGATGAAGTTTTAAATGCTTTAAAATCAATAGCTTAGATTCAATACTAAGTTGTAAGTTATCAAATCGCTCGCGTGAGGAGTTTTCAGGTCATTAATCGTACATGCTTCAAATTTCCTATTTAATATAGATTTCTTGTTGATCTTTGTCATAATTCATTTTGCAATGAATGAGGGTCGAGGGCTAATAATGAAGTGTGTGGGAATTGAATTCTCCTGAGGAATGTGTAGATGTTCTTTTCCTAGGAAAGTAGGTTTGTCATGATGATTTGAGATTTTGAGAAGCTAAGTTTGGTTGAGCCTGAGGAAGATGCTTTTGAGGATGAAAATGGTACACAAGGAGCTACTGATACGCCAAAAGAAAGAGGACTCGGGAAATTCAAGGAGTATAGTAACAAGGGAAATTACCATCCATGGGAGCAAATAGTTTCAAAAGAATTGCTCAAACACAAAGAGAAGAGGATGAAAAAATATGAGGAGGCAAGGACAGATAGTGAGCACTGTAAAGTTTATCTAAAAGGATATAATTCTCCATATGATATTTCTAATAACCCTTCAAACAATGAGGGTGACATTGATCCAAAGGATGATTATTATCCCCTCTCCCTGGTACTATCAAGGAATTCTAACAAGGAGGTGGTGACAGTTTCTCTAATCCCGTCATGAGCAAAATGTGGCCGAGTATCCTCTGAGGTCAATGACCTAGAGTGGTAACTGCGCCCTATTTTTTGTTTTGATGACACCATGCCATTTCAGTTAGGATTGTCCTATTCAACACCCATGTGATTTCTTATTTCTAGTGCTAAGGTGTTATCTTTTTGGGCTGGTATGTAGGAGAAGTGTCAGACTAGTAAACATTGGTGGTGTGTGTGTTGTCTCCAGATAATATATAAGTTTGTGTTGGAGATGCTATTGGAGAATATTCTTTGGTCAACAAGGATGAGGATTCAACACGGTTACAACCGACTCTTCCTTTTGGGGAGCCGGTGTATCCTCATTCAAGGAATATGGCATGTGGTCTTTTAATCTTCCATTTTCCTTAAATGATTGCATGTAACAAACTAAGAATATCTCGAATTCTAGTGCAAATGAAATGAAATGTAAATGTAATTAAGCCTAATGCTTTTTGCTCTCTTATTCTATAAAAGGGATTTTAGGGCTGATTACAGAGGTTGAATTCTGAAGTCTCAATAGGGTTCTAGGTAAAAGCTAAGTTCGGGAAAGGCACTTAGAATAGAATACTCAAATAGGGCAGTAGTTTATCTTGGATGTGAAATCCAATATGTAACGATCTTAAATAAGTTTTATATAAATTACTGATATCAAAACAAATAAATTAGTCTAAAATTAGATACTCTCCTATGTATGTTCCTTATGAAATTATAAATTAGAAATACTAATGGTGTTATCATCTGTCTTCAAATATTTCATTTGAATGTATTTCTCTATTTTCATCTTTAATTAAAATGCTTGAATAGGGTTATAAACTTTGTAAAGAATGTCTTAGGATTTCTAAGAAGTAAACATTTCTTGCACAGTGAGTTGTCATAAATACAAAGCAATATGAAGATAGTCCACTTCTTTCTTAAATGAGTAATTTGTAAATTACTGATCCCCATATACTTGAATCTATTGATCCAATTGATGAGACACTGGTTATTTGGTTAGAAAACCTTGCATAGAATGAATGTATAGTGTTCATGTCCCTAGACTTAAGATAAGACAATATTTAGTTAAAAATCTTTCCAAGGATAGTAGATGTGGAATTATCCCCAATTCCTAGCAAACAACTAATCATTCACTTGAAAATCCACCAAGTCTTTAGCAAAATTTATATTGTTTTCAATAAATAGGAATAAATTTGTGTATTAATGTGTTGCTAATTGATTATATTGCATGAAAATACAATTGGGATTACCCTCCTAGGTTTTACAAAGCTTGAAGTGAAGGAGTACAGACCATAAAATCCTATGTTCATTTTTTTGGCCACTAACCTAATAGTTCTTCATCATAGGAGTTGGCTACTTCTTAGATAATTGTTCGGTTATGCTGGAAAAATCACCAATAGAAATGGTGATTCTATTGGGGACACTATGAATCTTCGGTGGTACACTATTCGAGTCAAGAAATTGGTGAATCTAAACATCTGGTTCAGATACTAAGGAATTCTCAGACCTGGAAATGTTTTTGTTGAACAAGTTTCAAACGGTATATGTGTGACTCTATTGTGGGAGAAAACCCAGAAGGGCTTTCATCTTTGAAGGAGCTTCATATTGCTTGAAGTTTAATCCTCTGTGAAAAGAGGTGGTGACTTTGTCAACAAACCTGATGAATATGTGAAGAGTATTTCATATTTGCACACATTTCTAGTCAGAAAGAAGAATGCCCAACTAGGTATTCTTCAATTTTTGGTTTTCAAGAAAGACAAATCTGTGTACGAAAGTCATAATTGTAAGATTTGAAAAATTTGATTCCCTATTGAGTGAAAATAAGCACTAAGGAAGTTAATAGTAGTGATAGGCTTGCATACTTCTGAATTATAATTTATAGTCTCTATTATGAAGTGATGTGGGCAATGTTTTTGAAGAAACACATTTAGAGAATCTTAAGCAAGTTGAGGTAGAGATTTATATTATAAATTCTTAAGATTATGTTATAAAAGAGGTTTGAAGGGTTGTAAGAAAAGGTGTGTTATTATATGTATCCTTGTATGGTTCCTTGTGCAACCATGGTTTGTAATCAGCCCATGACATGTAATAAAATAAGTTTTAGTATTAAAAGGTACATGGCCATAAATTTTGATGGAATTTGTGGTTACCCAAATGTTATTCCATCTAAAATCAAAAGTGAGCTACCAAAGTTTAGTGGTACAAAGTGCCAAACAACAAGTAGGCACCTGCAAGAATTCAACAATATAGTCAATGAATATAAGATATATCATGAGGATGTGATCATGAGGTTCTTTGTTCAGTCTCTAAAGGGAAATTCAAGAGATTGGTTCTCTGATTTACCAGTATGTTCTATCTGTTCCTAGAATGAGTTCAAAGTAGTGTTCATGGAATAATTTGGTGAAAGGATCAATGCTAGTTGTTTGCTCAATAAATTTATGAGCATTGAGAAAGAGGAGGATGAGCTAGTCCCAACATTTAACTAAAGATTTGCTAAAACATTAAGGGACATTCCTGATGGTTTGGAACTAAGTAATGCAGTATGTTTGGTTGTTTATTTGGGAGCTTTTGATAATAAAATGAATTATCTACTAGGAGATACGATCCAAAAACCTTGCATCAAGCATATGGGATAGCCATGAGCATTGAAAATGACCTAAATTATGGAATGCATAGGGGTCATTTGAATATAGGTGTTTACTACCATAGAACACTGGATGTTGATAAAAGGTGCAAACCAGAAGTTAAAAATGAATGTCAGAACATTTACACCCTTATTGTTTCAACTTACATAGCATTTTGTAATGTCAATCTCATAAAGCCCCAAACATACCATAAAGAAACAATCATGTTTTCAACTTACAATGATAATGACTTGGTTGCTTTATATGAGGCGAGTAGTGAGATGTCACATAAAGAGGAAGGGGACAAAGAAAAGGATGAAATTGTAGATGAAGCAAATGAAAGCTGTGGTTTAAATTCTATTAAAGAATCCATTACCTATGTTCCTATGGAAGAGGCAAGACTGAGCATTCAATCTAATAATCCTGAACATAATTGCAATATTGATGAGTCCTCTTGTTGTAGTAATAATGATGGCATTGGGTATGAATTTTTTTTGTTGATTGTGACTATCCTTATGAAGTAGAGATGGAATCATTTGTTGCAGATGAGAAATGTGTTGATAATTATGCAAGTGCATTTGAAAATATGTCCATATGTTCTTCTAGTGATTATAGTGATGTTGAATGTAGTAATGACTTGGAGTATTTTGACCCCCATATTGAGAGAGTTGAGGCTCTTATGTCAGAAATGAATGTGATAGAAAACCCATTGTTTTATGAACCTACATCTTCACTAGAAATGAGAAATGATCCTTATTGGTATAGAGATAATCCACTCTTGCTAAGGATTTTGATGATGCATTTGAAACAAAATTAATTTTTTTCCTTAAGAAAACAAAGGAACACATTGATGAGATCCTTGAAATAATTGCTTATAAATGTTTTACATTTGATCCAGATGTTGTAGACAGGGTCATGTATCATGATGCCAATTATTTAGAGGAGTACATGAATAATTTCACTTTCCAATTCAGCTAGAAGATATCTTGATGAAACATGACAATGAGATTAATAATAAGGAATGTTATTTTCAGTATGAACATGTTTTATGTTACAAAAATAACACATATGTGTCATGGGATAATAAATTTTTTTAGTTTATTCTTGATTATATAATATAGAATGATAGGGATTACATTGGAAATTTTATAATCAGAAGGCTTGTGAGATATGTTCATTGCAATAATTGTGACTAGATAAACTCTCTCTTGTTCAGAAGATGCTTAACAGTTGTTTTGACAGGATTGAAATTGCTCTTACTTCAGTGGTACAATAAGGACAAATTGGGGTGGAAGGACATCAAATATTTTAAGATATTTTTCTTTGATAGAGGTATAACTTTACCCATGGTTTTTGTGGCCTAGTGCCACCAATTAGGAGAATAAAGCCTTATTGAACTGAAGGATGCATAATACAATTTTCATCTTTGTGTAAATTTTCATGTTGGTTGGGTGGAGAATGGGTCTCCCTTTTCAGGTCTTCTTTACCTATGTAAATCTTGTACATATGTTGTTTCTTTTTGTTTTTCTTGTGCCTAGTTTGCTTCACTTGAAATTCTAAGATCTCACCATGCATACAAGAGGCATGTGTCCCCAGTCAGAGCCACTGATGGAACTCTCAAAATATTTTTCTTGTTTCATCTTAAACCCTTATTCCATTTCGAAAGTAGGGTTGTTCTCTTGAGGGTTTAAGGTCTTATAGATACTCACAGGGTTCTATTTGGTCATTGACTCCTTAATACCCATTTCCAGTCATTCTTTTTAAGTAGATCATATCATTCATATGGTAACTGGTCCTGTTGGTGATTTTTCCAATAGAACCAAATAATCCTATAAGAAGTAGCCAACTCCTATAATGAAGAACTATTAGGTTAGTGGCCAACACAATGAGCGTGGGATTTTTAAGTCTATACTCCTTCACTTTAGGCTCTGTGAAACCAAGGAGGGTATTCCCAATTGTGTTTTCATGTAATATAATCAATCAATGACACATTTTATACACAAATTAATTCCTTTTACTACAAATAAAATTAATTTCATTGGAGATTTGGAAGATTTTCAATGAAATATTTACCATAGAAGTCTACTAGGAATTGAAAATAATTCCACTATCCCTTGGAGAGATTTTCTATTTAAATATTATCTTCTCAAAAGCATAGAGCCAGGAAGACTATTTACTCATCTTATACAATATTTTCTAATTAAATGACCATTGTCTAATCAATTGGGATAACGAAGTCAAGTATGCAAGAGGATAAGTAATACACAAATCACTTTTCTAGGATAGAAACTAACTATTTTCATATTGCTTTGCATTTACAAAAACTCTCTATGCAAGCAAACAACTACTTCTTAGTAATCCTAAGCCATCCCTCACAAAGTTTATAACCCTATTCAAGCATTTTAATTAATTCTTTGAATGAAAGCTGAAAATAGAGTAATACATTCAAATAAAACATTTAAAGACAAATGACAATACCATTAGTATTTCTCATTCATAACTTTGAAATGAACATACATAGGAGAGTATCACTTTCTTAACCGATATTGTGTTTCGATCTCAGTAATTTATATAGAACTCATTTAATACTGCTACATACAGGACTTCCTATCCGAGACAAGACTATTGGACTACATAATTCTATTCTTGTTTTCCCCTTTCTGAATTTAGCCTTTACCTAGAACTCTACTTTGACTCTGGAATTTGATGCTTGTAGTAAGCTCTAAAATCCCTTTTATAGAATAAGGGAGCAACAAGCATTAGGCTTAATTACATTTACATTTCATTCCATTTCATTTCATTTGTACCAGAATTCAAGATATTCCTAGTTTATTACATGCAATCATTTTTAGGAAAATGGAAGAGTAAAAGACTACCTTCCACATTCTTTGAATGAAGACATGCCAGCTCCCTAAATGGTAGAGTTTTTTGTAACCATGTTGAATCCTCATCGTTGTTGACCAAAGAATATTCTCCAATAGCAGCTCTAGCACAAAGTTGTATATATTGTCTAAACACAATATACATTCCACCAAGGTTAGCTATTCGGGTACTTCTACATGCTAGCCCAAAATCATTCCACCTCAGCACATGAAACAAGAAATCACATGAATGCTAAATAAGACATTCCTAACATAAAGGGCATGGTATCATTAAAAAAAAAACAAGGCACAATCATCATCCTGAGTCTTCAACCTCAGAGGACATTCACCCACATTTTGTTTGTGGTGGGACTAGAGAAACTGTCACCACCCTTTCCTCGGGATTCCTTGATAGTACCAGGGAGAGGGAATAATAATTTCCCTCCATATTAGCATCTCCCTCACTATCTGAAGGGTCATTAGAAACCTTATACAGAGAATTGTATTCCTTCAGATAAGCATTATGATGCTCACTCTCCATCCATGCCCTCTTATTATTATTTTTTACCATCCTCTTCTCTCTATATTTGACTAATTCTTCTGAAACTATCTACTCTTCTAGATGATAATTTTCCTTGGCATTATACTCCTTCAATTTCCTATTTCCTACTATTTCATTTGGTGTATTAGGAGCTCCATGCATTCCAGCTTTATTCTCAAGACCTCCCTTAGGCTCAAACAAACACAACCCCTCATATTTTTGAATCATCATGATAGACCCACTTGCCTTAGAATCTCTACACATTTCTCAAGAAAATTTAGTCCTCACACACTTCCTTATCAACCATTGACCCTTATTCATTGCAAAATTAATCATGACATGAAAAATTACTCATGTGATCTTCATTAAATAGGCAATTTGAATCATGAAAGATTATTGACTTGAAATCTCCTCACATGAGAAAGTTGGTAACTTACAACTCAAGATTAAATCTAAACCATTGCTTTTAAAGCAATTAAAAATTCATCCATGGGAAATAGAAATGCTAGCTCAAGTGTTGTGATCTTTCAATCAACATGTATCTCCAACTTGATCCATGCTCTTCATTAATACCAGTGAAGTACATAAGAAAAGTTTTTCTTAGAGGGAAACTTTATTTATACACGTCATCACTTCATTGTTGATCCCAATTTTGATGAAAGCATTTGTGTGGTGATCTTCAGTCCATTGGATTATCTTTCTTTAAAAATTTATCAACAGTCCTCAATTTTCTTACTGCTTTTCCTTTGTTTTATGATGAATCTTCAAAATCTACCACATGGCCCATTTCGTGTAATGACCATCGCTTGTCGCCAATTGAGTTTGTCTCTGCCCTACTCTATCAGCGATGCAAATATCTCAATGATGTTATTTAGCCCTTGGTTCAATGGCCTAACTCTCGGTCAAATTTATTTCTTTGTTGGGTGTCGGGTGATCCCACAATAGTGGTTTACAATTTTTGGCCAAACTAGACACTGAAATTATTATTTTTAACTAAATCTTCACATTCAGGCACCTATAGCGGCTAAACCGTGACAAATTTGAAGATGATGGAAACTAGAGTCTCGTCACATTTTGTCTGTAGATTCTAAAAATAATTTTTTCAAAATTTTTGGAATCAAATTGTGCTTCTTTTTCCATCTCCCACGAAAACTAGTTTTTTTCAAAAAATAGCATTTTTAAAAAGTGATGGACACCGTATAACACATAACTTTTTTTCCTTGAAGGATAAAATTCTATTTCTTTCAAATTTAGAATTGTAACTCTGATATATAGTGCTTCCACTTGGTTAGATAGTTTTTAATTGAATAATTTTTCTTTAATCAAGTTTCTAAGTCAAACCAATTATAATTCAAACATAGCGCGACCGTATAACGAGTAACTTTTTTTGTATATATCAAAATTCAATTTATTTTTTTGTTGGATCAAGGACTTCAATATCTGGTGCACTCATATTTTTAAATTTTTTTTTTTTATAATCTACTATTTTTCCACATGTGCAAAACATAGACCTTCATTTTCGGTGAAGAGCCTATGTTTAATAAAACTAAAAAAACAAATACATAATAAAATCAAAACATACAAAAATTATATTCATTGGATAGCTTGTTCTTAGGACTATATGATTCCATAACGGTTTCTGAAGACTTCTCCATTTTCATCCTCAACTCGAGCTTTGAAGCATAAAAAATAGACTTTTTTTGTGTCTCAGGAGGGGGATGAGGGGAAAGGGGGCTTTGAATGAACCCCTAGGGGTTCGAGCGAACCCCTAGAGGTTTGCTCGAACCAAGGTTTGGCTGAACTATGGTTCGAGAGAACCTCTTCAAGGGGGTTCGCTCGAACCCCCTCTTCTATGCATTTTTTTTATTTTTTGGCGAACAAAATTTAAAGGGGTTTGCTCGAACACTAGTTCAAGTGAACCCCTAATGCGTTTGGTCGAACCAGTAGGTTCGTACAAATCCCCAAAATCACTTTTTTTGCTTTGGGGTCATTTTTTGTGAGTTTTCCTTCCTCACTTGAATTGTAAACCACTATTGTGGCTTCACCCTGTCACTGACTTAAAATTTTCTCTCAAGACTTTATCCACGATGGGAGATGTAATTTCAGTACCATATTAGATATATACAACCTGCGTAGAACAAAAACTAGAAAGAAATCTCTAATATGATCATATTATTTTAGCGATAGAGAAACCCTTTTAGAAGGAACCCATCACTCATCACCACTTTAGAACTCAAGTTCTTAGGTAAATCCATGATGAGCGATAAGGCCTCTGTTCATCACTAGTTCTTCTCATATAGTGTGCAAGCAATCAGCGATGATTGGTTTATAATTTTCATATGGTTCATTGCACATCACTATTGTGAGAGAAACATTTTACAATGTATCCACAATCATATGGTGTGACAACATATCGCTCATCGCTATTACAAATGTTCTTTTCAATGGCCATCTGTGATGAGTGATAAGAGCATAAAACTAAGAACATCGCTCATTGCTATTACAAATTTGAAGGATCGGATGCCATTAGTGATGAGCGATATCAAAGGAATGTACCATTCATCACTCATCACTATTACAAAGTGTAAATCCATGAACAAACCAATGATGAGTGATAAGTTACAAAAGGTCATCGAGAATTAAGTGAAAGTTTTAGGCACATGCTCACAAGCTTTTATGAAAGGGGCTTTCGAGAACAAAGATTAATTCAAAAGCCACCAAGTTGTGAAATATAAAAAGTCATTGGGGCTCAAAAATCCTTACCCAATTTTATGAAATAAGATGGTCCAAACTTAGGCTAGAAGGGGTTGGTTACCCAGTGACAATGAATGACTAAAAAATACATTAAAATAACTGGCAATGGGTAACAAGGAGTCAATGGCTTAAAAGAATATTTCAAGTTGTTGTGGCTAGTAACCCGATGTCCAAATTTCATGAGGGTTTTATCATGGAACACAAATCTTTTGAGGGTTCCATCAGGTCCCTCAAAGCCTAGGTCTAGGTATTTTATTTTATACGGATTAGGTATGGGATCTTTTGATTTTTGTTTCATCATTTAGACTATCTCGAGCCTATCATTCTCATAATGTCCTATAGAAGTTCCCCTTTTAAAACAACTTAAGTACATGTGCTAAAAGTTTCCAATTAAGTCCCGATGGCCCTCATAGCTTGTCGCTCATTGCTGATTTATTCATAGGTTCCCACCTTGGATTGGTGACAAATGAGGGAATGATGTTTTCCTTAACATCACTCATCACTAATGGCTTTTGAGCCTTCAAATTTGTAATAGCAATGAATGATGCTTCTAGTTTTATGTTCCTATTGCTCATTGTGGATGGTCATAAAGAAGATAAACTTGAAGCAATGATGAGTGATACGATGTAACTTCTTTTATATCACATGATTGCTAATATGTTTTAAATGTAAAGTCTTACATCAGCTATACGCGATGGTCTTGATACATGTTGTAAACTATCTCATCACTAATTGCTTGCAAAATATATGAGGAGAATTAGCAATGAACAAAGGCCTTATGTTATATCGCTCATCACAAATCCATTTCTAAACTTAAGTTCTAAATTAGTAATAAGTGATGGGTATCCTCTAAAAGGTTTTTCTTTCACTAATTTAATGTGATCCTATGATCAATGCCTTCTATGGCTTTTATTTTATGTAGGTGCACATGTCTAAAACTAGTGCCTCCACAACATCTCTCGTCACTGATAGGATCCTAGGCACAAAGTTTGAATTAGCAATGCACGATGGAAGGATGAATGTGACTAAAGGTTAGGTCATAGAACTGGGAGCTAAATATTATTGTAGGGATGCTTACATCACTAATGGAGATGGGCGAGGATGAAGTCAATCAGAAACAAGTGATGACCATCAATGAAATGGGAAATGTGGCAAGATCCTGGGGATTTAGCATAATGCAAAAAGGAAAGCAGTGAGAGGACTGATGAACCATTGATAAAGTTTTAAAGAAGGATGATTTTATGGACTAAGATAATCTCATTAATACTTACATCACTAAAGTTTATCCTAGAAGTTGGGGAAGATCAACGATGAGCGATGAAGTGTATAAAGAAATTTTCCCTCTAATAAAATTGAGTCATATGTACATTGTCGATATTAATGAAAGCACAGATTAGGTTGGCGATACATGTTGATTGACAAATTGCAACACTTGAATTGGCATCATTATTTTCTATGAGCAAGTTGCTAAGGATATAAAAAAAACAAGGCTCATATCACCATGGATGAAGTTTTGATTTCTTTAAAATCAATGGCTCAGTTTCAATACTAAGTTGTAAGTTATCAACTCACTCGCGTGACAAGTTTTCAAGTCATAAACCCTGCATGCTTCAAATTTCCTATTTAATATAGATTTCTTGTTTCTCTTCTTTCTCATAATTCATTTTGTAATGAATGAGGGTCGAGGGCTAAAAATGAAGTGTGTGGAAATTGAATTCTCCTAGGGAATGTGTAGACGTTCTTGTCCTAGGAAAGTAACTTTATCATGATGATTCGAGAGTCTGAGAAGCTAAGTTTGTTTGAGCCTAAGGAAGATGCTTTTGAGGATGAAAATGGTATGCAAGGAGCTCTTGATATGCCAAAAGAAAGAGTAGGACTCGAGAAATTCAAGGAGTATAGTAACAAGGGAAATTACCATCCATGGGAGCAAATAGTTTCAGAAGAATTTCTCAAACACAAAGAGTCGAGGATGGTAAACTATGAGGAGGCAAGGAGAGATGGTGAGCACTGTAAAGTTTATCCAAAAGGATATAATTCTCCATATGAGGTTTCTAATAACCCTTCAGACAATGAGGGCGACACTGATTCAGAGGGTAATTATTATCCCCTCTCCCTGGTACTATCAAGGAATTCTTACAAGGAGGTGGTGATAGTTTCTCCAATCCCACCATGAGAAAAATGTGGCTAAGTATTCTCTTAGGTCAATGACCCAGAGTGGTAACCACGCCCTATTTTTATTTTTGATGACACCATACCCTTTTAGCTAGGATTTCCCTATTCAAAACTCATGTGATTTCTTGTTTCTAGTGCTAAGGTGGTATGCTTTTAGGCTGGTATAAAGGGAGAAGTTCTAGACTAGTAAACATTGGCGGTGTGTGTGTTGTTTCCAGACAATATGCAAGTTTGTGTTGGAGCTACTATTAGAGAATCTTCTTTGGTCAACAAGGATGAGGATTCAACACGGTTACAACAAACTCTTCCTTTTGAGGAGGTGGTGTGTCTTTATTCAAGGAATATGGCATGTGGTCTTTTACTCTTCCATTTTCCTTAAATTATTGCATGTAACAAACTAATAATATCTCAAATTATGTTGTAAATGAAATGAAATGTAAATGTAATTAAGCTTGAAACTTGTTGCTCCCTTATTCTATAAAAGGGATTTCAGGGCTTATTACAGAGGTCAAATTCTAAAGTCTCAATAGGGTTCTAGGTAAAAGCTAAGTTCAGGAAAGACACTGAGAATAGAATACTGAAATAGGCTAGTAGTTTGTCTTGGATGTGAAATCCAATATGTAACGATATTAAATAAGTTTTATAGAAATTAATGATATAGAAACAAATATTAGTCTAGAAGTAGATACTCTACTATGTATGTTTCTTATGAAGTTATGAATGATAAATAATAATGGTATCATTTTTCTTCAAATATTTCATTTGAATGTATTAATTTTTTTTTAGCTTTAATTCAAGGAGTTAATTAAAATGCTTGAATATGGTTTAAAACTTTGTAAAGAATGGCTTAGGATTTCTAAGTAAACATTTCTTGCACAGTGAGTTTTCATAAATGCAAAGCAATATGAAGATAGTAGCTTCTTTCTTAAATGTGTAATTTGTAAATTATTGATCCCCATATACTTGACTCTGTTGCTCCAATTGATGAGACACTGGTCATTTTGTAAGAAAACCTTGCATAGAATGAACATATAGTGTTCCTAGCCCTAGACTTAAGATAAGACAATATCCAGTTAAAAATCTTTCCAAGTATAGTAGATGTTGAATTATCCCGAGTTCCTAGAAAATAGCTAATTATTCACTTGAAAATCTGCCAAGTCTTCAGTAAAATTGATTTTATTTGCAATAAATAGGAATTGATCTATGTATTAATGTGTTTCTA
The DNA here is from genome assembly GCA_007258455.2 of Sequoia sempervirens. Lineage (NCBI taxonomy): Eukaryota > Viridiplantae > Streptophyta > Pinopsida > Cupressales > Cupressaceae > Sequoia > Sequoia sempervirens. Next base: position 36,456,557 of record VDFB02000017.1, on the reverse strand, counting down.
ATTGATTATATTGTATGAAAAAATAATTGGTATTACTCTCCTAGGTTTCATAGAGCCTGAAGTGAAGGAGTACGGACCATAAAATCCTATGTTCATTGTGTTGGCCACTAACCTAACAGTTCTTCATCATAGGAGTTGGCTACTTCTTAGAGAATTGTTTAGTTCTGCTGGAAAAATCACCAACAAGTCCTATGATACTCACAATATCCATTTCCTTTGTACCATGGAGGTTTAATAGTTGGTTCTTCATTTGTTACTTTTAGTAAGGTGATAAGTTTCAATTGGACTATCTTTTTCAGTGTAAATTCATGAGATTTCCTTAAAGAAGTGTATTCCCTTTTAGGAGCATTGTTTTTCCTACGTGGTTTTCTACCACCTTGATTATTTTTAGGATTTTTTCTTACCAATTGTATGGTAGGTTGAATGTTTTGAATTATATTTTCATCTACCACACCATCATTGACAATGTTCTTGTTTTTTCTTTTCTAAATCCTTGGTTTTTCATTAGATGTTGAAGGGTGATCCTTGTGATCTTTAAAAATATCACAAGACCCTTAGGAATGAGATATTTTCAATGTTCAATCTCATTTCAATGATTTCTTTAGATATATTACCATCTTTAATTTGAAGGTGAAAGGCCAATTCAATGTTTAGATTTTGAATGAATATGGGGAAAAGTTGTTTTTTAGGTAGAGGATTGGGAATTTTACTTATGAAATTCCTCCATATTTTTAAGGAAAAAAGGATTCTTCCTTTCTTTTTTTTTCACTACAAAGGTCACTCGAGGAGGTTTCACATTCTATGTCATGTGAAAAATGCTCAATGAATTAATCTACCAATTCATGAAAGGTCTTTATCCCATGAGGTAAATGTGAGAACCAGTCAATATCTTGATCTCCTAGGATTCTAGGAAAGAGGTGCATTAAATATCTTTCATTATAGGACACCTTTAGTCAATATAGGTAAAATTCTCTTATGTGTTCCCTTGGATCACCTCTTCCCTTGCATTTATCAAATCTAGGAATATCAAAATTTAGAGATAAAGGAATCATGTTCAAATTCTTGCCAATAGGATTGGGACATACATCTTCCAGTACACATAGATTTTCTTGGAGTTAATGTTTCAATTTCTCTATTTTTTTCTATCTTTTGTTGAAACTCTTACATTTGTTGAGCCAAGTCATTTGTATATATTGATGGAGGTATACTTGTCTCTAGATAAACACCCTTGAAATTGTACTTCATTTGGACTACTCTATCCATTTAACTCTACATAAAAAAGCCTTAATAAATATTTTGTCAAAATTCAATCTTCAATAGTAATTATATTACCTTCCATGCATATTTAAATAATCTTAAAGACTCATGACAACAATAAATAAATATTTAAAGGAATCAAATAAATCCCCATGTAGAACTTATCAATTTCATATTCACCACTCCATTGCAAATATTTGTGGTGAAATAGACCTATTAAAAAGGCACATAGTCAAAACCCTATAGATAAAACAACAAAAAAATCGGGTGATCCCACAATGTTGGTTTACAATTTCTGGGAGGAACTAATTTTTGCTGAAATCACATATTTTTAGAAAATATAATGATTTAAGCATTAAAATTTTCCATTTAAAGAATTCCAATTGAAGAGGGTTTGATCAAACTACCTTAAATCAAACCCCCTTGGATAGAACCCCACTAGTTTTAAACCATACCTATAACAAAGTCTCCTTTACACCTATCAAAATGTTGATAAAAAACATTTTTGATTTACCTTTTGTGGGATCAAATGAATTCATTTAAAATTTATTTTTTTCAAGTATGTATCCCTTATTATAATCTTCCCAAAAAGTATAATTTTAAATAAATTTAATTTTATTATTATATTTATTTTTTTATTTTTCGTGAATGTAGGTTTTTCACCTAAAATCAAGCTCTCTATTTTCGACATGTGGAAAAATAGCAGATTATTGAAAAAAAATTTAAAAATATTAGTGCACCCGATATTGAAGTCCTTGATTGAACAAAGAAAAAAAAATTGAATTTCGATACATACAAAAAAAGTTACGTGTTATACAATCGTGTTATGTCTGAATTATAATTGGTTTGAATTCAAAACTTGATTAAAGAAAAAATATTAAATAAGAAACTCTCTAACCAAGTGGAAGCACTAGATATCAAAGTTACAAATATAAATTCAAAAGAATTAGAATTTTTTGCTTCATGGAAAAAAGTTATGCGTTATATGGAGAGTGACTTTTTAAAAATGTTGTTTTCTGAGAAAAACTAGTTTTCGAGGGAGATGGAAAAAGAAGTGCAATCTCATTCCAAAAAAAATTAAAAAACTATATTTAGAATCTATAGACAAAATGTGACGAAACTCTAGTTTGCATCATCTTCATTTTCCTCACGTTTCAGCCACTATAGGTGCCTAAAAGTGAAGATTTAGTTAAAAAATATATTTCAATGTCCAGTTTGGCCAAAAATTGTAAACCACTATTGTGGGATCACCCAATCTCAAATTACTCTTTCTAAACATCTAGGTTCCCTTGCTATAGAATAATGAGGGAGGAACAATCTTGCAAAAAAATAAACCCATTAGATCATGCAAGGAAATGGACCTTGGAAAAATATGTTGAGAAACAAAGGGTGCAAGTCCTAATCCAAGTCTACATCAAAATTTTGCAAGAGAAAAATATTCTTAACAATAGACTTAATTGGGGGAAATCAAGACACTAGATAACTAACAAAACTCTATAAAACCAATTTTCTTAGAAAAGTGTTGAAGAGAAATATCAAAAACGATAATGTAGAAAGAGGATGGGGATGTGGATGGATCTAATCCACTTGAAAATATGTGCACTAGAGAAATTTCACATCATGATATTTTTCATAAAGTGTTGAAAAAAGACTAAATGATACAACCTTAGGCAAATGACAGCCAATCTTGCACACCAAGAATCTGAAAAATAATGGGGAATAACAAAAAAATGGTTGACTCAAAAACCAAACCTGAAGCACAAGTGAAATTTTGTGGGAGTATCATCTTATATTCTTTTGCAAAGGAAAATTAATGGATGCCCTAAAATCAAATGAATCATCTTTTAGGGAATACCATAGTAACTAGAGGACCTAACCCCATTTCATGGTGAGACCAATAAGTTATCCCATCTCTTAAACACTATACCCCCTTGTAGACCATAAATTGGGAAGAGCTAGGGAAGATGATGACCTAGCAACATATTCCATCACCACAACAATCAAGGATGATCAAAATTTGCAATGTACCTCGATCATAATTTATACTACCTTTAATTAGAATTTAACTAAGGACTATATCCATAGATGGATTTCAAATGAAACATTTATTTAAATATGCCCTATATTTCTACAAAATTTACTCACCTAACTAGGAAAACTTCAAATATTTCAATAACACTCATGAAATCCATAGACGAATAATTGGAAACACAACAAAACCTAGAGATAGACACTTGAAGGGATCATAACTCATACCAAAAACAATACACAAATCATCATGGATTCCACAACATAAATAAAGCTCTAAATTACATTTAAATGACATAAAAACTCAAATGAAACCCATATAACCCTCGCAACAAAACACCATAAATGCATTACAAAAGAAAAGGTTGTAAGCACTCACTAGGTATATGGAAAAATGAACCCCTCATTACCTTTCGAAGACATGACCTTCACAGAAAATTTCATGAAAAAAGTCTCTAGATGGTAAGGGTCTGATCTATGCAAGGAAATAACTATGGAAAAATGAGGGTCATCCAAACAACCCTAAAATCTCCACATTCTCAAAAAAAGATTGAACCTTAGACATGACTAGAATTTAAGACCAATACATGCACTTATTCAAAATTAAAACCCCCTCTAAGGAACACTTACCTAATAAACCTAAAGAAAAGAAAATGGAACAAAGGGAGGGGTCCTTATTTGGATTATGCATGTGTACAAGGCACAACACTATGGTAAATATGGTATCTTTTATACATTAAATACTATGGAATTCAATATTTTCATATGGAAGTTATAAAATAATATTACCATAGCTAGTTGTTATCTTCATAAAACAAAAGGGTATAGCATTAACCAGTAAATCTATTGAATTATTTTCCATAGTTTATATGGATGAATGAATAATTAATTTATTCTATGGACACACCCATTAGTTTAAGATTGAAACAATAAATTAAAAGTATAAAATTTGGTACTTATTTCCTATAATTAATTAATATGAGACAACTAAGGCACATATTATTTAAAACTTCATGCCAAGATGTTGTAAATTTAAATACTAAATTTATTTTATTTCAATCATCTAGGGTCTAGGATGAATATTTAAATAGTAAATTATAAAATCACAAAAGGGGTTCATCAACATTGTATCGACATCGTAAGATCATATTTCATATTTTTCTACTAATTTTTATCCTTGTTCGTCATTATTGAATTCAAAATTTTATGGGTTTGGCTAAGGAAGAGGTAGGGGTCCTAACAATAAAATTGTTCAAAAAACACAACCTTGGTAGGCTTGAGGCTACTCTTGATGTAGCTTGCTTGGGTTTTGGAATTATGAGGCCATAAGAAATCTAGCATGTGTGTAAGGAGGGTGCATTAGTGGAATGGTTTTCATTCCTTAGTAACTTTCACACTATGTCAATATTTCAACATTGTTCTCTAGCACACATGGGTTGTTGCTTCATAAAATGGTGAACAATCTATAGCCCATCTCATATCTCCAATGGATCGTAGAATTTTTTTATCACCCTACCAGTGGTATGATCAGTTTCAACCTACCCCCTACATAAAAAATGTCCTCTCTTTGGATTTTTCACACTCTTTGGTTCATGGCTTATGTTTTGTTTTGGCCTCCTCTTGTCATGCTACTGGAATTTGGGGCATTGTGTTTTGCTTTTCCCCCATGTCCATATAGTTATTTTATAAATTTTTTGTAAAGTGTTTATCCTTGAACTACTTGTACTTCTGAAATTTTATAATATTAATAATATTTAGGCTTTTACCTTTTATCTTAAGAAAAACAAATCTTTGTTTCATAATTATACCAAACATCAAGGAGAATATTTGTTGTAGGTGAAAGATGAATATAAATTATATGTTTACATTCATGGATTTAATTTCACTTCTATGTGCATAGGTTTATTTATGCATTTAGTATGTGAATTATTATGTTTACACTCATTTTTCTAATTGGTTAGCAATCATTTTGATGCTTTGTGATTTTCTAGTACATTGACAAATCAATTTACAACACCTAGTAACATCAAAACATGTGTATGCATATTTATTGTATTTATTTAGTTTCCATATATTAGTGCTAGTATTTATTGTATTGTTTATCATGAACCACAATATTTTGTCTTAGGTTTTTTAACTTATTATTCCTATAAAACTAATTATCCTAGAATATTTATATTGGTCTCATTTATTCCCTTATAGTGTTATTTTTTAATAAAAATATCTTAATATAATAATAGAATTATAAGGGATGTACAATTATACTAAATAAATAAATTGAAATATTAATAGGATATATATTTTCATGCCCTGATCATGTACATAAAAATTAAAACACAATCTACATGTATTGTTTTTTTTCAAACTATAAACTTAAGAGTATAGTTAACATTATTAATTATAGGAATAAAGCATATAATATATACTTTTATCTTCTAAGCATATTTCTATTAATGATGTTGATATTCCTATTCCACCTATGTATCTTGTTTCTCCTCCAAATTGTACACTAGTTTTTATGGGTGACATCAACATACCTCATTTTATTTTTGTAGTAGATTCATGATAGTTAGATTCCCTAATTAGGAATCTCTTAGCTTCCAATTTTGGTTTCAAAGACATTTCTTTCTCTATATCTCTTATTTTAGTTGATGTGGATAATGAGGCTTCTTCAACTATGATCCAAATAAGGAAGAAAGGTCCTCCAAAAACATGTTTCTTAGCCCCACCCTAATGTAAACTATATGATAATTTCTAGGTGTAATGATGATATTGTTTAATTACTTTCTTATTTTTACTTAGTAGTGTGGTTGTACATATGTTATATTTCAGCTTTTATGTGTTGTTAGTCCCATCTATTATTCTCTACGTATTGGGATTTCTCTATAAAGAGGATTGGAACCCAAATTTAATAATGTATCTAATAAAAAATAAATATATATTATAAAATAGTTATTATCTTTAGTAGTTAAGCTATTATATATATCATTGGTATTGGCATGGTGTGATGATTTATAGGTGGCATTGTTGTTCTTTCCACCAAGGTTCAAACCCCGTTGGGGTGGTATTGTTGAATGGTTGTATCCGGATCATAGCTCCGGTCAAAAGCGTTTACCCCTTGAATAAAAAAAAAAGACGATATTATATATATCAAAATATAAATAAATTGAGTTTTTAAAATACATATTAATGTCTAGAAATGAAAAAAACAAAGAAAAAATAGTAATAGTAATAGCACTTAGCTATCTTTCCACTAAGTTCTTTTGAAAAATACTTTAAAGTAAGGAAATGAGGTACATTCCATACACTATTTTATTTTAGTGAATATGAAAAATTTGTGTGAACTCAATTTTTTGTCCTTCTAATCTTAACTATTTATTACCTTAGTAGTTTAGAAACTAGACTCAAAGTAGTAAATTTTGTAAATTCTAATCACACCTTCAAATTTTGAGTGTAAACATCTCAAACTATATTATCCAAGATTAAGTAAATATTTTATTTTAGAAAGAGAAAAAGTGGTCACTATGACCCCCATTTTGTTTGTCATTTACATGCACATACCCTTATAGTAAAAATTTAGACATAAAAAGGATGTTGGAGTCCATAAAATTAATGGATCAAACTATATATATCAGTGATTTTTCCTTCTCCTTACCATGGATAGTCTATAAGAACTTGTAGAAAAGAGATAACTTGTTCAATAAGAATATTTTATCTCACAAGTAAAATAAGCACAAATTAAAAACTTTATTTAACTATCTAGGATAATGAATATAGGAGTAGGGTTGGAAAATAAAATAGTTACTAAAATAGGATGGTATGACATATCAAACATTATCATATCATGTAATCAAAATCTATCAAGACACAATGATAAGTCTATCTGTAGCATAAGTCGCTACCTTAAATCTAAACATGGGAATGCTAGTGATTATATATACCTTCCCCCCAACTGTCAACATAAAACATGTGAGAGGAATTAAGGTAAATAAAAAATAGTACATGAAAAGAATATTTAAGCATATGAATAATACAAAGTAAGTTCCATGAGTAGAATGACCTAATAGAAAAATAAGTAAAAATCTAATCATAGTCATGCAAATCATCAAGGTATCTTGTTGCCCCCAATATGGGAAATCATATAGGTCGAAATGGCCCTCGAGCTAGAATACAAGTGAACATGTTAGGTAAAGGTTTGTGTCACTAATGTCCATCTTACTACAAATGATATAAAATGAAAGTACGCATAATTGGATATGGGAATTGTGATGTATCTAGTGTTGTAAATTATCTCTATGAATATAATCAAACATATGCAAAATGATATGAGAGAGGTATATTTCTTATAATATACAATGATAAGAAATGATAACATAATTCAAAATGGGGGACACAAGATTGCAACAACCTAAAGGGATGGCTTGAGAAGCCTGATATGAAAAAGAAGGTGCATATACATCACCATAACAGCATGGTACTCCCTAATGGAATAAGATTATATGACAACATAAGGTTTACACAATGATGATAGGTACATGGAAGAAACAAAGGCATGCAATAATACTATGATAAGACATATAAGTGCCAATGTAGCATAAACATTAAATGAAATTTGGAGTTATGTTGCAATTTCTAGATTAATTAAATCATTTGTGAAAACTATTTCACCAAAAAAAAAATTGTTTAGTAATATCTTTAAGAACTTGTTGTGCTAGGATTTGTAAGTGTGCTTAACTCCTCTAATACCTTAATAAAACCCTAATTTTTAACTCTAATTCTAACTCAACTATTAACAACCGATATTGAAATGCAATTACCATATATGGAGAGAATATCTATATGTATAGATTATGCAAGATCAACTACTTTAAATTGATATTTGAATATAATAACGCTAATTTTAACATATAATTAGAGTATACAGAGTATATAAACATGTATATTTTAGTGCATTGAGCTTGTGGGTTGAATCAAGTTGCATGGTGGCCTATTAGCTCAGTTAGTTAGAGTGTCATGCTAATAATGTGAAGGTCACAGGTTTGAGACCTGCATGTGCCACTTTCAAAGATAATATTTTATTGATTCTCACATTTCAATCATTTTGTAATAAGTTATCCTCTGATGGTGCTTCCTACTAACCACCACCAAAAATTGCTCCATTCCATGCTTTTGTAGTGCATAGGAGGTTGTTTGGCTGTCAGCAAGGGTCACAACCTCAATTTCCTCGCTGCAGGTGGGTTCATATACCAAAAGGGTCTTTCTTTGAAGAAACAAGTCTTGAATTAGGTGGAATTCCATCAAGCTACCTCATGACCCTCAAAAGGGAGTAGCTTTGAGATGAATTCTTGACTTCTTAGACAGTATCTCCTCAAACTCCCAAATCCTAGGTTCCTGAATTATTAAACAACAATCCATATTGATCTACATTCATTGAGCTCCATCATGTTCTCTAATGACCCTTGAAAAGGTATAATTCTTGATCAAAGATTTGTGAACTAGCTAGATAGCGATCCATATTGAGTTCACCAAATCCCTTACCTATCCTCAAAAAGAAAAACTCGCAATTATGCAGTCTTCAAATTTTTTAGCAAAAGAAAGGAAAGGAAAAGAGAAAGAAATAAAATTTTCTTCTCATGCAGAAAATCATCTCAATGTGAGAAGCTAACTTGAGATGATGGAAATTTCTTCGTCATCCAATGGCATCCACCTATAGTTGTAAAGGCTCAAAGTAGAAATTCATTCTTAGTACCCTGAAAACAAGAATCATTAACAAAAGAATCATCATCTAGTTAATCCTCAACATTGACTAAGTTAGCTTCATTTGTTTGATCTTTGATTTTTCCTTTAAAAAACTCACTAGCTCAATTTCTACAAAACCAAGTTGTGTGAACATTTTTCTTACAGTAAAAATAGTTAATTTCACCTTTGTTTATACCTAACCTTTTATTATTTCTTCAATAATATAATGCATTCTCCTATTGACAATCAACTTGTATATTCTATATTTTTCGCTCTTCTTCTGCTAAAAGGTATAAAATCATATCCTGTATGGTTTCAAAAATTATTTGGCTTAGTGTAAAAATAGCATTATTGTATTTTGAAGGAAAATTGTTTCACAAGATAACTTTAGCATTTTCATCATTAACTAAAGCTTTGACTTTTACTAGTTGCATAATGAGAGACCTTTAATTACTTATGTGGTTTTACATTGTGATTCTATCTTCCATTTTGAACTTTGGCAATTGAAGTCTGAGGGAAAATATTGCATTAAGTGTTCTTCTAAATAGTTTATTCAAATTATCCCAATTTTTTTGTTGATGATTTATCTAAATATATGTGATGTAATATAGAGTCAGAAAGATCAACATAAATAGTATCATTGGCTTTATCATCTCTACTATTCCAATCAAATAATATAATGCATTCTCCTATTGACAATCAACTTGTATATTCTATAATTTTTGCTCTTCTTCTGCTAAAAGGTATAAAATCATATCCTGTATGGTTTCAAAAATTATTTGGCTTAGTGTAAAAATAGCATTATTGTATTTTGAAGGAAAATTGTTTCACAAGATAACTTTAGCATTTTCATCATTAACTAAAGCTTTGACTTTTACTAGTTGAATAATGAGAGACCTTTAATTACTTATGTGGTTTTACATTGTGATTCTATCTTCCATTTTGAACTTTGGCAATTGAAGTTTGAGGGAAAATATTGCATTAAGTGTTCTTCTTGTAAATAGTTTATTCAAATTATCCCAATTTTTTGTTGATGATTTATCTAAATATATGTGATGTAAAATAGAGTCAAAAAGATCAACATAAATAATATCATTGGCTTTATCATCTCTACTATTCCAATCAAATAAATTATTTGCATTTGTAGATTGTTTTCCTTTCCACTTACTATTCCCCATTAATTTTTATTCATTACTTACATTTGAATTTTCATTCTTCAAATATGAAAATTAAATCTAGAACACTTGTCTAATTGCATCTCCATTAAAAAAACACAAACTAATAGAACCTTATCACTTCACACAAAATTATAAATCACACGCAATCACTATTACACCTACATCAAATTTATCACAAAAATCCAAAAGAAGTAGGCAAAAATGAAAAGGTAAAATATAAATTCTCAAACTAGCACCATTGAGAAAACAAAGAATTTAAATTACCTTGAAATTTTAGATTTTCTTGATGAATATCTACATCTATTAACTCCTTCCATATCTTTCCTAGTACCATTTGGATATCATTACCTAACTCTTCAAAAACAACATACAATATGCATGTTCATCCTCTCATACAAGCTAGTGTTTCAAGGATGGTTATGCTCACATGTGCTTCAGTAAAACTACCTTATAAATATCTTCACTCCACACAATGATAAACATAATATGACATCATTCAAGACAATCTAGAAGATACTCTGAATTTGGAGTAAATAGAATGCTTTCATCACTTTTTAGGAATATGCATCACCTATAGTGGTTTCTAGGTGCCTCTTTTTTGGCATATATTCTAGGATAGAAGTGGATATTCTACAACCATCCCATGCCATATGTCTCCTATATGATGCACAAAAAGTACTTTAGCAAATCCAAATCCTTCAACACAATCAGACGTAGAGCACGCCATATCAAAATTTAATGCATAGATGAAAGTCCTCCAACAGGCCAAAACACAATCGAAAAACACATTTGATTGATTGAAGGAAATATATATGAAGTAGTCAAAATAAGGGTAAAAATGTAACATTATCTCAATAAAATATAATCCACTATAAAAAAACACAAAATTATTGATAGGTTATGCATCATTAGTATCATGCTTAGTTTTTGGGACTTGGCCATAAGTATATGGATCCATGGGTAAGGGGAAAATGTAAAGAAATATTATTATTTATTTTACACTACATCATCAATATTAGTGTAAAATTTAACACCCATCAACCATCTTCACAATGAGCATTAGATGATAAAAATATGACTATATAAATTAAAATTTTGTTGTGTCTATTGATGAAATGGAAAAAAAAAAACTTTAAAATTAAGTAATAGATTAATCATGTGATATGCTTATAGTAATATTTGATTCTCACCCTTGGTAATTCATTGCTATCTGTGAATTGAATAATAAGTATCAAGTAAGATAAAATATCATAGAAAAATATCTAAACTAATATTTTGATTATACTAGAAAAATAGGTTTTGAAGGGACCTTACATCACATTAGCACAAAATGTTGATAAAAGAGATTAATACATTAAAGCATAAGTAGTAGTTAAAAGAAAACCAACAGTGAAAAAACAACAACCCAACAACAAAAAAGCAAAAATAGAAAAAATAACACAACCACAAAAATTATTTCATATTTTTCAATGTGTTGGCCACCTCGATCTCCTAGTTGTAGTGCACGTTAACCATGTACATTAATTCTTTATTTTCTTCTTTAAATTTCTCCCTAAGGTTGCCCCTTTTTCTAGTGCACAAGCCTTTGGCCTCATCTTTAGCAGTCTTCTTCCCCTTACATTTGAAGGTTTGGTCCTTCTCTATCTATAGACATGTAAAATTAACTTAAAACCCATAATGTCTCGAAACAACTCTGAATCAACTCAGAACGACTCTAAATCAACTCAAAACATCTTGGAATGATCCCAAATCAATTCAGAACAACTATGAATTAACTTGAAATGTCTCGAAATGACCCATAATCAATTCTAAACAAATCTGAATCAACTCAGAATGACCCTGAATCAATTCGAAATGAATCTGAATCAGCTCAGAATGTCTTGGAATGACTCTGAATCAACTCAAAATGACTCCAAATCAACTCAAAACATCTTAGAACATCTTTGAAACATCTTGAAACATCTTGGAATCAACCGGGAACATCTCTAAAAAATCTCAAATCATCTCAAAATCATCCCATCATCATCAAATGGCATCTAAAACCCTAATTTCCTCTATTAATTGAATAATACATTATTTAATTAATTCACTTTTTCATCATTTCTCGACAAATTAAATAAATACTGTTTATTTAATAAAGTCTTAAAAACCCTATTTCTACTATTAATCGAATAATACAACGTTATTTGATTAATTCATGTTTCATCATTTCAACCAATTAAATAAATTGTATTTATTTAATAAATTCCCAATCTTATCTTATTTCGTCCCGATTAGTCAAACAAGAGAAATTATTTGATTACAACACTAATTCACCTTATTCCTCAAAATTAATTGAATTATTAAATTATAATAATTTAATTATCACACTTTCCATCCAAAATTTGAATAACCAAATCAAACTATTCAAATCAATTATGAAAATTCATATCAAACTAATGCAATTCTATTTACAAATGTCAAAGTTGATTTGCACGTTCAATTCCAAAAAAGGAATTAATTAAGGTGTGCAGGATCATGATGGGCCAAAAAGTGGCGATATGATGGGTATGTGTAGGCTATGTGGCTGATGACTTTTTTTTACCTAAAATTGATGAAACAAAAAGGGTTTTAAAAGGATATTCTCAACTTTCCACCAATATAAATTATGTTTTACTTTGAATTTAATAAATTATTATTATTTATTTTCTATTTGAATTATGACTAAAGTCCTGATTGATAGGATGATTGAAAAACATCTAGATAGCTTTCAAATAGTATCAAATATTTTGAATCCAAAACATGCATCACATTCTATGCTTCACATACTATAAGATTTTAAAAAAATTGAATTTCATCAAGTTTTGACCAAGTTAAGGTGGTCAGACATATGAGTTTTTATATTTTTTAAAAGTTGTAGTAAAAAATTAATAATTAATTATTTACTTAGAAAAAAATTGCAAAGAAATATGCATCACATCTGAACATGAGTCATCTACTTATATCTAAAATATTATAAAAAAATATTATCATTTTATTGTGGTTAGGGTGGTCAAACAGACACCTACTTATTTTTTCCCTGAAATTTAAGTACTACTGCATTGAAATTTCAAATTTTCACCAAATAGATATTTCCTTTTTTTAACTAAACCTAGTATTTTAGAAACTAAATTCAATTTTCTACAGATTCTATTCTTACATATTTTTGAAATAATATAGATAACTTATTCAAATTTTTATGTCAAGTTGCCTAACTCTAATTTTTTTTTAATTTTTGGCCACTTAAGGGCCTATTTTTTCCATGATGATCCTGCACATACCCTTAATTAAGTTAATTAATTAATATTCCTCACCCACCTTTTGATTGAGAAAATCATGGATTGCTAACTAAGCAATCTAATTTTGCTAACTCAACCATTTAATTGCTAACTAAACCCTAACTGATCAATCAAATGCTAACTGAGCAATCAATTGTCTATTGATCAATCAAAACCCTGACTAGCCAACCTATTCTTCAATCACACTAATTGTTTAATAAACTTTGCACAATCTTCTCATGTGTAAATCCTCTCAACACATGTTGACCATTGATCTGGATATTCTCCAACACAATCCAAATCGTAAATTTGAAATCTATTTTCCTATATAACAAACCTCTCTCCTCACAAATATAGATCGGAGAATCAACATACCTTATGCAATGAACTGTTGTCGAGATCATCCTTGAGAGTGCTTCATTCCTTCCTTTGATCAACCAAGCTTTCATCCACACTTTGCATACGAACTTTGGAGGCTTTGTTGTGATAAGAGCAATCCAGCATCAAGCAAATACACTCTGCTACGGGATGGTGAAACTATCTCTTGCTTTCATTTCATTTGGTAATCAGTAGGTTCCTTATTATGCTTGCAATAGTATAGCTTAATCGTGTATGTGTAGGAGTTTTAGATTTTAGATTTATGCATTTGACTGTAGATTAGATTCCTTTGTCAAATGGAATTCTTGTTCATATTGAATTCAAATCTAACGTATGTTTCCCCCTCACACACTATCATGTCTGTAAAGTAAAACTGGTCCTTCCTGAGCTAACTAATCTTACCAAATAGAACCTTTAAGTATTTTACACTATTTTAATGGAGCTATGACTCACCTACAATAATTTCTTAACATCCTCATTTGTTTCCATAATGCTTCTGTCCATTTCACCAAGGAGGTTCTCACACTAGGATTTGAAATTAGAAAATGAACATTCTAAATCTACCAGCCTCTCAATAAGAAGGTCCAAATAAGACCCCTTCGACTGGTTCAACATGTTCTCCTTCAAACCCCTAATCTTAATTTTAACCTTGTCGAATTCCTACAACTCCCATTTAGCAATTTTAAAGGTGCACATGGTGGCACCCAACCAAGCCATAGCTAACAGCTCAAACATGGAGGTATTATCATTATTGAGATAAGAAAAATCATCAGATAGAGGATTAACCTTCAATAGCTTTGCCTTGCTAAGGTCTAGATTCCCACCATCATCCTCACACATAGTCCTCTCAACTGAGGCCTCCTCATTGCCCAAATCCCCAACACCCTCCCCATGAGGAGGAGACTGTTGAACAAGGGAATCATCAACATTAATAGTATGGTCCATTGCATCATTTACCTATTCTGTAGAATCATTCTTACCCTTCCTACAACCTTTCAATCCCTACTTCAATTGAGTGATTCTTCTAGAAGCCCTTCGTGGAATCTCCTTAACCAAATTAACCCTAGCCTTAGCAGACTGGTCCTCCTCATGACTAAATGCACTAGAGCCCTAGCCTTGAAGCTCAAAATTCTCCTTAGACATATATGATAATGACATCCACCCAATCTTATACCAGTGTCTTCCCCATCGGATATGGACCCATGGGAATTCAACTTCTACATAACTAACTTCTTGGTAGGATACTTCTTTAAATTCCTTTTTTTTTATTTTTTAGAGGGGACATCCATGAGGGATGAGGAACCTCTCAAAGTGTTATCCTCTTCCACATTCTAGTTAGTATCACCATCAACACTCATCTCTGAGCCAATAAAAAATAATCCTCACTTATGGCCTTCTTCCTCTTAACATACTTGGTTGAATATGGGCTCTCGCATGCTCCATGATTAGAAAAATGAGGCCTTCGTGAAGAATAGTGGCCCTATGGTTCTTCAAGTGGGCATAAACCAAAACTTCCAGGGATGAAAAGAGAAAAATCGAGAAAGAAACATGCAACCCATGTCTAAATTGATTATGTCCTAGGGTAAAATGGTTCCCTAAAATAGTAGTAAACTAGCCATCAAGAGTAACATGCTGCATTAAGACTTCTGTCACATCAGCCTAGATATGCTTCAGGGAATCCCGTTCATAACCCTACGAAGGCATCTTTATCAGCTTCGCTCATTTATTTTCCTTGAATAATTGATCCATAACATCATTTTTTCTCTTCCTTTCCTTAAAAAAATTGTGGTCATCTATCGATAACCTAACTAGTAATAAAGGTAATAAATTATTCATTGATAACAAACTCCATACCTTTCACCTTCAAACATCTATTATTCTAGTAGTGAGAAAAATTCATAGAGGCTTTGGGGTCATGGCCATGAACCCTCTCCAAATAGGGAATAAGATGCCCATGTCTCAAGATTCTCCAAATTTTGTGCTTATTCTTCCATCTATGAGTCTGAGGTTTAATCCTACTCCTATCATCACCCATTTCAACTATTCCCATTAGTAGATACCAGAGCCAAATCACACTTGTAGGATTAAAATGAGCAAAGGATTAGGAAAAACATAACCAACAAAACATGTGATAATGAGGGTGATAATTGCTCGATCACCCCAAATAACAAGCTCAAATTTAGCAATCATTTCACAATAAAATCTTGGCCTTCTGGAGAAGGAAAGAGTACTCCTCCCACGCCTTAAAATTATTAAGGATGACAACCTTGTTTGCAAAAAATATACCATGGAATTGCCTTCCCTATAGATATGCATGACATGGATCTCATCAAAGGATCTTAGCATCATGATAGAATCCACAATAAGTTGTTTGATAGTCCAGATCAGCTTTTTTTTGCCAAGTAAGCATTTAACAATATTGAGGGTGTCCCTCTCAACCCATAACTTTGAAAAGCTCCTATCCAACATAGACTTGATGCTGATGTAACTAGCTTTGGCCTTAGTATAATGATTGATATGGTTTCCCAATGGTAGTGTGACCATGCCCAAGAACCTTCCATCTTCATTCCTCAACACCCCCCACACCCAGCAAGCCTAAGATTACCCTTGGCTACCCTATCAAAATTAATTTTAACCCACCCTGGGGATGGGGGCTTCCACTTAGTATTCAATTTGGCATTAATGTTGGAATTAACTAAACCAGAAGGATGAGAGTTGATCTTCCAATTAGTAATCACCAAGAGATCATAGCCAACCAGAAAGGAGGATAGAGAACACTAGGTGGAGTCCTAAAATTGAAGGGAAAAGTTTTCCACAATCGCCCTCCAAATTTTTATAAAGACACTATCGACTTTAAGCTTGGAGTCACAGAAAATTATGTTATTTATTTCTTTCCAAATACCCTAGGAATTTATATGCAAGGCCATTAGCACCCAGAGAATAGAAATAAGGGGGGAGAAGGAAACTTCCATTGATCAAAAAAGTTACAAAGAGATTTTGAGAACACCCAGTCTAGGTTCTAGAGAGAGGAACTTGCTCCAAATAAGAAAGGAAAAATTCCAACCAAGAAGGAGATGAAAAGAACTCTCCATATTGAACTCACAAAGCATGCATCTATTGGGCATAACAAATCACCTTCTACAAAGTTTATCTTGATTCAACACCTTACTTTGCATTAACAGTGAAAAAAAGATGTATTCACCTTAAGGATCAACATCTTATTCCACAACTTCCCCCCAAAAGGACAGGGGTCAACCTTTTCCAAAGATATGACAAAGGCCGAATATACAAAAAGAAACCATTAGCACAAGGTTTCCAAACAACACAATTCAGATTCAAGCATTGGGGAACATGAATACTAGCAAGGAAATTCTATAAAACAAGCAATGAAGGGTCCCAATTCTACAAAACTTTACATGAACCATTATGAACATAATCAACCACCATATGACCAAAATTATGCTTGCAGATGGAAATCAAAGAAGGGGCCCATGAAAGATCCACCAATAAACCACCATCACACCATACATCCTCCCAAAAATAAATCCTAGTACCATCACCCAACAGTCACTTAACACCTTTGGAAATGAGGTTCCTATATAGGACAATATTCTTCTAGAAGAAATACCTCAATGGGATAAAGCCAACATGTAGTAAGTCCCAAAATCTCTCCACCCTAGCCATATATTTATTCCTAGTCATAGATGACCAACTAGTCTCACCATTAAGGAGTCTCAATATTTTCTTCGAAAGTAGGGCCTTATTGAAAGATCTGATGTGTCTCAACCCCAAACCACCCCACTTCTTTAGCTTGCAAACAAGGTCCAAGAAACAAGAGCAATTCTACACTTATCTTCCACTCCCCACCATAAAAAATATCTCATGATTTGCTCCATTTTTTCTTCATACTTCGTTGGAATCCTAAAAAGGCTCAAAGAATAAAGAGGAAGATTTTGTAGAGTGGAAGAGATGAGCTGAACCAATTACCTACTTGACTAAGAGGGCACCCTTCCACCCTACCAACTTTCTATTAAACTTATCCAAGAGACCAAGCTAGAAAGAGTTTGGAATCTTAGACACACACAAGGGAATTCCCAAATAGGTCGATGGCAAGTCACAATGGTTGCAAGATAAAACCCTTGCCAATTTTAATTGAAGAAACTTTGGGGTATTGAGGAAAAAGAGTTGACTCTTAGGAAATTTGACACACGAACTAGAAGCCTTCTCATAGCTACTAATCACCATCTTAATAGCCTTAATTTTAGAAACCAAAGATTCTCCCATCATAATAGTGCCATTAAAATTTTTTTTATGAGTGATAGGCTCACACCTAGATGATGGGATCAAAATCCTCAAAGAACCAACCTCCAATGCCTTTTGAATATTCTACCCTAACACCTCAACCATCAAGATAAAAAGAAGCATAGAAATATGGTATCCTTGCCTAATGCCCTGAGAGCTCCAAAAGAAGGGAGAAGGGGAACCATTAACAAGAACAAAAAAGAGGGATTCAAAATGAGGTGCTCCACAAGCTACAAGAATTTCTAAAAAACACCAAAACAAGCAAGAACTAGCAACAAGAACTTCCAATTAACTCGATCATAGGCCTTGAGAAGATCCAACTTAAGGAAGAAACTCTGATTTTTGTTTGAAGCAAGAGAATGAGCAACCTGATGGACTGTAATAATGGAATCAAATTTGACAAACCCAAAATAAACCACTTTGTTGCTTGGATATAAGGCTAGGGAGAATTCTCTAAATCCTGACAACCAAGACTTTAGAAAAAATCTTATAAATGGAATTGCACAAATTGATCGGCCTAAAATCCCTAAAGCCATTAGCATTAGTTGATTTGGGAACTAAAACAATCAAAGTAGCATTCAATTCCTTTAGCAATCTTCTACAACCAAAAGACTTAGTTGCATTGATAACATCTGATACAATAATATCCCAACAAGATTTAAAGAAAAAAAAGGGGAAGCCATCAGACCCAAGGGCCTTTTTACCTTCAAAGGAAAACACAACTTTCTTAATCTCTTTCAACAAATGAATCATAACAAGATCCTTATTAAGATCTTTAGAAACCATATTAAGAATGACTTCCAATGAAGAGCCCACACTTTGCTCATCTAGGCCACATCATCCCTAAGAAGATTTTAAAAAATAGCAACACTCCCAATAGCCTTAGCATTAGTCATAAGCAACCCATTAGCCAAGATGGAGGAAATCCTATTAGAAGATTTGTGACTGAGGGTGGTAAGATGAAAAGAGTTAGATTTCCAATCCCCAGACTTGAGCCAAATAGCCCAAGAGCATTGTCTCCAAAAATATTCCTCTTTGGAAACAATATCATGCATTTTAGGCAAAAGAGAATCTTCCACCAGTTGAAGCACCTCCAACAAACCTTTAGATTGAATATATAATTGATACAAATCCGATCACTAAGAAAGAGATTTATTATCATCAAAAATATGCCCAAAGGAGTCCCTATTCCATCTCCTAAGGTTTCTCTTCACAAACGCAATGTTTTTAGCAATTCTATACATAGAAATTACATATATACTCACCTTCCACCAATTCCTGACCCAATCCATAAATCTAGAGCCCCTCAACCACATAGCTTCAAACCAAAATGGAAAATGTTTCTTTCCACCACATTTATTAGCCACAAAATAAATAGGAAAATGGTCTAAACCACATCTCGTAATTAAAGAAAGACAACGAGAAATTTTGAAAAACCAAGAAGCCATAACTAGAGCATGATCCATTACAACTTGAATATTATCCACATCTCTTCTATTAGACCAAGTGAACTTGGACCCCAATAGGTCTATATCAATGAGAGAATTATCATCTATAAACATTCTCAAATCCAAATGACCGTCAGGGGGGATCTAAGAGCCTCCTAGCGTCTCATCATCAAAAAAGGAGTATTAAAATCCCCCATGACCAACCAAGTGGCATCTTGAAAATTTAAACGCAAAGAACCAAGCCTATTCCAAATCATCTTCCTAGTCCAGTCCACTTCAAATTAGGAGAATAGATATTGGAAATAACCGAGGAAGAGTTATCATGAAGATGAATAAACTAGGTATCCACATGATTGAAGTCTTCCACAATCAAGATTCCTTTCACAAATTTTGTATTCCAAAACATATCTAAACCACCTGAGGACCCCTTAGTATTAAACACATGAAAACCACAATCCTTAAAGAAATTGTTCTTCAATGATTCCAACTTATCAATTTTCATTTTAGATTCTTGAATTATAAAAATATCCTACTTGTGATCCAAAATTAAATTCTTTAGGAGATCATGCTTATGCACATTATTTAACCCCTAATGTTCTAGGAGATTATCTTTATTTGCAAGAGGAGGGTGTGCTCTTTGAGCACAAGCGAAAAAGGGTATTCTGGACCCCCTCTATAATATCTTTCTTGCATTTTCTTTTCCTTACTCTTCTGAGAAGAAGGTCTCCCATGGCCCCAATGTTTAGAGCCACAATCCACTCTCTACCTTCTAGTAGTAGCCCCTTTGTGACCCTAATGGGGGAGGCATTCTGCTTCTTTTTTATACCCCTAACAGCAATATAGTCATCATCCTCCTTATTAAGGAATTCTAAGACAACCAAAGTAGCCTCACCACCCAAGAGGTTCAAATCACAATCAGGGGGGAAAATAAATAGCATTCAACTCCAAGACCACCCTTTTGGGATAGCACAATGAATTTGACACATGGTTCACTTCAACCCCATCAAGGGAAAATCCACCACATTCTCAAGAGGCTTGGAGTCCTCAACAATAGGAGAATGAGGAGAAAATAGGTCCTCCACATTAACAATAGGCATTGAAACAACACCCTTCCCAACAACTTCCTAGGCTTGAGGAGCAGGATAGTCTTTCACCTCCTTAACCTTCTAAACTTTAGTTTGAACAACCACCTTGAAAGGATAGTCCTTAGCCCAAAGGCCTAAATTTTTGTACTTGAAGCACACAAAAGGGAAATATTGAAAGAAAACTTGCTACTTCCATCTATCCACCTTTGAACTCAAATTAAAGAAGTTAGAAAACTGGGCATCATGATCAATCATAACACAAAACCTAGCAACAACCAAGCATCTTCTTGATATGTTAGCTTCATTAATGGAAACTAGATTCCCAAAATAATTTGCAACATCTTTAAAAACCTCCTCATCCCAATACTCCTGCGAAAAATTGGGAAGATTTACCAAAACAAGAGTAGAGTGGAAAAGGCACTTTGAGAGATCCATACTAGGCTCCGAGCGCAACACCAAATTTAGATGACCAAAAACCCATGGGCCCTTTGAGAAAAAAATCCTTAAATCCTCATCACATGAAAAGAAAAAAGAGAAAAAGCCTTTGGCCATGGCAACAACCTCCACCTATCCCTTGAGAGCCCATTTCTTATGAATCCAAGAGTGAACCTCCTCATTATTAGGCTAAGACCCCAAAAAATTTCCCACAAAAAATAAATCCATTCTAGCAATGTTTTTATCTACAATCTAGAGTCTAGAATGGAAAGGACAAAACCATCCTCCACATTCAAAGAAGAAACCAATTTAGAAGCAACACCATTACCTTTAAGCTTAGAGGATAAATAAATCAGCCCACCTCTGACTGAGAAAAGAGGATGGACCCATCGGAGGGGCCTTATCCATTGGCACATGAACCTCATTGGAATTTGGCTAGGGAGGAGCATCAGAAGACCCACCTAAAGGGGGCCACACTACAACATCTATTGCCCTCATAATCAATGCCTAACCCACTAAGTCTTTGGGAACATGAAAGGAAGCCACCATCGTTGAATCCCCCACACAAACCTCCTTGAAAGTAGCAACCACACACTAACCCATAGAGTATGAATCTTTAACCATGTCCATGTCACACAAGAAATTCTTCTCAACAATAACTTTACAAGTGACAAAATCTATGGGATGAACAAACATATCTCCACCATGAACACTAGAAAGAAAATTCAAATTCAAACTGCTCAAGTCTGCCACACCAACATTCACCTCACTACTATCCATTTCTATCATTATCAAATATTGTTATTCTCAACTATCATTAGACAGTCTTTCTTTGTTACATGGTTTACAACTTTGGAATTTCTAAACTAATGTTACATAATTGATAGAAAATATTTTATAAATGAGAGTGTATTAGTATCAATCAATGGTTATTTATAAACTTTGAAATCATATTGAATGATGTTATGTTTTGCAAATAAAATTTGATCTTAATGTTGAGTGGCAATGAATTATAAAATTTTATAAAGGGACTAAAAGATGCTTCTGGTTATGATGATAATGAAATTTATTTTATATCTTTTAGATGGGGAATGGTTTCATATAAAATATTTATGTGAAATATCACTAAAACCAATTGATGAAAGAAAATTTACTATACATACTTGGTGTGTATTATGAATAATCTGGACTATGTAGTTTTAACCCTCTTACATGACCTAAGTGTGTAAAGAGAAAATGTGGTATGAGATAATGATATTAATTTTATGAGCATCCCTTGAGAATGAGATATGGTGTGTCTACCTTTGGAAGAACAAATAATTGTTAATATGATGTGAAATCTAGTTTTGTAGCCACATTTTTATATTATTGTTCTAGGTTAATTATTGGTTGTTTCAATTCCCTACCAATAATTAATTGGTAGTACACTTTTAATTTTACATATCTTATTTTGTAAAATGTATTTAGGAGGTAATTAATAACATAAGATGGCCTCCAAGTATTAAAGATGTGGGAAACTAGGCCATGATGAACATGGAAGAGGAAGTGCAAGGGAAAGATAGGCCCTTGCATTTTATCTCACCTAATTTTGGATTTTGCAAGATAAAGTTAACAACATTTAGATGGCTTTCAACAAGTTAACATTTGTTACTTTTGGCATCACATGGAAGGCCATATTCGGTACTATGAATTGGGAAAATAGAGTTAGGAAAGGTCACATGAAGATGAAATCCTTTCAGGATGAGGAGATGCAACTGGATGAGAGAGTTACTGGGATGATGGAACAGTGCAGTGAGGAGATCAAGCAATTGATCATGGAATGGAACTTCATCTACAGTCCAAGAGATTAATTTTGGCCTCTTTTGTATACATTTTTTGGTTGCTCATCTATGGTACTATCTAGGCCTGCATGCCCTTGATCTTGTATGGGCGGGCTCTATTTTTTGGTCAGCAACTTTTGGTCTTATTATTGCTATTTTTTTATAATTAAGTTGGTTGTTCTATTATAGGATGTTATTCTATGTTTTACTCCTATTGTTTTGTTCTAGTAATTTTGTTAGCCTATAAGTTTGGTTATGTGTTTTGGTTAGGTTTAGGGGCTCTTTTTCCTTCTTTTATTATCAAAAGCATATGATGGCCTCCTATTCTTAATTAATAACTATAAACTTACAATTTTGATGAGATATTATTGATTTATATTTATACTTATGGTTAAAATTAATATAATTATAAAAGAAAAAGAAAAAAAAAAGAGATATAAAACTAGATGGTTGTGACCTACCTCTTGATAGGATTTCCATCCAAGATCATAACAAAAAAAAAAATTGCTTCCAAAAAAACACACTTGCACACAATGATCAATCTAATTCACATTAGAGTTACTTAAAAAGTATAATTAAGCTACAATATCTTAGCTTCCAAACCCTTGACCCAATTCTCAAACTCTTCCTTCATCAGATTGACTTCATTCATAATCACCTCTACTACGCCAAATGAATTTATTTTTCCTCTTCCTCATTCTTCTCATTGATAGAATCATATACAACCTTATTACCATCAATCTTATTTTGCATAGATCTCAACTTAACCTTTATCTTATTCAACTCAAGAAAGAACCATTTAGTGACTCTAAACTAACCTGCCATGTCATCTATGGCAAGCACCAAAACATTATGTATTTTGTCTATTTTTGTATTGAGTTGGGGGAAGTCCTTTGTCAAATCTTGAGGAGAGACCATATAGCTTCCTTTCACATTTTTAGGGGTAAGATTAGGGCTTTTTCCATTATAGCTAGCTTGTACATTAGTCTTTTTTCTCCAATTTTCCCTTTCCTTTACCTTTCTCCTAGTTAGATCAGTATGTTTCAATTTTTTCTTCTCAATAGAATAAATGTGAACATCTTCAGGAATAACACCTTATGTATGTGACCCACTTGATCAAGAGAGCTAAGCACGAGCCCTTTTCTTGGAAAACTTACCCTTTCTTAGTTCTCTTATAAATAACGTTTTAATAAAAATAATCTTATTCTATAAACACTATTTTAATAAAAACAAGATCTTACACAAATATTTAATAAAAAAAATTATATATAATTTTTTAGAATACAAAAATTTAATAATTTTAATATTAAATCATTTGTAAATTTGATTATTATTATTACTTAATATATTTGATGAACAAAATAATTATTTATTAAAATTTAATTATAACCTGAAAAGTTTAAATTTGGGTGGGTTGTAGTCAAGTATCAATTAATTATATAAGACATTGATTTTGCATTAACCACTGCTCGCACTGTAATCAAACACCAACCGTTTATGTGGCATTTATGTGTTTACTTCAATAATTAGGCATTCTAGTTGTTCACATGTAGACTTAAATCCCTACCTATAAGAGCATTACATTGATTGTTTAGATAAGGAAATAGTTTACATCTGACTGTTCATGAAGATAAACCGACTCTTTAATCTCTTTTATTTAAGTAGAAAATATATTTTGATCTAAGGGTAATGATAACCCTAATTTTAGGTTCGACTCTCATCTTTGCCCTTTATGTTTATAAAAGAGATGAAAACGGCTCACATGATAAACTAAACATAACCAGTTTCCCTGAGGTTGATTCAACCAGAGCACAGCAATGGAGAAAGAGAAGCATGTTCCGTGCCCAACAAAGGAGAAGAAGACCAGAAACAGAAAGGAATGCGATATCCCAGATGAACACCGTTGCCAACGATCATATCGAAAAAAGAATTGGCAATGTACAAACGCCCGTGTCAAACACATCTATTGCCAACATCATTTTGATTTAGCGGCGAGAAATTATTTGGTAAGGAAGGAGAGGAACAAGCAAGATCCTCTACATTCTTGTGAAAAAATGCCTCACGAGGACAAAGAATCTATTGCAATGGAAGATCATATGTCTCGTCCAAGACAAAAAGATACCAGTCAGGCTGTTGGAATCAGCAAAAGAGAGATGAACAACATGTGTAGAATAAGAAATCCAGAGATAGCTCAAGAAATAACGGTTCCTTCAGACATATCAGGTCTCAACGAGCTTCTGCCTTCTTTGATGATGGATGGTTGGAATCAAGAGCTTACTCCTGCCGAGAGACATACTCTTGTTTGTCTTTTGCCTGAAGGCCACAGAGACGATTCAGCTATAATGGCTATTTTCTCTAGGGGTACTTCCAGACTTGGTATAGACCGTGCCAGTAACTGGTGCAAAAATGTCTGTGAAGGAAAAGAAGAACCAGATGCAGTGCTTGAAAAAGAAAAGGAGCTGAAGATTTCTCATTCGCACTATCTCAAGGATTTGAAGGAGTATCATGAGGGTTTTATCTCAAAAGCGGAATGGTTCAAGCGGCTGTGGTCTGATACATGCAAGCGAGATGACATAATGTTCTCGGAACTCTTAGAAAAATATAAACGTGACCCAACTTTGCATAGATTATAGGTTCTCCTTTTTATTTTGTTTCTTGGAATGGATTGGTTCTTCTGATATTCTTTGTAAATGACTTCCTGTTGGTTCAAGTTCATTTTCATCGCATTTTTTAGTTGTTGCAGCCTTAGTTCGTAGGCCTTTATGAAAGAATACACGTTGGTATATGAAACAATATGTGAATATAGACTTATCTGAATACATTATTACAGAACATTATAACTGAATTGACATATTACTATCATTGTTCTTCAATTTCATGGTGCGATTTGTTCTGATTTTGTAAATAGCTTCTTGTTTTGAGAAAAACATAGCATTGTATGTTTATTTGTTTCTGAAAAGGGCTTAACAAACTCGAGATCCAAAAGGGCATAACCTTGCCCAAACTGTGCCCGATAAAACAAGGATTAGGGATTCAAACATGGATAGAATTATTAGCATATTCTTAGTCTTTGTGCTTCTGAAACTCTGGATGTTTATTGTACTGTGGTCATGGTCGACACAAGATTTTCTTGATTTTCTTGGGAAATAACTATAACAGTTATGGTTACCTTGCATTCTGTTCCATCACCAATGCGGCGTCCAGTTGTTTTGTATTCATATAAATATAGGAGATCATATGAAGTAATTTAACGACTACTACGGTTTATTCCAACAATTAGAAGTTCTATTATGGAATTGTGCCGACGGTGTGGATTTTTAAGGACCACTTTAAATGATTTGGACCCATCACTCAAGTTGCCTACAAAGAATCGAACATAGCAATGGCCAAATACACAAAGTCTAGGGAATACTGATTTACAATACCAAAACAATAAAGGAATATGAAATTTAATATTATTACTCGTTTAAAAAATATTGATTCTTAAACTTGGATATCTAGTTTTAGTTTTTTAAATATTTAGTTAAAAGATTAAATGTGGTTTTAAAAGTTTGTAAATGTAATGGAATGGACATTATTGTTGATTTTTTTTGTCAAATGGACTTCTAAGACTATTTAAGTTGAAATGTGTCAAGTTGAGATTCCCTATTTCTTGAATATAGTTTCTTTCTTTTCTCTTAGTTCTTGGTGATGGGGGTTTAATGATAAACCTCCTTGGAATTTCCTACTTTTGTTGGCAGCGAAAATATAGTTATATGGATATCATTATGTCCTTTTTGCCAAAAAATAGATGAAATTTGTATATTTATGACAATTTATTTATTTATTTTGAATTCATTTTGAAAGAATGTCTAAGTCAAATCACATTTAAGTAATGGTATAATTTTGTTTGAAGTTAGGTTTATTCTTCTAATTTTTATGTATTCCTATTTATACACATTCCCATAAACTGAATAATACCAATCCATTTCTATACACTTTCTAATGCACTTCACATTTAGTTCACCCTTCATATCTAGAAATTTATTCTCTCTATAGACATTAATATTCCCTAATCTTAGCAAAATTACATGGGTACAATATTGATTGCACACATAAAATTTGACCACTGAAATTTAAAAATTCAAATTTGGCTAACTCTTGCCCACTTTACTAGTCATTATGCATTGACTAAACAAACATTCATGTTATTTATAGTTTTATTATTCTATTTAAAATATATTTTGCATTCATTTAACACGTCACATCCACAAGCATTATTTAGATATTCTTTACATTTTTAATATCATTCAAATTTAAGGTCAAAATAATTCAAATATTTTCATTTCCCACTCTTAATTCCTAAAAATAAAGCCCTCGGGACTAAGACGCCCTAGGTGGCATCTTGGTCACACAAGGCTTATTTTTCCATTTAAAAAGGTTGGTTACCAAGATTAATGGTTGTTTATGAATTTTGGTTAGGTTTACAAATGAAATATGCCTCGGAATGCACCAAAAGGGGTCTTAGGGGCCCATAATAAGTGACCTACAAGGAATTTAATGCAAGTGAAGCTAAAATAGGTCCAAATTAAGTGTGAAAATGCAAGGGTATGTATTTTTCTACACTACAGTTTTGTATGATTGCTCTTTTTAAGCCCACCTATTGTTTTATCCCTTGATTGTTAGAGTCATCATACATTAGCTAATAACTAATTAATCTTTAATTGATTATTAGTCTAATTTATTCTCACACACTTTAGCTAAACTTAGCAATGTTTTATTAGTTGAGTTAATATTAGATCATTGTGTCACATCTCATGTGATGTTGACACTTGTCATGATCTGATCCTTTCTCATTTAGGGCTTTTCTCTTCTAAGCATTCAATTCTCTTTGTAATTTCTCTCAGATATTATTCACGAAAAATATCACAGCTTTCATATCTTCTTGAAAGCTTCTTCTGTAACTTTTTCTTGTTGATGAATATAGTAATTCTTGATTGTAGATCTCTTGTGTGGAAGGTTTCTTTCTTTTTTTTTTTGCTTTTATGGCTTGTGGTTTTGTGCTTGTTTCACAATTCTAACATTGATTTGCTAGTAGGTATGATACTTTATTTCTCTCTCTGTGTGTATATTTCATGTTATGTATTTGCACTTCCTCCATTAGCACCCTTATCTAATTTAGTTTGGTTTGCAATGACCAATCACCAATTTTTCTACTTAGGGTTGTGTTTATGCATATTGTGGAGTCACATTCAATCTCAATATTTTTTATACCATACTCTTTGCATATTAGTAACCCTTGTAGTAGTCCTTCTAGTTCAGCTTCATTATTTGTTATGGTTGGTAACTTTTTGGATGTTGATACAACTAGGTCTCCCTTCCCATCCCTTAGGATACACCCTATTCCTGACGCCCCTGGTTTCCCCTTAGAGGCTCCATCCATGCTTAGTTGCATTCTCCCCTCCTGTGGGGGCATCTATTTTGCATTTTGTCTTTTTCATTGTGAGTTTTTTTTTACGAAAAGAAGGGCGCTACCCTTAGGCCCTTCCACCTTTTCATTAATTCATTGTCCCATAGTTTGAAACTTGCATTCTTCCATAGTTCCATGTGTGTATTCATCCTTTCATTAATATTTTGTTTATTCATTCCCCACACCTCTTCTGTCTCTTTATATTTGTCTTAAAATATCCATCTATTACATTCCTTCCATACATTCCATATGAGTATAGAGGGGTTTTCTTTCCATATTTTTTCCCACAAATATTTTTCTTTTGGATGGGCCAACTAATGAAAAAATATTTTAGCTTACATCGCCTTTTCTTGTCTCCTAGGCTAGGTTACTTTGTAACCAATTCCACCCCTTAATTGATTATGGAAAATTGAGTAATAAATGGTTTGCATCTTTAGTACTATTCTTACACATGATGCACCATAGGGAGCATTCAATTCCTATTTTTTTTAGTATGTCCCTAGTTAATATTTTGCTATGCAAGGTAGTCCAAGTGAATGACCCTACCTTTGGGAGGATCCACTTACCCCAACATAGAATTTTTGACCAACTCTTCTCTTCTTGTTTAAGTTGAATTACATATCCCAGTTTTGTTGAATAATTCCCTAATTTTGCACTGCACCAAATAATCTTGTCCTTTTTTCCATTAAGACACACTTTCCTTTTCTTTAGAATTTCTTTCAGATTGGTTCTAACTTCTTTTCTTACTGTATTATTATCAAAGTTCATAAATTCATTTGGACCACTATTTCCTTTCTTGAAAATTTTCTATACCTTATCCCCAAATAGACTTCTTAATAATTCAATGTGGTGGGCTAACTCTAGATATTTCTTAAGTGGTAGATAACCTCCCCTCAAGTCTACTAAGAATTTTTCCCTCTCCCCCTTGTTTACTTGCCAGGTTAGGTGATCAATGATTAGGTGCATGCAATTTGATATGAAATTCAATATATGAGGCCCATTCCCAAGAATTGCCATAGTTAAGATCTATTCTAGGTCTGAGTTGTCTAATTATTTCTTCTAGACTACTTTACACCACACCAATGTAGGATTTTGATATATTTTCCAAATTAATTTATCTCCCAATTCTTTGTTCTATACTTTTATGTTTTTAATACCTGCTCTACCTTCTCCCTATGATTTACAAACTATTTCCTAGTGTATTAGAGAAACTTTATGTTCTTCATTAGAGCCTTCCCATAGGAGAGTTTTAAGAATTCCTTCGATTCCCCAAGTTATTTTTTTTGTTAGCTACATATATGACATTGAGTAAATAGGAATTGTCATTAGAACTGACTTTATCATATTTATTCTTCCCACCAGGGTCAACCTTTTTCCTTGTCATCTTTGAGCTTTATCCCTACACTTTTCTTTTGTCTATTCCCATAATGAGGATCTTATAGCTCCTTTAAATAATGGTACACCAAAAAATTTGCAAGGTAACTCATCTATGGTGTATCCAAGGGTCTTGCCAATTCTTTTTCATAGTAACTTCTTTGTATTAAAGAAATAGATATATTCTTCCACGCATGCCCCTATTGCTTCTGCTTCCTTTAATATAGATTCACCATATAACAATGTATCATCTAAAAATTTCTAGTGTGTTATTTCCTCTATTCCTTGGGCTACTTGGTTTCATTTCCATTATCCTCCTCTCTAGTATGAGGTAATATGACTACACAATGCTTTGATCATGATAAAAAAATAGGAATGGGGAGATGGGATCCCCCTGCCTTAATGCATTCGAACCTTCAAAGAAATTGCATGGGCTTCCATTTACCAAAATTAAGTATCTTTCTTTTGAGATGCATTGGTAAATCATTTGGATCCATTCCTTGTTGAGGTCCAACTTTTCTAATATTGTGGATGAATGCTTGGTTGATCAAAGGAAGGAATGAAGCACTCTCAAGGATGATCTCAACAACACTTCCTTGCATAAGTTATGTTGATTCTCTGATCTATATTTGTGAGGAGAGAGGTTTGTTATATAGGAAAAACATTGGTATGAACTACTTCGCTTCCTAAGATTGTGTGGTCTACAATGTCCCTTCTTGGTGTAAAGCCACTTTGAGTTGGGGAGATTACTTTTTCCAATAGTTTCTTTAGTCTTTTTGTCATTATTTTGGATATTATTTTGTAAATTGTGTTGCATAGAGATATCGGCCTGTAATCCCCAAATTTTGTACATATTTGTTTTTTTGGTATTAGGACTATCATTGTGTTATTTAGGTATTGAACAAATCTTTTTCATTTTTTGAAGTCTTCACAAATATTTGAGATTTCTTCTTATAAAAAGTGACAACATTTGTGATAAAAGAAGGTTGGGAACCCATCTGGTTCCAATGCTTTATCTAGATGTAATTGGTATGTTGCTACTTTTATTTCCTCTTTTGTGAAGGGTTCCAATAACATTACATTTTCTTCTGGAGTGATTAGCTCTGGTATGTTTACTAATATCTTGATATCTTCCATTATGTCCTTATCCCATTCCATGGATAGGAGTTTTTTATAAAACCTAATCACTTCTTTAATCTCTTATATGTCCTCTATTATGTTCCCTTCCACATGTTTTATTTCTGCAATTGTCTTATGCAATTGTATTATTTTTTTGTTTAATGAAAAACTTTCGTGTTGGCATCCCCTTCTGCTAACCACAACTCTCTTGCCTTATCCTTCTTATACTCCTCCTCTCTTGCTAGTACTTCATTATATTCAACTATTGGTTCCTTTTCTTTTAGGTATTCTCCTTGAAACATTTCTTCTTCCATTACTTTGATGTTTAGTAGTTCCAATTCTTTTTCTAGATGTTCCTTCTTAGTAAAGATATTTTTTAATATTTCTTTATTCCATTCCTATAACTTTCCTTTTATGTACTTAATCTTATTGAAAAAATTGTACAATCATCTTGTTCCTCCATATCTTGGGGCTGACTTCCACCATGATTCAATTTGATCCACCAATCCCTCCTCCCAGAACCACATCTTTTTCATATTTGAAGTTTGTTTTATTTATAGGTTCCTCATATGCAATGGTTAATCTAGTTGGGAGATGTTCTGAGCAAGGTAAAGAGATTATTGATGCTTTCAACTTTATATTTTTCCATCTAACCAATCCTGGGAGAAGATAAACCTATCTAATTTTTCTTTGACCATGTAAAGGATCCATTCCTTATTGGTACTTCCACCAGGTTATTCTACTCTAGGAAATGCTTGAATGCTTCCAAATTAAAGAGGTTCTTGTTTCATTTCCCCTTAATTTCTCTTCAACTCTTAGAACTATGTTGAAATCTCCACCCAAGAAAATTCTTCTTCCACCTAGCTTAGAAATTCTTTGATGTAACATATTCCATGGGGTCTCTTTATCATTGTTTCTTTTTGGTCCATGGATATTGTTTTTTGAGCTTTTTTCCACAAGATCCCCAGGCCCCTTGTCATCCCATATGATTTAGCTAGGATATATTTGTAGCCATTTTCTTGTGTTATTCTCTTGTTTTGATCTTCAATCTTTGTTTCTTGAATCAATATGATATATGCCTCTGTTTTATCAATTTTGTGCCTGATTAGGCACCTTTTGTTCAAGGTATTAAGGCCCCTTACATTCCAAGTTAATATATTCATTGTTCATCATTAAGGGAGTGCTCCTCTCCTAGTTTCTTTTGAAGGAAATTCCTAATGCTTTTTAATCCTTTTTCCTTTGTAAGTTCTTCCCTTTTTTGTCTATTTGTCTTCCTTCCCTTCTTCCTTTTCCCTTCCAGAACTATTTGGGCTAGTATTTGAGCCACTGTTTGGGATATGTTCCTAGTTTCTATTATGTCCAGATTTTCAAGGTCTTCATTTTCACTTTCTGAACATGATTCCTCTTCCTCTTCTCTTAATTTTGCATTCAACTTCTCCTAAATGGAAAGAAAATTCATTTCTTTAGACACCTCCATTTTTTATATTACCTTTTAAATTTCACTATTGTCTTTTTTTGTTTGATTTTCTAGGTTCAGTTTTCTTTCATCTTGATGACCAGATTTCTTCTCCTTCTAGGCATCCTATTTCTTCTCCACCATGGCATTTCTCCTCCATACTATTTTCATCCTTGGAAAACTCTTGCAATTTACTATTTAATGTTCCCATTTTTTACAAATTCTACAAAAAATATTTTGCTCTCTATTTCCACCTCTTGCTCCCAAGTTCCATTTTTAGATTTCTAAGTGATTGTTTTTGGAATCTTTCTTATTATAGAAATTTTGATTCTCGTATACAAATAAGAATTGTTTTCCAATATGTTGGTATCTATCTCTATCAAAGTTCACAAGGTTTTCCTGATATTTTATAGACTCTCCTCCAACTAGTATTTTAGAGGTAGATTGTATAACCTTACCCATAATGCTTCATTATAAGGAGAAAATATTGAGGGCTTCAAATTAGGTGTCCATTTCTACATATATTCGGTTGCCATCCAAATCCCTTGGCCCTTTTTCCAAGGTGTTTTTCCTATCTTCTTCATTCAAAAAGATTATTGTAAATTAACCATTCAGAAGGAACTTCAATCCATGATTTTACTTGACCTTCTTTCTTTCCCAATCGATTATCAATTCCCTTCCTCTCCTAGGGCCTAGAATTTTGTATATAATGGATACTTTACTCAGAAATTCTTTGTCCTCCATAATGAGCTCTTCTAGATAAACTTCTCTTTTATTATCCTTCTTCTTAGTTAAAACCTTATTTTCTCCTAGCATCTATCCAAATTTCTTCTTAATTCTATTAGTCCTTTCTTTTGTCTGGTTCTGTGGTTTTTTTGGGGTTTTCTTCTCACTTTTTCTAATTTTATTTCTTTCTTTCCTTGGGTACCTTTGCAGGAGGTTTCTTCCTTCTTGTATGGAGGCCTTTCTAGGTAAATTTCTTTCTTCTCTGATTGTTTCCTACTTCTATGGTTGATTTCAAAATTATTGGGCCATGTAATGTAGTGTGGAACTTCAAAATCAACTCTTGGCCCATTATTCTCTGCTCTTTGTCATCTTTTAAGATTTCTTCTTTCCACCCCTTTGATTCTCCTTTTGTTTTTTGATCTTCACCCTTCTTCCTGGGTTCTAAATCTATTTTCATCATTCTTTTCCTTTGTTTTGCATTAACTACTTTTCGTATATGTTTATGTGAAATCTAACGTTCACATCTTTTATTTGCTAGCAGATCCATGATATATATTCAATCATAATAACATAATATTTGAATTGCATCATTTTAATTATTTATTCCAATTTATTATTTAACTATCAATCACACCTTGGTGTGCAATTGGTACATTGAAGAGTTGTGGAATGCTAATTAAGGAAAATTTTGGTTTTTTTTTTCATGTGTTTGTTCAATACATGAGGTCAATTGGTAGTCCATTTAGAAAATATAAAAAAGGTTTCAATGGAGAGGTGATAGCTTCAAATCAAATATCCATCCACTTATATGGATCCAAAAATGACTGAAACAAAACCTTTGAATTGAGAAGATAATCAAGTTCTATTATGAACAAAGAGAGATAGAGAGATATACTTGTGAACATGTCAAAAACTAAGCCACCATACTAAAATTATATGATTTATTAGGAATCTTTCAGAAACTAAAATCTCAAGTAATGTATGCATCTAGAACCTATTTTATTTTAATTTCCTAAAATATTAGTGCGTATTTATCAACTTAATTCGTATTTATAAATACATGGTTTTCACAAGTACAATGATTCCTTAGCATTGAGATTCAAAATAAGGTTGTAAATCACTATAATTAGTTAACCCTAAGGTTAAATTCCAACAAAAAAGGTTGTTCCAAACACATTTCCACATTCCAACACTAATTACATATAGTAAAAATCTATTTTTCTCTTTGCAATAACTATAAGGGGTTTTTGATACCATACATCACATTTTGAAACCATGTATTAGTTGTTTAGGCACCAAAAAAAATTATCATATATAGCTTTTATAAGGGTTATGGCTCCTACTTGACAATTGTAGTTATGTCATAATAGTTGAGAAAATATAAGGTAACTACTAACTACTAAAGGGAATCTAATAACAATGCATTCAAGGTAGATCATATATATAATTATCCTTGTTTGAACCTTCATTCTAAATTAATTTCTTTTCATCCTCTAAATTTAAATTCTTAGCACTAAAATTTATTTTAAAAATAATAAAGGGTTTCAATGCTTCAATGAGTGTAAAGGTTCTAGATACTCCAAAACAACTTCCAAGCCATTTCCAAGACTATTTAATGGTTTCATAAGAGTTTTAAGGGTTTAATCTCATGACGAACTGTAATACCCCTCATACTGTTTAGACTTATTATTTTCCGTGCTTTGCTTGGATACTGTGATGATACTATGATTGTTTGATTTGGCTTGCTAGACGTTAGATGATGATGTTATTTCATTTTGGACATGATTACTTTATATGACATTATGGTTGATTATATCAGTTGATTTTCTGAATTATGATATGATGCAGTGATTTAATTTAATATGTTATGAGATGATTGTTAGTTAGAAATGTAATCCATTGATTATGTTATAATTGTTAGAATAGGTGTGACGAAGGACAATATAGCATCACTCGTTCGCGCGAGTGCCCTGTTATGTTGCGATTCCTTCTCACAATGCAGTATTTTGATTTAATGCTTTGATATATATGTATATATGCACATGTACACAATTTCGTTTGTATGCAGGACTGTAGGTACAAGTCTCGATTCCACCTGCTTCGGCAGGACAGGGTGAGCACCAAATAACCCAATGGATAAATGTTGATACAGAGGTGACGATGAAGTACTCCCGTTCCATGACGTCAGGTCGTCTCATTTGTTGGTATAGTTGATTTTCGTGTAATTGTTGTCATTGAGTGTTGTGTTATGTGTTTTGTCTTATTTTATTTATGAGGGTATTTATAGTTATGATTTAGCTTAATGATTGAATTAAATTATTTATTTTAATGTTGGAGTAAATGGTATTTAAATATTTAAATAATTTAATTATTTTTGAAAATCTTACATTGCAATTAAATAATAATTAAATATTAAATATGGCTTAATGATTTTAATCAATTAAATTGGTGGTGGATAATTATGAGAATAATTTATTTAAAATAAATATGTAATGTGAGGTGCAAGAAAAGTTGCAAAACAGGAATTAAAGGAATAAAACAAAGTGAATAAAAGACAAAGGGGAGCTAATAGGACTAGAGTTGGAAAAGCTGGGTTTTAAAGAATTGATTTTTAATTCCAGGGACGGAGAGTTTTGGAGCAGCGCTATTTATGAATTTTTGTAGGTTTTTAGACACACATAGTTATTGTTACAGAAGTTGTGCAAGAGATGGGCTTTGTATTCTGAAAATTTAGAAAGGGGTATTGAAATCTTCTATTGCATTTGGAGGAGAATTTTAGAGAGAGATTGTCAATTTGTTTCTGGTGAATGTTTTGGAGAGTCTTCTGAACAGCAAAATAGGATTCGAGTTCGAGGGCGAAATTCTGTAGAGGAGATCTGGAAGCAAGAACGAGGAGCTCTTCAGAGAGGCCATCAGAATCAACAGGCATCATCAAATTTTCGAATAATCATAGGACACCAGGTTCCACTCGTTTTTCCCTTGTTTTCTCCTTCCTCTTTCTGTTTCAAGAGAAAAATAGAATTAATTAAAAATGATTTGTGGGAGAAAAGAAAACTTTTGATTAAATAGAAGATTAATAGAAGAAATTAAACTGTCTTTTGACAATGTTTTGTGTCTTTATGTTATTCTTATAATTCAACTGTAAATGGAATCTATCTTTGAATTCAGAGAAAAATTATTCTAAGTTCTTTGAAAATCTAGTTCTGGAAAAACATGTCCTCTGCAATAAAATATTATTTTTAAATATATATATATATTTCGTTATATTGCTATAATATATATATATATATATATATATATATATATCGTTATATTGCTATAATATACTACTGTATACACATATATCTGCCTTCTGATGAAAAGAGTGAGGAATATATCCTCACATATATATGCACCTTTTTTTTAAATATATATTATTACTGTGTTTCAAATCTTGTTATGTCGTATATATATATACATATATATATATATATATATACTCTAATATATATATATATATATACATACATCATGATTTATTATATATCATAATTTTTGTCAAAAAATTTTTTGAAGGAGCATTATCTTGTAATTTTTACTAAAATTATTTTAAAAAAAAAAATCGAAATATGTTTAAAGCTTGGGAGAGAGGGTGGAGGTATGGTATACCACTTAAAAACTCGAGGGGAGCCACTCCCACTAGCGTTCTGGAGTCCCAAGGACTTCAGGCCAGATCCCATGGGGGCTGCTGTGGCAGCCACCTCTTCTTGTCACCAGGGGGTAATCTCGGAGTTTTAA
The DNA here is from genome assembly GCA_007258455.2 of Sequoia sempervirens. Classification (NCBI taxonomy): domain Eukaryota; kingdom Viridiplantae; phylum Streptophyta; class Pinopsida; order Cupressales; family Cupressaceae; genus Sequoia; species Sequoia sempervirens. The sequence goes on along the minus strand of VDFB02000017.1, from coordinate 36,419,690 downwards.
AGAAAAAAAAAAGGAATTCTTTTTTAAATTTCTTTTATTTATTTATTAGTTTTAATTTGATTTTTATATATATGTTAAATCTTATTTATAATTATATTTATTTTGGTATGTATTTTGAGTTTATTAAATATTATGATTATAATTTATTTTATTAAAAAAATGTAAATTATAATTATTTTATTTAATATTATATTATTAAAATGTAGTTTTTGTATGTTATTCAAAATGTTAAATAACATGTATATATCGAGATTTATATATTAAGAGGGCACTATTTTTTCAATTGTTACGTTGAACAAATAATATGAAGAGGAAATTAGCCCTATTTTGTATTTTATATGGATTCAATTGAGTTAGTTGTATTTTATTTTACTTGTAAATGAGAATCTTATTTATTTTATTTTATTTTATCTATTTTTTTATTTATGTTTTTTTTTGTAACAATTTGCAAATGGGTGGAATTAATGTATTATTTTATTTGGCTTTAGAGAATTTAATTATATTTTGGTGTAAGATTATAAATTCTTTTGAGCTCTTTATATCGATTCAAAATTTAAGTGTTTATGCAATTGAGTGAACCATTTTCCTTAAACAATGAAATCGTGTGGTCTCGTTATTGTTATTCTTGTTTCCTTTTTAAATAACTGTAAACTTTGCTCGTCTTTGTGGGAACCGTTGTCGTTTGTGAAACCTTGTTCCAGAGGTGTGTTTAATTTTGAATGTTATCCTCGTTTTGGTTATACTTTCGGAGTTGAAACTTATTGGCATTCTGTTTGGAAGGGTTAAACGACGTTGTATGGTCTTTTGGTTATGAGTGAGGCAAGAGGGTTAATGCATCGCATGGTTCTTGTTTTAGTATTATGTTCTTTATATTATAGTTCAACCCTTGTCCAGTTTTGATTATGTTAGGGGTCATAGGGAGAGTGGCTCTTTGTGGGCGCCGGCACCTCAGGTAAGAGGAAGTGCCAGGGGAACCCACGTAAGAGTAGTTAAACAAGTGATAACCTAAAAATAGAATTTAGGGGGATGGGTAGTAAAACATGCAAGATAATGAAAACTGGATTCCTTGTCTATGCATTAGGGCTACCATAGACTAGTGATAGACTAAGTAGGCCATGGTCGGCAAAGTCATAGTCTCGTCTTCATGAGAGATTATTGGCTCCGCATTAGCTACCCTATGGTGACGGCGCCTCAGTAGGAGGAAGGGCTAGGTGATCCATAGATGGGTGTCGGCGCCTCAGTTGGAGGAAGTGCCAGGGGATCCCATGAGAGCTATGCGATGACACTCTCCACTAGACATCCTTGTTCTTGTTTCTTGTCGCCTCTGGATATTGTTATATTTATGTTGTTTCTATTTTTAGGGCTAGGGGATCCATAGATGGGTGTCGGCGCCTTAGTTGGAGGAAGAGCCAGGGGATCCCATGTGAGCTATGCGATGACCCTCCCCACTTGACACCCGTTTGACTTGTTCTTGTTGCCTATGGAATGGTGTATTGAATGGTTGATTTAGTGTTATTATGGAATCGTATTCTTTATAATGGTTGTTTTAGGTTTATTTGGAAATGTATTTTGGGTGTTGGTTCGATTCTTCTGGATGTTATCTCTTGATGATGTTTCTTTGAATTCTTGTGATTTTGTTTCATGATTGTTGATTGATAGTACTTCATGTTATCGTGATGAGTTCTTGTTGTTATTTTGTTATGTGATTTTAGAACGTCGATGGTTGTGCATTGCATGCTTGAGTTGTACTTGTTTTGTATCATGTCGTTATTGAGTCGGTTTGACATTCATGGTCGGGTTCACTTCCTCGTCACCTTTGAGCACGGGGGGTGAGTTACTTGTAATTCACATGGTTGGGTGGAACGTGCTCCGCACCCGTTGGGTTCCCCATCAGCGTCTTGTCTTCTCAGCTTTCTGCAGTGGAGTTGTACCAGTGATCATTTGTACTTCATATTTCATTATACTTGTATCAATCCCCTTGTTGGGAAATCCAATGTAATTCAATTGTCAAAGAAAATTGTAATGTAATATTATAACGATGATGTAATAGTTAGGTTCTTTTGTAACTCCATTAAGAGATTTATCATGGATATAATTATGTGATGTTATCATACTCGCATCATGGCTATCGGTTGTATCATTGTATATGGTTTTCTTAAATTAAATGGTTATGTTATTTTCGTTATCTTTATTCTGTTTTGTGGTTGCAATGTAACCTCGCGTGCCCAGAGAACCAAGTGTGTTAATGCTATGTAATATGTTATTTGGTTATGTTTTAATGTTATTGCATGTTTAATTTTATTATTTAAAAAAAAAAAAAAAAATATTCACATTATGTGTGTTCTCTGGGGTTTGCACGACGGGCGTTACAACTTGGTATCAGAGCCAAGGTTGCAAATGCTAGGGTCTTTGGGTAGTGTAGTCCATTAGGTTACCGTTTGTGCAACTCTTGAGCTCATGTTGTACTTTATCTTGTGGTGCAGAACTATGCCTCGAGGTAGAGGACGTGGCCGTGCAAGAGGCCGTGGTGCCAGACATGGAGCAAACCGGCGAAGCCCCTCAGTTCCTAGTTCCCATGGCTCTGAGCATGAGGAACAACAGAGTCTTCATAGTGTTCCATCAGGTGGCTAGGATCTAGCACAGCCAGGTCTAGATGGTCAGTTACAGCATATACTTGGAGAGATCCTTGACCGATTAGGACCCAGGCCAGATGAGGTGCACCAGGTGGAGAGGGAGAGGTCTCAAGGGGGATCTGAGAATGTGGTTCCGGATCTTTGTCATTAGCGAGCCATATGAGAGGGCCCAGTGAGGGGCACACCCTCCTGCACGATAGTTACGGAGAGGTCTTGGTGAGACACAGTTGAGTGACTTAGGCAGATTTGCTTTGCCATACACCCCTACGGTGCCAATACGAGCCGCAGTCTTGTGATTATGCACTGCGAGGCTTCGTCCTATGTAATTCAGTGCACAGGAGGAAACAGCTGCATCTTGATCTGATTATAGTTTACTTGGGGAGTTGTTCTAAGAGCCAATGAGGTTGAGCTTCGTTTCCTCTCAGACCCTGGAGACAGCCTTGGTAGCAGAAGTTCCACCTGATCTCAAGCGGAGTTGTCTATGTCGATTGGAAGCGGTATGAGAGGGATGCTTCTATGAGTTGAAGCGGTATCTGAGGGGATGTCCACGATGAGGAGCATGTTAGTGTAACATTTTGTTAGGGGCTTAAATGCGATCTGGTGGTGTCTGAGTCTTGAGCAAAAGACGATGGAGATGGCAGTTGAGAAGGCTCACTTAGTGGAGGAGAATTTGGCCATGGCTTTGGGTGGTCACATTGGAGTGCAGATTGGTAGTGTGCCTACACCTGGTTATGTTACTCATGGAGGGCAGTCACAGGGAGCAGGATCTTCCAGGAATAGGAATCCACCTCCTAAAGGGGGTCAGCAACATTAGCAGTAGCAGCATCAGCAACAACAATTGCAGCCGAAGCATGAAAACTTTCAATCTCAGCAAGGTGGCAATTCGTAGATTCGTAGGGATCGAAACAGGATCAGGCACCAAATTCGACAGGAATGTTTTGCACAACCTGCACCTAGTTTTCAGTCAGAGCTGATTCGAGGAAGCTTTCAACAATCCAATGCTCCATCCGAGGGCAAAGGATTAGGCCGAGGTACTGGTTGCTACTCGTGTGGGAAACACAGACATATCGCTAGATTATGTCCACAGAAGAGCACTTCTGGTTTTAATCAGAGACCTGCCGCTTCTGAGCCGACGGTGGGAGATGCGGTTAGGTCTCATCGAGTGTTTTCCGTTGTCGACAATCGTCAGGCTGGGTACCAGGATGCAGGTGCAGAAGCTTCTGGTAGAGGACGAGGTTCTGGCTTCGGAGCTCGCGAGTGAGCTTGAAAGGGTTCGATGGTGTCCTAAACGTTGTGATCTTGGCATCATGGGAGGATGTCTCCCTTATTTTGATAATCTTAATTTTTCTTTTTATTCTGTTATTTAATGGCTTCCAAAAGTAAGCCATATCCTAGGGGGGGAGGATGTAATACCCCTCGTACTATTTAGACTCATTATTTTCTGTGCTTTGCTTGGATACTGTGATGATACTATGATTGTTTGATTTGGCTTGCTAGACGTTAGATGATGATGTTATTTCATTTTGGACATGATTACTTTATATGACATTATGGTTGATTATATCAGTTGATTTTTTGAATTATGATATGATGTAGTGATTTAATTTAATATGTTATGAGATGATTGTTAGTTAGAAATGTAATCCATTGATTATGTTATAATTGTTAGAATAGGTGTGACGAAGGACAATATAGCATCACTCGTTCGCGAGTGCCTTGTTATGTTGCGATTCCTTCTCACAATGCAGTATTTTGATTTAATGCTTTGATATATATGTATATATGCACATGTACACAATTTCGTTTGTATGCAGGACTGCAGGTACAAGTATCAATTCCACCTGCTTCGGCAGGACAGGGTGAGCACCAAATAACCCAACGGATAAATGTTGATACAGAGGTGACGATGAAGTCCTCCCGTTCCATGACGTAAGGTCGTCTCATTTGTTGGTATAGTTGATTTTCGTGTAATTGTCGTCATTGAGTGTTGTGTTATGTGTTTTGTCTTATTTTATTTATGAGGGTATTTATAGTTATGATTTAGCTTAATGATTGAATTAAATTATTTATTTTAATGTTGGAGTAAATGGTATTTAAATATTTAAATAATTTAATTATTTTTGAAAATCTTACATTGCAATTAAATAATAATTAAATATTAAATATGGCTTAATTATTTTAATCAATTAAATTGGTGGTGGATAATTATGTGAATAATTTATTTAAAATAAATATGTAATGTGAGGTGCAAGAAAAGTTGCAAAACAGGAATTAAAGCAATAAAACAAATAAAAGAATAAAAAAGACAGTGTGAGCCAATAGGAATTGAGAGTTGGGAAAAAGCTAGTTTTAAAGAATTGATTTTCTTTTAATTTGGGATTTTTGGAGAGTTTTGGAGAAAGGGGCAATATATTTTTATTTAATTATGAATTTTTGTAGGTTTTTAGACACACATAGTTATTGTTACAGAAGTTGTGCAAGAGATGGGCTTTGTATTCTGAAAATTTAGAAAGGGGTATTGAAATCTTCTGTTGCATTTGGAGGAGAATTTTAGAGAGAGATTGTCAATCTGTTTCTGGTGAATGTTTTGGAGAGTCTTTTGAACAGCAAAATAGGATTCGAGTTCGAGGGTGAAATTCTGTAGAGGAGATCTGGAAGCAAGAACGAGGAGCTCTTCGGAGAGGCCATCAGAATCAACAGGCATCATCAGATTTTTGAATAATCATAGGACACTAGGTTCCACTCGTTTTTCCCTTGTTTTCTCCTTCCTCTTTCTGTTTCAAGAGAAAAATAGAATTAATTAAAAATGATTTGTGGGAGAAAAGAAAACTTTTGATTAAATAGAAGATTAATAGAAGAAATTAAACTGTCTTTTGACAATGTTCTATGTCTTTATGTTATTCTTATAATTCAACTGTAAATGGAATCTGTCTTTGAATTCTGAGAAAAATTATTCTAAGTTCTTCTAAAATCTAGTTATGGAAAAACATGTCCTCTGCAATAAAATATTATTTTTAAATATATATATATATATTTCGTTATATTGCTATAATATACTATCAGATACACATATATCTCCTGATGAAAAGAGGGAGGAATATGCCTCACATTACATAACTTTTAAATATAATATTATCAGAGCCAACTTATTATGTCTGCATATATATATATATATATACATATATATATATATATATATATATATATATATTATATATATATAAGCATACATACATATTACATACATATATATATATATATGCATATACATATATGAAGACAATATATATATATACATATATATACATACATATATATATATATACATATAAGAGAAAAGAGAAAGAGAGGAAAGAGAGAGAGAGAGAGAGAGGTGGAGGATGGATGGAAAGGGAATGGAGGAAGGAATGGAATGGACAGGAACTGCTAAGACCTATTCTCAAGGCTGCACGGAGTAATCTCGGTTTTAAAGAAAAAAAAAAGAAATTCTTTTAAATTTCTTTTATTTATTTATTAGTTTTAATTTGATTTTTATATATATGTTAAATCTTATTTATAATTATATTTATTTTGGTATGTATTTTGAGTTTATTAAATATTATGATTATAATTTATTTTATTAAAAAAATGTAAATTATAATTATTTTATTTAATATTATATTATTAAAATGTAGTTTTTGTATGTTATTCAAAATGTTAAATAATGTGTATATATCGAGATTTATATATTAAGAGGGCACTATTTTTTCAATTGTTACGTTGAACAAATAATATGAAGAGGAAATTAGCCCTATTTTGTATTTTATATGGATTCAATTGAGTTAGTTGTATTTTATTTTACTTGTAAATGAGAATCTTATTTATTTTATTTTATTTTATCTATTTTTTTATTTATGTTTTTTTTTGTAACAATTTGCAAATGGGTGGAATTAATGTATTATTTTATTTGGCTTTAGAGAATTTAATTATATTTTGGTGTAAGATTATAAATTCTTTTGAGCTCTTTATATCGATTCAAAATTTAAGTGTTTATGCAATTGAGTGAACCATTTTCCTTAAACAATGAAATCGTGTGGTCTCGTTATTGTTATTCTTGTTTCCTTTTTAAATAACTGTAAACTTTGCTCGTCTTTGTGGGAACCGTTGTCGTTTGTGAAACCTTGTTCCAGAGGTGTGTTTAATTTTGAATGTTATCCTCGTTTTGGTTATACTTTCGGAGTTGAAACTTATTGGCATTCTGTTTGGAAGGGTTAAACGACGTTGTATGGTCTTTTGGTTATGAGTGAGGCAAGAGGGTTAATGCATCGCATGGTTCTTGTTTTAGTATTATGTTCTTTATATTATAGTTCAACCCTTGTCCAGTTTTGATTATGTTAGGGGTCATAGGGAGAGTGGCTCTTTGTGGGCGCCGGCACCTCAGGTAAGAGGAAGTGCCAGGGGAACCCACGTAAGAGTAGTTAAACAAGTGATAACCTAAAAATAGAATTTAGGGGGATGGGTAGTAAAACATGCAAGATAATGAAAACTGGATTCCTTGTCTATGCATTAGGGCTACCATAGACTAGTGATAGACTAAGTAGGCCATGGTCGGCAAAGTCATAGTCTCGTCTTCATGAGAGATTATTGGCTCCGCATTAGCTACCCTATGGTGACGGCGCCTCAGTAGGAGGAAGGGCTAGGTGATCCATAGATGGGTGTCGGCGCCTCAGTTGGAGGAAGTGCCAGGGGATCCCATGAGAGCTATGCGATGACACTCTCCACTAGACATCCTTGTTCTTGTTTCTTGTCGCCTCTGGATATTGTTATATTTATGTTGTTTCTATTTTTAGGGCTAGGGGATCCATAGATGGGTGTCGGCGCCTTAGTTGGAGGAAGAGCCAGGGGATCCCATGTGAGCTATGCGATGACCCTCCCCACTTGACACCCGTTTGACTTGTTCTTGTTGCCTATGGAATGGTGTATTGAATGGTTGATTTAGTGTTATTATGGAATCGTATTCTTTATAATGGTTGTTTTAGGTTTATTTGGAAATGTATTTTGGGTGTTGGTTCGATTCTTCTGGATGTTATCTCTTGATGATGTTTCTTTGAATTCTTGTGATTTTGTTTCATGATTGTTGATTGATAGTACTTCATGTTATCGTGATGAGTTCTTGTTGTTATTTTGTTATGTGATTTTAGAACGTCGATGGTTGTGCATTGCATGCTTGAGTTGTACTTGTTTTGTATCATGTCGTTATTGAGTCGGTTTGACATTCATGGTCGGGTTCACTTCCTCGTCACCTTTGAGCACGGGGGGTGAGTTACTTGTAATTCACATGGTTGGGTGGAACGTGCTCCGCACCCGTTGGGTTCCCCATCAGCGTCTTGTCTTCTCAGCTTTCTGCAGTGGAGTTGTACCAGTGATCATTTGTACTTCATATTTCATTATACTTGTATCAATCCCCTTGTTGGGAAATCCAATGTAATTCAATTGTCAAAGAAAATTGTAATGTAATATTATAACGATGATGTAATAGTTAGGTTCTTTTGTAACTCCATTAAGAGATTTATCATGGATATAATTATGTGATGTTATCATACTCGCATCATGGCTATCGGTTGTATCATTGTATATGGTTTTCTTAAATTAAATGGTTATGTTATTTTCGTTATCTTTATTCTGTTTTGTGGTTGCAATGTAACCTCGCGTGCCCAGAGAACCAAGTGTGTTAATGCTATGTAATATGTTATGTGGTTATGTTTTAATGTTATTGCATGTTTAATTTTATTATTTAAAAAAAAATAAAAATTATTCGCATTATGTGTGTGTTCTCTGGGGTTTGCACGACGGGCGTTACACGAACACTTATGAGTCATAGTAACATAGCATAAAAAGTCTCCATAAACACTCAAATCAAGAATTCTAAAGATAGTAACCTAGAAACTATCTACAAAATAAAATGCAAACAAGGCATGGATCTTAGCACCCAAATCACATATTGATAGCACAAAAATGATACCCCATATTAGAAAAATTCTAACTAGCTAAAGTATTTGAATATTACAATCTAATCAACTCATCAAGTACCATGGTAAACTAGAACACTTAAAGCTAGGAGAACATTTGATCGATATATTAGAGAAAATAAATAAAGGGATTCATCATTTTTTGGGAAACATAGGGTGTGTATGCAAGGAACACCAGGTTTGTATCTAGGTTGGTAGGTTATTAGCAAGGAAAATAATAAAATAATTTTGTATTCTTAGGATGGATGTTATCTTTCCAAGTAGATGTAGATATGCATTTTTTGTAGAATATGATGAGCTTCAAAAGTGAATAGAATCACATGATAGTTTCATTAAATCTCATAAGGAAAATACTAGCTAGATTTAGTCCATATCAAAATAAGAATTTGATTAATTCTATCAAATAAATTTCAATGTAATTCAAATATGTTAGATCAAGCACTTGAATGAATCATGAAGTAGGAAAGTGACCATAGAAATATGGTTTCTAAATAAGACTTGTAAGGAAAAGCATGAAAAATATATAAAATATGCTATACTAATTGATGAAATAAAAGTCACTATGCATACTTGGTGTGTATTGTGAATAATGTGAATTGTGTGGGTGTAACCCTCTTATGTGACCTAAGTGTGTAAAGAGAAAATGTGGTATGAGATCATGATGTGAATTTTATGAGCTTACCTTGAGAATGAGATGTGTTGTGTCTACCTTTACAAGAACAAATATTTTTTAATATGATGTGAAATCTAGTTTGGTACCCACATTTTGAGATTATTGTTCTATGTTAATTATTGGTTGTTTTAGTCCCCTACCAATAATTAATTGGTAGTGCAATTTTCATTTTACATATCCTATTTTTTAAAATGTATTTAGGAGGTAATTAATAATATATGATGGCCTCCAACTATGGAGGATGTGGTAAACTAGGACATGATAGACATGGAAGAGGAAGTGTAAGGGAAAGATAGGCCCTTGCAGTTTTCTCTCACCCAATTCCAAATTTTGCAAGATAAAGTTAATATCATGGAGATGGATTTCAGCAAGCTAACATCTCTTACTTTTGGCATCATGCAGAAGACCATCTTCAGTACTTTGAATGGGGTGACTAAAGTTAGGAAAGGCCACAGGAACATGAAATCCTCTCGAGACAAGGAGATGCAACTAGATGAGAGAACTACTAGGACGATGCAACATTGTAACAAGGAGATGAAGTAGTTGATCATGGAATGTAACTTCATTTGTAGTCCAAGAGAGTAATTTTGGCCTCTTTTGGATCTATTTTTTCATTGTTCATCTATGTTACTATCTAGGCCTACATGACCTCAATCTTGTATGGCTTGGCTCTATTTTTCATCAGCAACTTTTTCTCTTGTTCTTGCTATTTTTTTCTGGTTAAGTTGGTTGTTCTGTTGCAGGTTGTTGCTCTATGTTTCAACCTTATGGTTTTGTTCTATTAGCTTTGTTGGCATGTAGTCCTGGTTCTATGTTTTCGAGGGGTTCAGGGGCCCTTTCCCGTTCTTTTTTCATAAAAAGTATATGATGGCCTCCTATTCTTAATGAAAAATTATAAACTTCGAATTTTAATGATATATTTTTTATTTCTATTGATACTTATGGTTAAAATTAATATAATTATAAAAAAAAAAATGAGATATAAATCTAGATGGTCGTTACCTACCTCTTGATAGGATTTCCATCCAAGATCATAACAACCAAAAACTTGTACTTCCACAAAAACACACTTGCACACAACGATAAGCTAATTTTATGCAAAGGAAAGATATTCTTCATGAAAATAGACTCAAATGATAAAGTGATCTTGCATGTTCCTCACTGCTACTCCTATGTACAAACTTCAAAACTGACTCTAATGAAAAATGGAAAACCGTCATGTTATATTTCAACTCCTTAAAACTGACTTGGAGGCTTCTTTCCAACATTATAAAGGTGTTTCCACTAAGTATTCAATGCCTATACTCATGTGTAGACCCAATATTGCATGGACATCCACCTTTCCACATGACTCTATAATTGGACCTCTTGGGACAATCAAAACAAGACTCATTTAAAATTTCAAGAATTCTCCACAAACACTTGTACAAACCTATAAGACCTCCCACTACACTTCCAAACTATTTTCAATGACTAACAATAAGTTTTAGATCTTGTAGGAATCATAATCCACCAATCTATGATTTGTTGCCCCAAAGTTTATTTCAACTTGAACATTCAACTTTTGCAAGAAATGACTGAGGAAATTGCTGCTCTCAACATGCAAAAACTTACAAACATGACCACACATTTATAAAACCCAAACCTTATGAATGCATGTGATGACTTGAGCAAATAGTCACAATGTAGGTTCTTTTACACTGTCTTCATACAAACTTGAAGCAATTTGTCAAAGAATTCTCCTTCCCACATGCAAATGGAGACTCTAAACCTTGCATGAATATTGAACACAAAAAAAAAGAATTTTTCATAATACTTCACCCTTTTATTAGGTGGAAACTCAAGAAATTGCATTTTTCTTATTGATTGGAATCCTCAATAGGGTTTAGATTAGTTTCAGTAAAAATGCAATAACTTTCAAAATACTTTATAAAATCTAGTGCTACAAAAATGAAAAGAAATTATATTAACATATATACACTTTCCAATCAATTTTAGATCAATACATAATCCATACAGGACATAACAAATGACAAAAAATGGCTGCAGCTTTTGAAAATTAAAGAAAAGCATGTTTTAGGAAAAATGCAATAACTTTTAAAATACTTGATTAAATTTGATGCCACAAAAAGAAAAATAAAGTAGATTCACATAGAAATACAATGAAATTAGTTACAAGTTGATTTATGGACTGTGCAATTCATACCAAAGGACAAAATAAAACTCAGAAAAAAAAATTGCATTAATTTATCAAAGTTACAAAGATCTACTTGAATCACCTCCACCCAACCTTGGAGGCCATTTACATGCATATTCCAATAATTTTTCATTTTTTTGTAATTTTTCCTTCTTAGTTTGTAATAGCTCTTTGCTTTTTTGCCACCTTGCTAAAGTTGCATGACAACTATTACCAACTTTTTGATAATTTTTAGCAACCTTAGCAACATTTAAACCAATGACCAAAACACTTCAAAAATGGTTTCCAAATGGTAATAATGACTTTATTAAACACTAAAACACGCCATCAACCAAAAAACCCAAAAATGACAAAATCAAGCTTACGAGGCTCCAGATGCCCATGCACCACTAATTCACATTAGAGTTACCTAAAAATTATAATATGAGCTTGCTTAAATAACCAAGGAAGAGGAAATCCACTTATCATGTGGATTGAAAAATATCTCATGAAGTGGAATAAATAGGTAAAAAAGTTTCCTATAGGTGTTAACCTTAGGATCACTTGGAATATGCAAACCAACAACCTATTTGACCAAGTCATCAACCTTGAGACCAAGTGCTATGTAACCTTTGAGGTGAGATAGAAAGTCTTCCAACCTCAAAAAGGTAGCAATGAGATTTACCAAATAACTCGGTAACCTCTAGAGGTCAAAAAGGTTTCATATTCAGTTAGACAATATTTTTTCTAACTTCATTGGCCTAATTACACTTAAGTATAGTGAATAGATAAATTGTTCACTCTAACAACACTTACTAGATCAATAGCTCCTCTAGCTAGTTTTATGCTTCTCCTTTTGGTTATGTTACTTAAGTAATACTATGCAATATAACTATTCCACCAAATATTGTAAAAGGATGATGATATATTCCTTGATTACACCATTGGAAAAGGTTTAAATTCCTCTCGGTGTAATTAGGCTAGGCTTGACCCCTGGATGAAATTGAAAAACTGGATCCAAATAATATAAATAATATATTTAACTAATATAAATCTTATAAATAATGTTTTTGATTAAGGTAAAATAGATTTCTAAGGGATCCAAACCCCTTTAACAAAATGCAGACCTAAAATAGTTCAAAGATAAATATTTGCAACCAAACAAGTTTTGCAAGGACTTAAAACCCAAATATTCAAAGTATTCTTAAAAAAACCCAGGAAACCAACAACAAACCTATAAATAACATACTAAGAACACATTGAAAAAAGGAAAGACCAAGAGAAAAGCTACAATAACTCTTTAAGAGTATTAGCTACTTCTAGTTCCTATTGATAGAAGCTTTGATGGATATTCTTCGTGCTTAAAAAATGATTCTTCTCCATTTGGAAAAATTTATTCTTTCCCCTAGTACAAGCACTTGGCTCTTTCTACTCCATATTGCTTTATTCTTTGTTTGCTCTACTCTCCTTCTTAGTCTTCTCAACAACATTATGAGCAACAATAACTTGGTCTTCCTACTCCATATTGATATCCATAAGAGAAAATGAAATCCATTAATGAAACAATAATGGTTTCAATAGCCACCCAGATGTAGAAATATAAGAATTGACCAAAACTCCATAACCTTAACAATTATAATCTTATATATACATATTGATATTAAAATATATCTCATGTAGTCTAAGGGAAGAACAATAATCAATAAAACCTAATGTAACTAAACATAGAATTAATAGCATTAATTGTTTTATTTTGTTACAACCATAAGCAAAAAATGAAAGGCATAAGTGAAACCACAATGCTCTCACTGACCACCCACAAGGAGTAAGCCACAATATAGCCTCAACTATGCAATAAGAATCGACAAGAACTCCATAGCCTCTACAATTTTATCTCATTGCAAACATAGCCACAAAGCACAAATATCCAACAAAAACTGTACAACAATATATATGTATATATGTATGTGTGTGTGTATAGATGTATATATAGACATATATGTGTATATATGTATATAGCCATAAAGAGAGACCCACCAGAAGTTGAAATATATTTTTTCTATTCTATTACAACCATAAGTAGAAAATGAAAGGCATAAATAAAACAATAGTTCTTTTAGTAACTGCCTACAATGAGTAAGCCACAATATCACCTGAGCTATGCAATAACAATTGACAAGAACTCCATAGCCTCTACAATTTTATCTCATTGCAAACATAGCCATGAAGTGAAAATATCAAAGACAAACCGTACAAGAATATGTGTGTGTGTGTGTGTCTATATATGTATATATAGACATATATGTGTATATATGTATACAGCTAAAACACAGATTCTAAGACCCAATGGACTCTCTAACTCTTATAGGATTTTTCAAGCATAATTTATATTGGTGGAAATCTGGTAATCTCCTTCAAAAACCCTTTTCATTTCATCAATTTTGGGTAAAAAAATGTCATCAGCCACATACCCATCATATTGCCACTTTTTGGCCCATCATGATCATACACATACCCCTATATATATATATATATGCATGTACATATATGTATGTATATATATACATGCATATATAACATTAATTATTTCATTATGTTCCAACCATAGCTAGAATACAAAAGCTATAAATCAAACAACATTACTTTGAATAGCCACCCACATTCAAAAAGCATGTATATATATGTATATATAGAAACAAATGTGTAAATATGTATACAACCATAGACAGAGACCCACCATAAATTGAAATATATATATAAATACATGTATATGTGTACACATATTTATAATTATTTTACTTTGTTCTAGCCATAACCAGAAAACAAAAGCCATGAATCAACCAATAGTGGTTTCAATACATAGCTAGATGCAGAAAGCCACAATATAGTTTGAGTTATACAATAGTTCGAGCTATACAATAGCAATCAACTAAAACTCCATAATGTTAATAATTATAATGTTACATATATATTGATATTAAAATATATCATCTATAGCCTAAGGAAAAGAACAATAATCAATGATACCTACTATAACCAAACATAGAATCAATAGCTTTAATTATTTTATTGTGTTCCAACCAAAACAAAAAATGAAAGCCATAAATCAAACAACATTACTTTCTACAACCACCCTTCAATGATACCTACTGTAACCAAACATAGAATCAACAAATTTAATTATTTTATTGTGTTCCAACCAAAATAGAAAACGAAAGCCATAAATCAAATATTACTTTCTACAACCACCCACATGTAGAAAACCACATATATATATGTATGTATCTATGTATATATACATGCATATATACATATATATATGTGTGTGTGTGTGTATGTATATGTGTATGTAAAAATTATTTATATATATGTATTTGTCTATGTATGTATATATGTATATATGTGTATGTGTATATCTCTGTGTGTGTATATATATGTATATATATATGTTTGTGTGTATGTGTATCTCTATATATATGTATGTGTACATATATGTATATGTGTGTGTAAAATATATATATATATATATATATATATATATATATATATATATATATATGCATGTTTGTGTAGATATATATAGATGTTGGTTATAGTTTGGCCTATATTTTTCTTCAACCCTCCTAATTTAAGTTGTCGAACTTGGGATTACATAGCCATGTCAAAGGTAGCAGGCATTTGTCGCGATAGAGGAGTCTGGAAAAATTATAGAAGTGTAGGGGAGGCCAGCAAAATGTCATTAGCATTGATTGTTGTATTGTTCTCATGTAGTGGTGATGGTGCAAGTAACATTTGTAAATTTCATATTTTTAATATTAAATCATTTGTAAATTTGTTTATGATTACTACTTAATATATTTGATGAACAAAATGATTATTTATTAAAAATTAATTGTAATCTGAAGAGTTTAAATTTGGGTGGGTTGTAGTCAAGTATCAATAATTATGTAAGACATTGATTTTGCCTTAACCACTACTTGCATTGTTATTGAACCCCAACTATTTATGTCCCATTTATGTCGTTACTTCAATAATTACTTCAATAATTAGACATTCTAGTTGTTCACATGTGAACTTAAATCCCTACCTATAAGAACATTACATTGGCTGTTTAGGTAAGGAACTATTTTACATCTGACTGTTTATGAACATAAACGGACTCTTTAATCTCTTCTATTTAATTACGAAATATATTTTGATGTCAGGGTAATGCTATACCTAATTTTAGATTGGCCTCTCATCTTTGCCGTTTATGTTTATAAAAGAGATGAAAACGGCTCATATGATAAACTCAATCTCTGAGGTTGATTCTAATAAGAGCACAGGAATGGAGAAAGAGAAGCATGTTCCGTTCCCAACAAAGAAGAGTGAGGTTGATTCTAATCAGAGCACAGCAATGGAGAAAGAGATGCATGTTCCGTGCCCAACAAAGGAGAAGAAGACCGGAAAAAGAAAGGAATGCGATATCCCAGATGAACACCGTTGCCAACGATCAAATCGAAAAAAGAATTGGCAATGTAAAAACGCTCGTGTCAAACACATCTATTGCCAGCATCATTTTGATTTAGCGAGGAGAAATTTTTTGCTAAAGAAGGATAGGAACAAGCAAGAGAAGCATGTTCCGTGCCCAACAAAGGAGAAGAAGACCGGAAAAAGAAAGGAATGCGATATCCCAGATGAACATCGTTGCCAACGATCATATCGAAAAAAGAATTGGCAATGTACAAACGCCCGTGTCAAACACATCTATTGCCAACATCATTTTGATTTAGCGAGGAGAAATTTTTTGTTAAGGAAGGATAGGAACAAGCAAGATCCAATACATTCTTGTGAAAAAATGCCTGACGAGGACAAAGAATCTATTGCAATGGAAGATCATATGGCTCGTCCAAGACAGAAAGATACCAGTCAGGCTGTTAGAATCAGCAAATGAGAGATGGACAACATGTGTAGAATAAGAAATCTAGAGATAGCTTAAGAAATAACGGTTCAGGCTCAGACATATCAGATCTCAACGATGAAGAAAAAGAAAATACAGATGCAGTGTTGCAAAGAAAAATGACTTGAAGTTTTCTCAGTCGCACTATTTCAAGGATTTGAAGGAGTATCATGAGGGTTTTATCGCAAAGGTAGAGTGGTTCAAACGGCTATGGTCTGATACATGTAACCCAGATGGCAGAATGTTCTCGGAACTCTTAGAAAAATATAAATGTGACCTAACTTTGCATAGATTATAGGTTTTCCTTTTTATTTTGTTTTCTTGAATGGATTGGTTCGTCTGATATTCTTTGTAAGTGACTAGAAGAAAAGAGTAAGTTCTGGAAGTCTTTCTTTGGCTGATGGAGGACTTCCTGTTGGTTCAAGTTCATTCTCATCGCATTTTTTAGTTGCTGCAGCCTTAGTTCGTAGGCCTTAATGAAAGAATACTCGTTTGTATATGAAACAATATGTGAATCTAGACTTATCTGAATACATTATGACAGAACATTATAACTGAATTGAAATATTAGCATCATTGTTCTTTAATTCCATAGTGCAATTTATTGTGATTTTGTAAATGGATATTTGTTTTGAGAAAAACATAACATTGTATGTTTGTTTGTTTCTGAAAAGCGCTTAACAAGCTTCAGATCCAAAAGGCCACAACCTTGCCCAAACCGTACCCGATAAAATAAGGATTAGGGTTTCAAATGTGGACAGAATTACTAGCATATTCTTAGTCTTTGTGCTTCTGAAACTCGGGATGTTTATTGTACTGTGGTCTTGGTGGACACAAGATTTTCTTGATTTTTTTGGGAAATAACTATAACAGTTATGGTTACCTTGCATTCTGTTCCATCACCAGTACGGCATCCAATTGTTTTGTATTCGTATAAATATTAAAGTTCTAATGGAATTGTGCCAACGGCGTGGATTTTTAAGGGCCGCTTTAAATGATTTGGGCCCATCGCTAAGGTTGCCTACGAAGAATTAAGCATACACAAAGTCTAGGGAATACTGATTTACAAAACAAAACAAAAAATTGGATCTGTAGTTTTAGGTCTTAAGATATTTAATTAAAAGATTAAATGTGGTTTTAAATGTTTTTAAGTGTAAAGGAATGTTGTTGCTGATTTTTTTTTTAAATGGACTTTTAAAACTAATTAAGTTAGAATGTGTCAAGTTGGGATTCTATTTTTCTTGAATATGGTTTCCTTTCTTTTCTATTTTCTCTTAATTCTTTGTGATGGGGGTTTAGTGATTAACCTCCTTGAAATTTCCTCCTATTTTTGTTAGTGAAAAATATAGTTCTATGAAAAACATTATGTAATTTGTTTTCATTTCTCTTAATATATTTTATCTCCTTTTTGCCCCACAAAAAAGCTGAAATTTATATAATTATGACAATTTATTTATTTATTTTGAATTCATTTTAAGAGAATGACTTAGTACAATCACATTTAAGTAATGGTGTAATTTTGTTTGAAGTTAGTTTTATTCTTCTATTCTTTATATATTCCTAATTATACACATTCCCATATACTAAATAATACCAATCCATTTCTATACAATTTCTAGTACACTTCACATTTAGTTCACCCTTCATATCTAGACATTTATTCTCTCCATAGACATTAATATTGCCTAATCTTAGGTCAATTACATGGGTACAATACTCATTGCACACCTATAATTTGACTACTAAAATTTAAAAATTCAAATGACTAACTCTTTCTCATAATACTAGTCATTATCCATTGACTAAACACATGTTCATGCTATTTATAATTGTGTTATTCTATTTAAAATTTATTTTTGCATTCATTCAACACCTCAAATCCACAAGCATTATTTAGATATTCTTTACATTTTGAATATCATTCCAATTTAAAGAAGAAGCATGTTGTGTACACTTTAATTGGAGCATCTAATTTTACATCATATCATCCTTGGATATCTATATGATTTATTTTTTTCAATACTTTGCATAATTATATAGTTATTCTATTCTTGGGGGTTTCCTAGGAGAACATATGCACTAGCAATATAATAAACTCCCAAAGGTATTATCAAATGTGACTATTCCTTTTAAAGAATACATACTAGTGAACTTATTGAATTATGGAATAAAGCTAGATAAGTTTTAAGATAAAAATTAGCTCGTATTAGTAGAGTTATGCAATGAAAATTATTTATATTTTTTATTTGATCTACTAAGAGAAATAATGCACACATAATCCAAAGTGAAAAACACATCGAGATTTTTCATTTTATGTTTGAAGAAAATTGATATTTAGTACCATATTATAGTTATTATTCTTCATTGATCCTAGAGATACATAAGTTTATCCATCACACTTAATTTCCTTTCTTGGTATTTTAATTCTAAATTATGCACTAATACAATTATCTTATGACTAATCTAGTGTAATTTATGTTTTGGTTAGATAAGTAGGGGAAGGGACCTAATCACTTACAAAATGAAAAGAAAAGTCAAATAATTTAGCAAAATAGATTGGCCAAAGACACCCAACCAAAGAGAAATAGCCACTCAGAACAAAAGATAGTGTGAAATTGTTCAAGGAATAACACTTGAACCAAGTAAAGCCTCTGAGGGCATGTTAAACGAAATTGTGAAATTTTTAGAAAAATGTTTCCTTTTATGAACCATTGTCCAAGGAGAATCAGAAACTGGAATCAAGAAATTTTGATCAAGAGGGGAAGACTCCCCACCAGAGTAGCAGACTAGAGGAACAATAGATACTTCAAGTAAGGCATCTGAAACTAAACTTGAAGTAGGAGGATTACTACAGCATTTTCCAAAACATTGACCTTAGGGGAGGCAGCACAAACAACATTAGAGATAGAAAAATCCAAGCACTACATAATAGTATCCACAGAAGGAGAAGCAACCACCTCAACTAAATAAGGTGGAGCAGAGTAAACCTGTAGTTGAGGATCAACATCCATCAGAGCACTCATATTATTCCTTGCAGAAGGAGAAGCATGCCTAGAGTCATCATTAGAAGACAAAGTAGATTCAATAGTAGGGTGAACTATTAAGTGTTTACGGAGTGAATTCTTCCACCAGGTAGAGGAAGAAACATGGAGGGAGCCTCTAGAGCAATCACAAGCCAAGTGGCTTACAACAAAATAGTGTCTGTAGCAAAATAGAAGACCATCATAGTCCACAAGTTGAGACCAAGACCAATCATTAATCTGCAACACAACCTCACTAGGTAAAGCCTTCGATAGATCAACCTCCACTAGAATCCTAGCAAAGGAAGTATGAGTAGAATTTTTGGAAGCCATATCCACTTTTAAAAATCTACCAATAGCATTACCAATACCCTCATAGGTAGAGGAAAATCAGATCTGTAAGGGAATATAGGGAGGTCTTACCCAAATAGGCATCACATCCAAAGGTTCTTTCAATGGGTTAAAATAAAGAACCCAAGGCCTAAAGGAAAGGGGATGAGAATCCCAAACCCACAAATCATTATCTAAAATAGCTTGTCTATCCTCAGGAGAACTAAAACCCACACCAAAACAACCTCATGCAAAAGGATAAATCTCCATCAGGCCATCAACCAAAGGAGACCAATGGTTGGTGATCCAAAGGAGAAAATTAGGAAGAGAAGGTCACAAGTGGAAAAATATGAAAATAAGAGCATTTTTTCAATAGAAATCAATATTATCAACAACTTCCTTACCAAGAGAAACAACAAGAGCAACCTCAACACAATATGTAGGTTACACAATACCCTCATTAGGTCTCTTAGACTTCACTACATCAACATAAGGAAAAGGGTAAGCAAACTGCCCCTCATGAGATGGGGAAAACCCAAGATCACCCTTAGTAGTGTTGGTAACCGTTCCAACCACAAGAGGTGAGGAAGACACAACATCCATAGCACCTGCAGTGAGATCCACCATGAGCTCAACCCTAGGCAGACACAAGGAAAACACCATAGAGATAACGCGAGGATGAGAGGAATAGGGATGGTCGGGAGACGGCATAGCCATAGAGCAATTCAAATTCATGTCTGGGTGGGAGAAACTAGAATGAGTGAGAGAGGATGCAGCCATAATAGGAAAAAACTTTTAGACATTGCTAAATGTTATTAATATTATTCTTCTCTCTTTACGTATGAATCTTATGTAATTTATGTTGATTTGTATACCTTTACTTAAATATCCTCATTTATTTTTAAAGGAGGATTATTTACCTTAGAGTACTGGTGAACCCATTTTCTCTTACACAATCTAGTTTCCCTTAGGATTTTACATAAATGTTAGGATCTTTAAAATCATAAGTTTTTGGTTTTTTTATCATATTTTCAATTTTGATACTCTTTTAACTCTTTAGTTTCATTGTTACATTCTTATTTTAGGTTTTTTTGTGCTTCTTTTTATATCCTATCTTTAATAAACCCTAACCATTAGTCTATTATCCTTATCTTTATATTTTTTTATAATCTTAGATTTCACACTCTTATATTTTTTATTTTTCCCTTCTAATAATGGTTACCCTTATGTAATATTTTTATACAATGACCAACCCACAATTATAATTTTCCATTAAGAAGGGATTCTTGTTCAAACCCTAATATGGCCTCATATTGTTAATGGTTCTTGATTTAAGACTCACCTAGAAGACTAAAGCAAGGCAATGTTCAAGAATCATATATGTTAAAATATTCTCTTTCGCTTAACAAGACTTTAATATTGTATTTACTTGAGAAAATTTTCTTACTTAATTAGCAACTTTCTTATCTATGAATATAAAAGTTGAATTTCTTAGCATAGTTGTGATCTAGTAAAGAGGACTAAGAACAAATGTTCTTATCTAAAAGAAAATCATAGTGCAATTTATAGAGTGGGAGATATCACAATTTTATTACATTTAAAAAATAAAGCAGAGAAAGAAATCTATTAATAGTAGAGTGGAGATGATCTGGAAAACTCTAGAGTGTGCTTACTCAACTAAGTTCTTCATTTATTAGATTTAAAGTTAGTTGCTTAACTTACTCAATTCCAAATCTTTGCTAAGATTTTTAATTAATGTTTTGAATCCAATATGGAAACTCAATCCATCATTTTACTCAACTCATTGATTAATCTATTTGTAGAAAAACATAATGCATTATCAATAGCAAACCAAAATATCAAAGACACATTTGATTATGATGTTCACCTCTTAGGGCTATGTCTTTGGATCCACTAAATAAGCGTGATCAATTACCATTAATGTTGCCACTTGCAAATTGCTTACAACATCTAGTCTTTTGATTGCATATACAAAGTTGTCATTGCTAGGAAGTTTCAAGCCCTACAATAACTTCCTAAATCTACACCGAACAAGTGCCTCGAACAATAACAACAAATGCAGTCCTAGTTCTTAAAGCATAACTGAATGCGAACAAGATACAGAAGTGTCTTGCCTCATTTACAAAATCATATTGAGCATAATTCAAACATTACTGAATTCACAATTCTAGAATAATGTTAAGTATTAAAAAACACTCTAGTTATACCTGATGCTAGATCTTCAACCTTACAAGAGAAAAGTATTCAAACTAGATTTTGAACAACACTCCTTCAAGAACATCCTTCTAACATCATCTGTATGGAGTTTTGAAATTCCAATCCTTCTCTCATATCACTGTACAAAATTTTATCACTTGGATGCCTTCACTTGGACTCTGGATCCTAAATGATCACTCAAAATAATACTCTGAATTCTTGGATCTAAAAGAATTGGATTCTTGATTCTTGGATGCCATGCCTTTGTATTCTCATCCCCTTTTATACAAAAATATGTCCATTATGGTCAAAACCATAAAATTTGGACATTTCCCCTTTAAGGTTAGGATTTAACCAATCCTCCTTATTCTACAAATAAAACAATAACATTCCCTATTAAAAATCATTTTAATTTATTTTTTAAGCCCTTATCATTTTTCATTCATAGGCTATATTGGTTTGAGTGTTTTTTTTAATTAGGTTATTTTGTCTTTTATTTAATAACCAATAAAGGTTAGTTTAGTCATAAACTCAAGCTTATTCATTATTGTTTTAAAGAGGTTAATTTTTTAATTTTTAGGAGATTTGGTTTTAATCCATTGCCTTTAAATCGCACCAAATTTGCTTGGAATCCGACAAAATGGATTTTGTGAAATAAAATAAACCTCTGCCACTTTATTTCTCAAAAATAAAGCATGGTATAGTGGTTATCGTTTTCCATTCAAAAGGCTATATTTGTTTGGGTGTTTATTTTTATTTATTAGATTATTTTGTCTTTTATTTAATAAGGTTTATTTTAGTCATAAATTCAGGCTTATTCATTATTGTTTTAAAGAGGTTCATTTTTTAATTTTTAGGAGATATAGTTATTATTTGTTGCCTCTAAATGCCACCAAACTTGCTTGGAATCCAACAAAATAGATTTTGTGAACTAAAATAAACCTCCACCACTTTATTTCTAAAAAATAAATCATGCTATAGTGGTGGTATGTGAATTTAGTGAGGGAGATCCACCATTTTTCCACATCACCTGCACTTGCCAAGTCAGCATCCAGTCAACTGCCATGTCAACATCCAATCAAACTTCAAATTTGATTGGCCATATCTTTGTCATACGAGCTCCGTTTTCTACAAAACAAGCATCGATGGGATCATGGCAACGAGCTCTTCATTTTGATGCCAATTTTGATGAATTTCAAGATGATCAATTTCTTACCTAAAAATACCTACCTGATTGCAATATTTGACCAAACTTTGACTAGCCATAACTTTGACATATGAACTCCTTTTTTTCCTATTCATGTTGTGTTGAGTCTAGTTTCCCAAAAACTTTGACATGGTGCTAATTTCAAGGGTGATTGGAATAGTTTAATTTTTAGGGTTTTGAGATCCACTTGGATCAATCCTCCCCACTGAAGAATTATTGGTCTCCAAAAGTTTATTGTTCCTTTAAAACATAACCTACTCTCTATATTATACAACTCAACAATATCAAGGAAGATTCTAGCACAAAACTGGTGCTCCTCCTTGCTCACAAACTACTCAAGCAATGGAAAATCTCCCTAAGCTTGATACATTCCTTCACCTTTGTACTTCAGAATGGATAATTCAAGGCTTCACCATTCAGCTTTATCCATTCCTATCATAGCAAGAAGGACATTAAAAAGAACTTCCCCTATAGGCCTTTTCAATCATCATCTGACTGAGGGGTATGTGCAGGATCATCATGGAAAAAATAGGCCCTTAAGTGGCAAAAAATTCAAAAAAATCAGAGTTAGGCAACTTGACATAAAAATTTGAATAAGTTGTCTATATTATTTCAAAAATATGTAAGGATAGAATCTGTAGAAAATTGAATGTAGTGTCTAAAATCCTAGGTTTATTTTTAAAAAAGAAAAACCTATTTTGTGAAAATTTGAAATTTCAATGCAGTAGTACTTAAATTTTAGGGAAAAAAATAAAGTAGGTGTCTGTTTGACCACCCTAACCACAATAAAATGATAATATTTTAGACATAAGTAGAGGACTCCTGTCCAGATGTGATGCATATGCTTTTGTAGTTTTTTTACAAGTAAATAATTAATTATGATTTTTTTATTACAACTTTTAAAAAATATAAAAACTCGTATGTCTGACCACCTTAACTTGATCAAAACTTCATGAAATTCAATTTTTTTAAACCTATAGTATTTGAAGCATACAATGTGATGCATGTTTTTGATTCCAAAAATGTGATACCATTTGAAAGCTATAATTTTTCAATCAGCCTATCAATCAGGACTTTAGTTGTAATTCAAATAAAAAATGAATAAAAATTATTTATTGAATTCAAGGTAAATCATAATTTATATTGGTGGAAAGGTGAGAATCTCCTTTAAAAACCCTTTTCATTTTATCAATTTTGGGTAAAAGTAAAGTTGTCAACCACATACCCTACAAATTCCCATCATATTGTCACTTTTTGGCCCATCATGATCCTACACATACCCTAAGACTGGACTAAGCTTCAAGGTTAGAATGAGTCCTAATGTCCACCTTGTACATAATGCTCTTCTTCTTCAACAGAAGCTTAGAGGCACATTCTTTCCTCAAGAATTTATGTCAACCAATTGAGTCCTCTTAAGTTCTCAAGTGCTCAAGAAATCTACATACAACAAGTCTTTATCCTTCACAATGAAGTCTTCAAGTACTCTCTGGATTACAAGAGATATGGCTTCAAAATCCTTACAAAATCTCAACCTTAGAGTAATACAACTTCATAAAAATACTTGCAAAATGATTTCGTTTAGATTCTTTCACTCAAAACCACACTAGTTTTATATCAACTAACTGATCACCACAATAAAAAAATGTAACATAAAACAAAGTTGATACAACTATTTAGTCAACATTTTTTCCCATCTCTTACGGAGCTGAACAAAGGAACTTTCCTCTTCCAACTACTTCTGTTTCTATTGAGATTCTTTGTGAACTACCTCAAGGATGATAACCATAGGTTTTTCCTTTACCTCTGCAACCTCCTATTAACTGGGTTCTTTTGTAGACCTCGATGAATGTCGAAGCTTTGGGCACAGCTTCCAACATTTCTCAACCAATTCCCACTAATTCTACAATGAGTACAATAATTTCAGACTTTGTCCTACATTATAGTTTCCTTCTTTGGAGAGGAACAATGAAGGTTTGATGCATGCCTCTCTATCTCCTTAGCTTGCATGACTAACTTTTGACAAAGTATCTGCTTCTTGCTACACCTTGATACATAGTGGTTAGATGCATGACAGAATGTGCATGGTCACATATTCCATAAGGCTTGCACAAAAGAATGACTATAAAAATAATCAATAGATTTAAAGTGTTCATCACCTTTGGACTTCCCTTGACCAGCTTGAGTACTGATTTGATTAGGAGAACCTGCTTCACCTTATTCAGGTTATGATTTGAACTACTAAAGATAATCTACCTTATATTTTTCTCCATCAAGTTCATCTTTCCTAGGAGATGGTTTGTAGTCACTTGCACTGTTGTAGTTTGAAGTGTCAACTTCTCTATAGCCCAATCCTTGATATCGTGGTCTCTCTCTAACCTCTATGGGATTAACAATACCTTGGACATTGATTCCAAGGCCTTTCCCACTATAGCCCATGTTCATCAGTAGCTTCATACCAATATCCATGGTATGTTTTTTAAATGTTGCAAAAGCATGATCATGGTTAAAGGAAGGAATTGAACTTAATTCATTTTTTACCTTTTGTATCACTTGGTCAACTTCTTGGACATTTTCTGATGGATTCTTCTAAACTATCGTAGATGAAGCCTCCAAACTATTAGGCTATGTGTGGGGTACATATGAGGAATCCTCTTAGTGTGGACAAAAAGTACAAATGTCATGATTTTCAATCTTGGAAGGAATTTTTACAACAAAACTTTCTCCCATCTAATCATCTACAACACTCTTCAACATCAAGTGTAATTTCCTTTTTTCATCTTCCAAACCTTCAAGGCAACTCCTTAGCTCAAAATTTTCCATCTAGAGATGTTGATTTGCTTCCTCAAGTTCTTAAAGCCTCTTAGACTTATCCTGGTGGAGTGCTTCAATCATCCTATTCATGGAAAATAATTCATCCATCATGGATGCATACATTGTCACCTTATAAGCTTCCCCTTGTTCAGATGCCATCTTTCCCTTGGATGTACACCTGTTAAACTTGCAAACCAACAAACTATCAAACTAATCAAAATGACAAACTTGCAAAAACTGGTAATCTATTTAACCAAGCAATTGAGAAAATTAGGCTAACTAGCAAACTTGTCAAACTGGTCACTTAAACCAAACTTGACATCAGAAACCGCTTAGATACCACTTGATTTGAAAAACTCTAGAGCATGCTTACTCAACTAAGTTCTCCATATATCAAATTCAAAATAAGTTGCTTAACTTTCTCAATTCCAAATCCATTCCAAGATCTTCAAATAATGGTTTGAATCCAACATGTAAACTAAATCCATAATTTTACTTAGCTCATTGATTAATCTATTTGCAAAATTAAAACATAAGTCATTATCAATAACAAACCAAAAGATTAGAGACACATTTGATTATAGAGTTCACCTCTCAGGGCTACATCTCTATATCTTCTCAATAAGCATGATCAATTACCATTAATGTTGCCACCTACAAATTTCTTACAACATCTAGTCATTTAACTGCATATATAAAGTTGTCACTGCGATGAAGTTTCAAGCCCTAAAAGCACTTCCTAAATCTACACTTAACAAGTGCTTCCAACAATAACAATAAATGCAATCCTAGTTCTTAATGTATAATTGAATGTGAAATAGATACAAAGGTGTCTTGTCTCATTTACAAAATCATAGTGAGCATAATTCAGACATTACTTAATTCACCATTCCAGAATAAAGTCAAGTATTAAAAAACACTTTGGTTATACTTGACACTATATCCTCAACCTTGCAAGAGAGAAGTCTTCAACCTATATTTCAAACAACAATCCTTCAAGATCACCCTTCTAACATCATCTGTACAAAGTTTTGAAATCCCAATCCTTCTCTCAGGTCACTCTACAAAATTTTATCACTTGGATGCCATCACTTGGACTCTAGATCCTGAATGATCAACTCAAAAGTATACTCTGAATTCTTGGATGCCATGCCTTTGCATTCTCATCCCCTTTTATACAAAAATATGCCCATTATGGTTAAAACCATAAAATTTGGACATTTCCCCTTTAAGGTTAGGTTTTAACCAATCCTCCTTATTTTGAAAATAAAAAAATAACAATCCCCATTAAAAACCATTTTAATTTGTTTTTTAAGCCGTTATCATTTTTCATTCATGAGCTATATTGGTTTGAGTGTTTGTTTTTATAAAAATTAGATTTTTTTTTCTTTATTTAATAACCATTAAAGGTTATTTTAGTTATAAATTTAGGTTTATTCATTATTGTTTTAAGGGGGTTAATTTTTTAATTAGCGGATAGGCTAGTTGTGTCAACTTTTCCCAGAATTTTCATCAGCCTCACTGTTTTATGGCTTCTTCTACACCAAGGAAAACTTGTCAAATGGGTTATAGTGTGGTTGATTTTATGTCAACCCTATCGGTTTAAGGTGTCAGACTTGGGTCTCTGTTGCTGTGATAAAGGTGGTGGGCATTTGGTGTGAGGATAGAGGAGTCTAGAGAAATGACCAAAGTGTAGAGGAGGCTAGTGAAATGTCATTAGCATTGATTGTTGTATGGTTTTTGTGTAGTGGTGATGGTGCAAGTACCATCTATTTTAAAGTCCTTGGAAAAATGAATGTCTGTCTAGTTATCGATAACATATTCTCTTTTGTCAATGTGAGGGTTTTTGTTATTGTTGAAGGTAGCAGTGAGTGTGGAGGGAAATTTTCTATGAAGGTGCAAGTGTGTCGAATGGTTGTTCAATTTTTGTGAAGGTGGTTGAAGGTTATCTTCTATTTTGTTGCATGTGTCGATGGTTGCAAGTGGTGAGGATTGTGATAATTTAGTGGTCTTGTTTGGCAGGTTGTCGGGAAAGAACAGAGGAAAGAGGAAGCAAGCAGGAAAGGGTGTTATTGAAGGAAGTGAGTAGAGGTGCATCTCATCTGGGTTATTCTTGAAAGAAATATTGTTTCATTGTGTTGATTGTTTTTGGAAAGGTTGTATAGTTTTGTGGGTTTTAGCATGTCGGTGACTATTGTTTATATTGTTCCATTTATGGCTTTGGTTATGTGTGAATGGTTGGAAAATAGTTAATCTATTGTGTTTTTGGTGAATGTTGAAATTGAGCTCTCTTGTGTTTTTTGGTTTTTCCCTAAAAGATTTTTTTTTTGTAAATGCTATATGAGAAGGATAGCAATGTGTACATGTAAATTATAAAATAAAACTCAAGACAATAAGGGTCTTGTATGAATTTCTAGAAAATAGTTAATGTGTTATGTTTTTGGTGAATTACCCCATCTAGGTTACGATTGAAACCAATATTGATTCATTTAGGGTTGGCATTTTCATCGTGAAGGTTTTGAGTCAATATGTTACTAGGAGCTTTCTGTGTTTTGCTTGTTTTGTATGTGAGGCATTGTTGGAAGCCATGTTTTTGTTTCTATTTAGAATAACTCACAGATAGTTGTAAATTTTGAATTGCATATACATATATGCATAGATATCCAAGAGGCAACTGAATATCTACAGACATATGTATTAGGAAGTTGTATAGGATAGGGAAATATCAATTGCATGCATGTGTATTTATGTATATATGCATATGAAAATAGAGACATATTTACAACTATATATATGAGGGGGTGTAGATAGCAATACTTTGTTCATAGCAATATTGTTTGATTTATGGTTTGGATTTTGCGGGCATGTTTGTCTATGCATTTGGCACTATCATTTTTAGTGTTTTGTGGGTTTGGCCATTTGGGTGAGTGTGGATAATAGTATTGTTTCCTTCACATCTTTTTTTTTGTGGCAATGGTTGGAATGTAGTAAAATAGTTAATGTTATGTACTCCATGTTGTTTTGCATAAGGTATTGCTCACTATTGTTGTTTGTGTTAGGCTAAAGTGTTACATTTATGGCTTCCATTTATCGTTGGTCTTATTAGGACCATTGCCAGTACATGCAAAGCATACATCAATTAATGTTGATGTGAACTAGTGTTTAATTTTGCAGCCTTCTCTATCCCATTGGCCCAAAAAATTCTGCCTATTCCCAAAGCAACCAACGGCTGCCTCCATCACTTTTTCATGGGGTGGAAGGCCAAAAACTAGGAGGTGAGTGAAATATAGAGTGAACTTATAAAGCTATCCATACACCATATCGTAAATATATATATATATATATATATATATATATATATATATATATTCTGAGAAACTTATAAGCTATCCACCACTATATATGTATATGTGTGTATATATATATATATTTGTATGTATATGTATATATCTATACAAATGTGTATATATATGTATATATATTCTAAGAAAACTTATAATATATCTGCCAATATATTTGTATATGTGTGGATATATGTATTTGTATGTATATGTATATATGTATAAAAATGTGTGTGTGTATATATATATACATATACATATACATATACTGATAGGGCTGATGAATATCCTGACCAAACTATAGCCCATCTGCCAAGTCTACCCCGACACCAAAAAAAGAGGGAAAATTAATGAGGCTGATGAAAATTTTGAGCAAAGTTGACACAAGTATAGCCTAAGGTAGGGATAAATAATCAATAATACCTAATGTAACTAAACATAGCATGGACAGTATTAATTATTTTATTTTGTTCCAACCAGAGCGAGATAATGAAAGGCATAAATCAAATAACGTTATCCTAATGTAAACAACAACAGTTAACAATGCCTTATGCAAAACAATACCAACAAAACACAAACCCTAAATGAATCAATATTGGTTGCAATGGTAGGCCAGATGGAGAGAGACTAATGAAAAATTTATATATATATATATATATATATATATAAATATATGAATATATGTACAAATATATATAATTATTTTATTTTGTTCCATTCATAAGCAAAAAATTAAAGAAATGAATAAAAAAACAATGGTTTCCATAGCCACCCAGATACAGAAATATAAAAATTGACCAAAACTTCACAACCTTAACAATTTTAATCTTGCATATATATATATATATTGAAATAAATAAGAGAAAATGAAATCCATTAATCAAACAACAATGGTTTCAATAGCCAGCCAGATGCAAAAATATAAGATTTGACCAAAACTCCATAACCTTAACAATTATAATCTTACATATATATATATATATATTGATATTAAAATATATCCTATGTGGCCTAATGGGAGAACAATAATCAATAAAACCTAATGTAACAAAACATAGAATTAATAGAATTGTTATTTTTATTATGTTACAACCATAAGTAGAAAATGAAAGTCATAAGTGAAACAACAGTTCTCTCACCGACCACCCACAATGAGTAAGCCACAATACAGCCTCAACTATGCAATAAGAATTGACAAGAACTCCATAGCCTCTACAATTTTATCTCATTAAAAACATAGCCACAAAGCACAAATATCAATGACAAACCATACAACAATATATATGTATATATATGTGTGTATATAGGTGTATGTATAAACATATATATGTATATATGTATATAGCCATAAAGAGAGACCAACCGGAAGTCGAAATATATTTGTTCTGTTATGTTACAACCATAAGTAGAAAATGAAAGGCATAAATGAAAAAATAGTGCTTTCAGTGGCCACCTACAAGGAGTAAGCCACATTATAGCCTAAGCTATGCAATAACAATCAACAAGAACTCCATAGCCTCTATAGTTTTATCTCACTGCAAACACAACCACAAAGCACAAATATCAAACACAAATTGTACAAGAATATATATCTATATATATTTGTGTGTGTGTGTATAGACATATATGTGTATATATGTATATAGATGAAACATAGATTTTAGAACCCAATGGACTCTCTAACTCTTATAGGGTTTTTCACCCAAAAAGAGAAAGATTAGATCCAAAATGCTTATGTGAAATTCAAATTAGTACATATGCAATGCTTATGATGTAAACTAACTAAAATAAATGCAATTGACTGATTAAAATGATCTAAAATGAATGAAAAGATGTAATTTAAACTATGTTTGAAGACACATTGTGAATTGCACCAACTATGAAAGATGAAGAAATGGAAAGAAATATGCAAAACAAAAAGAAATGGATGAAATCGGAGTGCACCTAGAGGCAGAATAAAGTCATTTGAAGGTTCTAGAATTTCTTTCAAAAAAAAATTAATGGCCACTACGACTCATTCGCCAAGCATGGCGAATAAGGCCTGCTTCTACTAAAATCTTCCATAAACCTGTTTTTGACTATCATGATTTGAAATCTTCGAAAATAAATTTTTAGGCCTACAAGTGGGACTCATTCGCCATGGGTGACAAATCAGTCCACCTACAAAAATCAGGAAAATTAGAGGAAGATTTTGTGGAGTTAGATATGTAATTGTGCCTCCTATACGTCTCCACTTCTGAAATTGTCAGATTTGGATCTAAAAATGGATTTTTGTTGATGATTTGACTTGAATGAAGGGAAGAAGATTTGGATGACTTTCAAATGAAATCTTCAATGATTCTCAAGCTTCAAAAGGACCTAAATCTTGCAAATGATAATAGATCTTGGATGTCTTTAGCAACACATGTAAAATTTTCCCTTAAATGCTTTAGAATGCTAACTTAAAGACTTCTAATGGAGAAACCTTAACTTGCTTGACTTGGAGTGAAATATTTATGGATGAATAATGAATAATGGATATGAATTGATTTTTTAGGTTTAAAATGAGGAAAAAAACATTTATTTATAGTCAATTATGCCTTAGTACCCAATCATACTACATCACAGGCCAACATGAAGTGAAAATAAACTTTAAATTTTACTTTTTTCCTACTCAAGGGTCAAAATAGGGGCTAAATAGGACTCATTTTCCAAGCATGGTGAATGGGTACCACCTGGATGGGACTCATTCTCGAAGCATTGTGAATGGGTCCCACATGGGCCATTCCAACACCTATGAAGCTAAGGAGATAGGAAATAAGATTTAAAATGCTATCTTGTAGAGTATTTGATCAATTAAAGCCTTGGGATGCACAATACGGGTAAAATAGGACATGTTGGTGATGATGTAAATGTTGAATAGGGCATGGGACACATAAATCAATGTGAAAGTGCACTTTACAACACTAAGATTAGGTCCACATAGCCTAGAAGGGCACAAAAACCAATGTGAATGTGTAAATCACATTACAACACTAATTTATCATTAATTTTTCATTAAGATTCTTCTAGATTTATGTAATAATGTTATTAAACACATTTTATAATGTTGAATTAGGGAGAAGTAAATTAATTAAGTTTAGAAAATCATGAAAGTCCTTTACAAGATTTTATAACATTTTTACAAAACATTGTTAGAAGCATTTTATTTGATTTTCAAGGGTCCAAGACCTAGTTTGGATGCATAAAATACCTCACAACACTAGATTTAGGACCTGATTAAGTCCATCTATTATGAATTAATCCCATGTCAAGCAGCGGGTCCAATTTTCTACGGCACATTAAGCCCCCACTTTATTTGAGTAACTTGCTTCCTCACACTAAAGTAGCCTTTCAAGAGAGATACACATGTATGCCAAGCACCCAAGATACAAAATCATACAAAGGAAAGGAAGAAAAAGGAATGAGATGGAAAATATGTACTCACTCTAGGGCGTGAGGAAACTCAAATGTACTCACTCTGGGGAGTGAGAAAACCCAAAAAGAAAAGGGTGAGAAGCATAAGCTAGTTGGTATGCACTAACAAAACAAAAAGTGGCTACAGGGAAAGTTATGTTGCTAATTGGGCTTCCCACTTAACAATGCAAAAGCTATACTGCTTGATAACTTTAACAAGGCACCAAAAAGCCAAATGAAATGTAAATTTTTGTTTAAACTTCATGAGACAAGCAAAACAGGATGGCACCATAGGCATGCAAGTTGTGTTATGCAAGGTGGCCAAGAAATGCGATAGTGTAAAATGAAAAAATGTAATGTGAAAGATTGTTCAAAGGAGTCTTGTTCAATTTATGTAAGGTTCATCACTTATGGAACATTGTGTCTAATGTCTCCAAAAGAGGACCAATCAAAGAATAGTATATTTGCAACTTAGGGGATGTAGTGCATCACATCAAACCATAAAGAGGAATGCAATATGTTGAGATAGATAAATACTTATGAAGGGCATCATACCCAATGTCATCCACAAAGTGACAAAAGCATCATGTAAATGACAAGGCTTCACTTTGAATGCAAATTAAATAATAGTAATGTATGCCCCCACTTTAAAGGAATTGCTACACATAGTTCTATGAGCAATTACTTGAAACTAGAGAAGAAAAGAAAATGCAAAAAAAAACAAGACATGAGAGCCAACTTGGAAAGCTCTATGCCAAGTCATATGTTTCGAAGTTAGGCTATGTCATGTCATATGGAAGAGAAAGTAATAAAGTATGTCATATATGAGTAAATATTAAGACATTTCATTCACATCTCAAGCTTTCTCTTAAATTTTCATGAAAGGATAACGATAAGTCGAAAGAGACAACAACAAGTGGTGTACAAGAATTTAAGGCTTTCTAACCTTTTTCCCTCCACTTAGTGTGGAACAAAGGTGAGCCTAAAGTGGATGATGGTATGCTACCCCTTGCAATGGATGCAATACATGAAATAATGAGAATGTAATGATCCTACAGCTATTTGATGGCAAGGAGCAGCAACTAAGGTTATTGATGTGAATAAGAAAGAAGTTTGGAAGAATCTTGTGTGACAGTATTGATGTTGAGTGAAGGCTTGTTGGTCTCGATAAAACAACAATAACCAAGACCATGAGTTTTTCATTGTGTGTTAAGTTCTATAGGGTTGTGGATGCCTTGCTCTTGAGCACCACAACCTTTTCTATTATACCCAAGTTACTTCATGAAGTCATATCCTTTTCCATAATGTTTTTTTAGTGTTGTGGAATTGGGTGGTTTTTCCTTATTGTGTTCATCAAGGATGATTGTAGAGTTTTCTTTGTTGTCTAAAGTGGTGGAAGTGGATGCTTTCGAAGGGTTATCCAATTTTTTTTTTGACATGATGGTGGGTTGTTGTTGTTTCTCATCTTTCTTTTGTGCAAGTATGTATTCACCCATAAACAAGGGTGTGAAGTCTAAGGATCCCAAATTGTCACAAAAAAAAATTATATTTGTGTTCAATTTCAAGAGGATCTACGTTGGATGTTGGAATCAATGTTGTGAGAGGACTTGTAGCTCTGTTTTCAAGATGCAAGCAATTTTCAAGCTTGGGATTAGCTTCAAATTGATAAATTTTATTATTAGAGACATATTTCATTTTACAATGGAGAGTTAAAGGAATTGCATTCATCTCATGAATCCATGGTCTTCCTAGAAGAAGATTATATGAAATTTCATAAGGCATGACATGGATAGGAGTCTACAAAGTAACCAATCCAACCATAATATGTAAAGTGATGACCCCTAGCGGTTGCTTTGTTATATTATCAAACCCTCGAATAGAAATGTAATCATGTTTTATTTGTGATCTATCCACTTTCAAATGGTCAAGAAGACTCACACTACACACATTAAGAGAAGAACCATTATCTATAAGAGTATGCTTGATACCTGTGTGATGAAATTGAGCAATGATCATAAAGGCATCATGTTTTTTTTGCAACTCTAAAGGAGGGAGCTCATGTTGATGGAAAGTAATGTCAAGATTTGTTTGATTTGTTGGATAGGTTAAAGCTTCCACATCAATTAGAGTTGTACCAGTAGGAACTGCAATTTTTTGTAAGGTTGTTTGAAGAATGTTGTTGTAATGTGGTGAGGTCTGAAGTAAATCCCAAAGGGAGATTTTGGTAGGAGTATTCTTTAATTTATCTACAAGATCATACTCCTTTTTTTGTGGGGTTTAGTGAGGAGCACTAGGTGGATTAGGTAAAGGTAATGGTGGTGGAATTATTTGTGGCAATTGTGGGTTATTTCGTGTGTTATATGTATGAGGAACAGTATCATCACTAGATTGCTATGATAAATTAGAGGGATGAAGGTGATGTGAGGGTGGGTAAAGAGTAAGTTTAGGTTTATTGGAAGGATGAAGCAGATGGGAAGGTGGGTAAAGGATAAGTTTAGGTTGAATATTGTAATGATGAAGTGGATGTGAAGGTGGGTAAAGGGTAAGTTTAGGTTTAGTGTATTGAGATTGAATATTGTTAACATCACGTAACAAGGGAGATTCTTCATTTTCCTTAGAGGGGATATTATGTTTGTTTTGGACCATAATATCCTCTCGAGAAGGAGAGTTATTAGGAGAAAAACAACCCATATGTTCATGACAATTAAGGTTTGGTTTATCTAAAAGAACTTCATGACCACTAAGGGAAATAGTAATGGTTAAATGAGTTTGACTATTGATAATGGGGAGATTAGGGGGAGGTTGTATGTGATTGTTGGTTGTTGGGAAGGTCACATTCTCATCTACCATACTAGGATAGATTGTAATATGTCCATCGAAGGTTAACCAAGTAGCTTTATTACAAGAATGAGGAGAATCAATGAAGGAATTGTTTTGCTCAATAAAGTTTGTTTAAGGTGGAAGAGGACAACTAAAATTTGCATGATTTGCAGTGGTTATGTTGTCACAAGTAGGAGAGACACTAGGAGAAGAAAAAATGTGATTATCATGATTATTTATGACTTTAGTTTTTTGTTCTGTAATGGCTTCCAAAATAGGAGAGGTATGGAAAGGATCATAAAGAGGGTTGTTATAGACTTTAAATATTTGATTATTCAAGACCAACCTATCAGCCTCATCATTTACAATCTCATGTTCCTCAAATTTATCCGCATAGGGGAAATTAGGTAAGGTTATGTCTTTGATTTAATTTTATTGTGCTAAAATATCTTCCCAAAGGGGATGAGGAGAAGGACAAACAAGATCCGCATGATACTCAATGATTGTATCTTCTTTCACCAAGATACCTTTGTCACTAAGAGGAGAGGTATTGGGAGGAAAACAAATATGATTATCGTGGTTATCTATGTATGTAGGAACTTCTATCACATCATCCACACAAAGAGGAAAGAAAAGAGGGGGTGTAACACTTTCATTCTCATGGGCTAAAAGACTCTCATAATATTGACATGCATTGAAGAAAGGAGAATCATGTTGATTAACTAGCATTTTGAAACAACAATCTATGCTAACTCAAAATGCAATGTAAAATGTTGGAATGAAATGCAATTTTTCAAAGAGCAATTGATTGATTATGCTATGTAATAATATGAGAATGCAAATATGCAATTTAAACTGTGCATGAAATGAGCCAATTTATGCTA
>VDFB02000017.1:36217967-36383096 GCA_007258455.2 Sequoia sempervirens | reverse complement strand
TGCAATATCAAACATCATGGAAGTAGTACTCAAGTCATCATGGTCTA
This sequence comes from Sequoia sempervirens, assembly GCA_007258455.2. Taxonomy (NCBI): domain Eukaryota; kingdom Viridiplantae; phylum Streptophyta; class Pinopsida; order Cupressales; family Cupressaceae; genus Sequoia; species Sequoia sempervirens. The sequence goes on along the minus strand of VDFB02000017.1, from coordinate 36,383,049 downwards.
AATATGCCATCAATTCTTGAACTCACTTTCAACATTTTAAAGGCTCAATGATGATAAAAAGCACGACAAATTGACTGTCATGAATGACATCTGCATATTAAATCTACATGGTTAAGTAGATTACATCCATGTTAGTTTGAATCTGTATCTATGGGATTTCCAAAGCTGCAACAATTCCACAATGAGGTTATCTCTCTTATTAATGGATTGAGTACACTTGACATTTCCAAAAACAAATCATTCTCATATAGAAAACACATCAGTTGCATCATCATTTGCATCCATTAGAAAACATTATCACGTCATTCATTCATCCATACATCACATTATAAGATTTGCATCAGAAAACACAAAAATAAGTGCACTGCATCTCACTTGCATAATCCAGATCATTTCATAAAACATGACATGGCATAAGAAGATTGAAAGACATATCCAACAGAGTAAGATTTACAAGCAAAAAAATAGCTCTATTTTAATAGGGGCATAATTGCACTTGATGCATCACTGAAATCATGTATTCCTTTAATAAAATGGATCTTGGATTCACATAAGATGATTGAAAGACATGTTCAGCAGAGTAATATTTCCAAGAAGAAAAAGTTGTTGAGAAACATGATTGGTCAATGAAGACATAATGGCATTGTTATGAACATCTAAAACTATTAGTGAAGATGAATTTTTTATTACTCAAATCCAAGAATGACAAAGGACTAGTTGGATCAACATAAACATCATACATCATTTACATAATAAAATCCATCCCACATAACATAACACATCATCCATTAAGCATATAGAATCATTAATCATGCATCATTACATAATCATCATCACATCATCATATAAACATCATAAATACATAGAACTTAGCACCATCATATAATCATTTCATCTATCATTCATCCATTGCATTATCTATTTGCATGAGAAAAGTACAAAAACATAAAAAACAACATACATCATTTGTATAATCAAATTAATCACATGCATCATAGGAACCATTCCTAAAGCATTATAGAATCATAACACATCAGTTGCGTCATCATTTGCATTCATAGCATATCATATCATCTCATCATCATGTAGAACATCACATAGCATATATAATAGAAATCAAATGCACCCATCATAATCATCATGATCATCATATAAAAATCATATGGACACATAGATCATAATCATCACCGCATATTATATAACATCAAAATCATAATGTCAAAGTGTACAAGGATATCCAAAGACATAAAGAGATACATCAATATCAAAAATGACAGTGAATCATAAAGTCTAAAAACAAGAGGTACATCATCAATGTCTCAACTAAATAAAGATTGCATACAAGTCCAAAGGTACATTAGAAAATTAGAAATTGGAGCTATATCGTGCTCCCCCCAGACGGTGTTGGCATCACATGACCAACACCTCCTCCACCTAATGGACCTGTACTAGGATCTCACTAATCTCCAAGAAGTGGTTGTGTAACACCCATACTAATGGTCTGAGATTGCAACCTCCCTAACCTAGATTGTACAAAACTCTCTCACCGCTCTAGAGGAATTGCATCATGATACCTGACCCTGTAAAACTCTGCCTCCTGAGCAGTATGACATATCTCTCTAAAATAATTTGTAGACCCGGCAGCCACTACAGCCTGCTATAATCTCTCAGTAACACCCTCAGCCTGATCAACCCGTCATCTCAGGGCATCCCTCTCCGTAGTCAGTGTGTCAATCTGCCCCTGCATCTATCCCTATGCATGTCCCTAGGCCTTGACTTTGGTAAGCTGGGCATGTACCTATTGTACCTACTGCCTAGCTGCATCTCTCTCTATCTTCATCATCTAGATTTTTCCCTGTGCCTACGTGAGTAGAGCCTGAACCTGGGTATGTGCAGGATCATCGTGCAAAAAAAGGCCCTTAAGTGGCAAAAAATTCAGAAAAAACAGTGTTAGGCAACTTGACATAAATATTTGAATAAGTTATCTATATTATTTCAAAAATATGTAAGAATAGAATTTGTAGAAAATTGAATGTAGTTTTAAAATACCAGATTTATTTAAAAATAAATAAAAATCTATTTAGAAAATTTGAAATTTCAATGCAAGTAGTACTTAAATTTCAGGAAAAAATAAGAAGTGGTGTGGTGTCTATCCACCACCCTAACCATAATAAAATGATAATATTTTTTTGTAAGATTTTTATATATGGGTGAGACCCCATGTCCGATGATGCATATTTTTGTAATTTTTTCCAAGTAAATAATTAATTATGAATTTTTATTACAACTTTAGAAAATATAAACTCTCTATTCTGCCCCCACCACCTTAACTTGGTCAAACTTTCCATGAAATTCTAATTTTTATTTTTTAATCCTATAGTATGTGAAGCATAGAATGTGACGCATGTTTTGGGATTCAAAAAATATGATACCGCTTTGAAAGTTATAGATGTTTTCAATCAGCCTACTCCATCGACTTTAGTCATAATTTTAATAGAAAATGAATAATACTATTGATTAAATTCAAATTAAATCATAATTTATATTTTTGGAAAGTTGAGAATCTCCTCTAAAAACCCTTTTCAAGCTTTCATTAATTTTGGGTGAAAAAAAGTCACAGCCACATACCCCATAATATACACTTTGGCACTACGATCCTCGCACATACTCCACTCGCCGTTGATCTTTGTTCAACTCTTTCACCTATATTTGCGCTATTGTTGTGACAGTAGCTTGATCTCCACACGCGCCGTGATGGTATCCACGACGCTTCTCTTGTAAGGCACTTCATCTTCGCGCACATCTGGCCCTGGTCCTCTGCCACCCTCATCTCCTCCCCCATCACTCTCATCACCATCTCTATCCTCACTGCTCTCCTCCTCCTCACTACTCTTCTCATCCTCCTCCTCTCTCTACCACCTCCACCCATGACCTACTACCCCCTCCTCCTCTAACAATGGTGTTGGCTCATCCATAATGGTGATCCATGGGAATGGATGCATAAACATATACTGGGCATACTCTTGTGATATCGACACATCAGTGATCTCTGGATGCACCTCCCAAATGAAAGCCTATAATCCCTGGAAGTTTTGCACTACTGCATCATAAGATAAAACTGGTCCCCACTCTATAGCATCTTGTCGTTGTCGTGCATAATGGGCCACACCCTAGGGCATCCCCTGAACCCTGCCATACTGTCTCAGTACTCTCAGCAGCATGAATCTCTTAATAATAAACTAGGTTCATCCAATCAGGTATATCGACTAGCACAAAAATGGTATCTCTGTGTTGTCCTTTGGCCACTACTTGCAATCTAGATAAGGTAGCCATACCACTGACTCTAAATCATCCAATTTCCTCCTCTAATACTCTAGCTTTCCCAACCTAGGCTGAGCATGTCGACTGGAATAAATGTGAACATATGGCCTCATGGCTAGCCGTTACCTCTCTCTAATTGGCCAAGTAACTACTATATGCTCCCAGGCCCAAACCTGAAGCAATGTGACCCTAGTTGATAAACTTGCTCCTTGCAGATAAACAGCCTGATGCAAATCATGATACAAATGGGAAAGCATACAACAACCCCATGCATATCGAGTGCCATGAGCAATCATGCTCTCCAAGATCTGCCTTCATCCAACTTACAGTCCCTTTGACCTACGATCAGGAACCCTCCAATAAATACAGCTAACACATAAGGCAATGTGTCATACGCATCTACCATGTCCCTCTAGGGAATCTCATAGCTGCATATGGTATCATTCTCAAAAACCCTGTGCAGTGCATCAATCCCACCCTACTCCTAAGAATCATGTATTACAAGCTCTCCCACCACAGGAATCCGTAGAATCTGATATACATCCTCAGGGGTCACTGTGATCTCACCAGTGGGAAAATGGAAGGTGTTATGCACATTGTGCCACCTCTCCGCTAAGATTGTCAACAAACCCCTATTGATCCTAATCTGGGGCATATCGATAAGAGACGACAAACCACATTGTGCGATAACGGTTGTCTCGGGCTGTGTAAGGTGGTGAATCAACTCCCATGTTCTTAGAAAGCACTCTCTAATCTGTAGACTCATCAATGACTCCTATCATCACAAAATCGCAAATCAATCAATCAATCAATCGACATCAATCAGTCAATCAATCAATCAAAATCAATCATCCTATCAATCTAATCAGCTTTGGTGAGACTTTGATCAAATCTCGTGAGTATCAAACAATCAATTCAACCTCGCCTATCATGAGGTTCATCAATCAATTTTAACCTCACCCATCATGAGGTTCATCAATCAATTTTAACCTAGCCTATTATGAGGTTCATCAATCAATTTTAACCTCACCTATCATGAGGTTCATCAATCAAGTCAACCTTGCCTATCATGAGGTTCATCAAATCAATTTAACCTCACCTATCATGAGGTTTATCAATCAATCAATGCACCTTGCCTATCATGAGGTCATTTAATTAATCAACCTATAATTGATCATCACCTATCATGAGGCCAATTATCATCATCCTATCACTAAATCTCACATATCATGAGATCAATGGACATCTAACCTATCAACATCATCAATCATCATTAACACAAAGGTTGACGCTATCAAACATCATCAAAATCAAGGAGTCTAATCAAGCAAATCATCAATCTGGTCTAAGATTTCACCAATGTGCTAGAATAGTATTTCTATGCATTGGAAAACCCTATGCACTAGAAAAATCCATCAATGCACTAGAACAAAGGTTTTATGCACTGAACTATCATATGTGCCATTTCATTTCACATATGCACCTAAACAGGGTCCCGATGTGCCAATTCATCCTATGTGCTACAATATCTAATATATGTGCTAAATAAATTCCTCTATGATCTAAGTTCACAAATGTGCTAAAACACACAATGAATGTGCTATTGTCGGTGCTCTATGCGCTAAAATCACCTATGCACTAATTCATTTATCCAATGCGCTAAAATTTTAATCCTATGTGCTACGTTTATGGATGTGCTAGAACAATCATTCTATGTGCTATTGTGGTCTGTCTATGCGCTAAACTAAATGAACCAAATTTTAAAATGTGGAAAAAGTGGGAAAAATTAATTGCACAAACTACGAGGCATTTTTTAGGGGTACATATCAGAGGTTCATACGTTGTCGAGCAGTTGTGTCGTCGCACACACTCAAACTGATGAGTGTGGTAGGGGATCACCATTCTACTCCAAATTTGCACAAATCACTCTCCCTCTCAAGTTTTCAAATCACCAATGCACAAATGAACTTTTAAACCAACCTTTTTAACCTTTTAAAGGTTAATTAAGTGGCATTTTTATGGGGTTGTTTTATTTTATTTCCAAAGGGGCTTTAATTCATCAAATTGTAACCAGGTGGCTTTAACATCGTTTTTTGGGAGATAAATCATTTTTGAAGCATAAAATTTTGAGATTGAATCATCAAATTTTTCAAAAATTCCAAAAAATCCTAAAAATTTAAAAACTCACCAATTTATCTCCTGAGGGGGGCATATATCCATCATCACCTAAAAATCAACCTCTAGGGCATCAAAAAAAAAAAAATCAACATCAACAACAAATTTTTCTTTGAACCAACTTGTAAACACATTACTTCAAAGAGGGGAAAAATGAATCCACCTAAAATCGATCAAGACATTTAATTAATTAAATACTAGTTATTTAATTAATATTTCATCTACTTATAAATAAATTATCAATTTATTTATATAGTTCATATTTTTTAATTCTCCAAATCTAAAATCACATTCCTCTAATTTAATTAAATAAACAAATTTATATAGTTTGTTTTATTTAATTAATTTTCACTAATCCCAAATTTGGAATTCAAGCACATGTCTACAACTTTTCATGCCACCTCACCAAGGTCACATGAAATTAAATAATTCTAATTTTTAAATTAGAATTATCTTCAACAAACTTTTAACACATGGCTTATTTCTCACACACTTTATTCTTCTCATCTATTTGGCATGTTGTCTTTGGTCAAGGGAACATCCTTCTTGATTCTCTCCATCTCCACCATTCATCCCTCATGTTTGAATCTGGACCGTCGATCGCTACCACATCACAAGATGCTTGGAAGATCCTATAAATACAACCCTTTTCTATAGCATTTGACATCCCACATTTGAGTAAACTTATTATGCAGGAATAGCTTTGGAGCATTGGAGCATTTAGAGTCTTATAGCATTGTTTATCATTTTAACAAGCTTTCATTTTAGCATCATAATAACTTAGAATCATGTTTTTCTTTATAGTTGCATTTTAAATCATGTTTTTCTTTATAGTTGCATTTTAGATTACCATATCAATGGTTATTTGAGCATATACAAAATCATTTTAGCTTCTTATCATAGCATTAGCATCATATAATCTAGTATCATTATCCATTTATCAATATCGCCATTATCATAGTATCATGGCTTTCATCACATAGTTTCATGTAGGAACTTGGATTTCTTGCATTTAGAATAGTATCTTGTTTCTCAAGTTGTCATTTTAACAACCATAGTGCACATATAAAATTATCTGAGATCCAATATGGTTTAATAAATTTCCTTGAGAATAGAGAACAATGGAATGCTTTTAAAGATTTATTTAACTACAATTTAGAGTAGTTTCTTTTATTCAAATATTTAATATAATACATCTCATTAATGTTTGTGTTGATTTACTAACTCTCCCACATTTCACACACACAATGTGTGTTGTTGTGCTAACATTTGTGATGTAGGATTTTAATTCAAGAAAGTAATTCAAGTCCTATCTTTCAAGCATTCAAGATCCATATCCATTGCAACCATTGCACACAAGTTTAAAAAATTTATAAGGGTTTTCTGAATTGTAGCATTACATGTTTCTCATTCACCATTTCCTTCATTATTGCTATTTCATTTCAAGGTTTAATTACCAACAAGGGGTTTTACTAAGGAAAAAACCCCGTTCACTAACAAACAAGTTTTTTCCATCTTGCATATTTGTGATTGCAGATCTAGGTTGAAGACTTGAAGATCACTTAGAGTGAAAAGTTGTATTACAAAGTTGTCATCTTTGCAGAAACTCACCTACAGGCTGAATTCAGAAGTTTTAAAACCTGAGATCGGAAAGGAAGCAAGTGCATACCTTGGAGCTTAGGATCCTGTTCAAAGTTCGTAGAAATTTAGAATGGGACTAATATGCCATCTTGGGCATCTTAATTCTCCCAAGCATATCTTTCAGAGATTCCTTCAGATTTGGTTCTGACATCTGAGACTCTGTATTTGCCTCGAAAAATAGCAGCAGGACTAATACGCCATTCTAGGCATCTTAGTCCTCCACAACACTTTTTGGAAACATCTTTACATTTCCAAAATCCTCATGGCATCTCTAGACTTTCTAGGTACACATATCATATCTCCCTGTTGCATAATTTCATTATTTGCATCTCTCATTTAGCTTACATTTCTAGTTATAGGTCATTTTGTATATTACATTATTTTTTCCAACATTTCCTTTTCCAAGCATTTGCTTGGTGGTGAACCCATTAGAACTTAAAGAACCCCCTCCTAGGTCCTTCCTAATTGTGAATTGACTCACCTTGTGAGGTTGTTAGTCAATCCAATTGGGACTCCTAGGACATTAGTGAATGATTGAGTGGAAAAAGAGTTATATCTCTAAGAGTATCCATTTTTATGTTCATCAATACTAAAGCAGTGAATGGGAAGAGGCCCATCATCAAGGCGCTAGAGCCGACTCCCCTTGTTGTCTCTCAAACTCTTCCTCTTGCTCCTGTTCAGGAGTGTTTCCCTATACCAGAAATGGTTGTGATGGAAACCCCTATGGTTGAGCAGAAGCCTTTCATCCCTTTGCAACTCCTAGCCTCTAGCTCATAGAGTTTTAGAAACTACCTTGCACATGAGCTCAAGCATCCACAAAAGGCTCTGGCAGCTAAGTAGGCTGCTTTACAAAAAAGGGAAGAGGAATCGACCACCCCGTATCAAGGCCTCCAACTGTGTCCTCCTCTTTCCTCCCCTCTACTTATGTTCAATCAAGTTGAGTCTCACTTCTGGCTCCTACTATGAGTGTGAATGTGCCTAACCCTAAAAAGATGTAGGCATTTATTGTTCCTTCAGTTGAGCCACCCCTATTGATGTCCCTTTTGGACATCCCTCCATTCCCTAAACCTTTGGACATGTCGAATACCTTGGTGGTGTTCATTGCGGTTTTCTCCTCCTTTGTTGTGCCTCTTGCCTCATCTGTGGGTATTTCACATCTCCCGATGAAGTAGAAAGTGTAGGTTGTCCCTTCTAGCAATGGAAGGCATAAGAGGAGACCATCCTCTCTAAAGGGTGGTCCTATGCTAGCTTTTTTGTTCTAATAATGGAACAAGTTTCGACTTCTCTTGACTTTGTCACCACTCTCGTGTCGCTCGATGAGCCAAGCGGTGAATCCTAGGTGTCATCCTCCCTATTCATTGACATATGACATGGCACTCCTATAAATTGCATGTTCAACTCTTTGGATGAAGTTACGGCCTTGTCGGTGATCTTCACAAAATCATGGACAATAGCTCCACAAGAGCTAAGCAGAGAAGACCTTACAGGGGCTTCTTCCTTAGCCCTTGTTGTAGGAGGGTTGAAAGCTCCTCCCCTTAATATTCCACCACTGCATCCTTGTCTTCCTTCTCCTTATAATGATCTAGATTGGGAAGTGGATGACCTCTTGGTCAATGAGTGTTAAGGGGAGACCTCTTCTTTATATTTAGATTAGATGTGTGTGTGTGTGTGTGTGTTGTGATGTGTTTCCCCATGCTTGTGTTATGTGTTTCTAGATGACCCTTGTCACCCTTGTTGGTGCTTGGATACAGGAGTGATTTTTTGTCATAAACCTTCTTCTATTTGTATCATCATTCTTCCTCTATTATGTGCTTTAATTTTTGGAAAATCAGGGATGATGCAAAGTGTAGGGGGCATTTAGGCTTCCCTTCCATGTTGACCCAATTTTTTATTTTTTACTTTGTTTTCTTGTGTATTCTTCACATGGTCTGGTATAGTACAGGGGGTTGATCTGGCAGTTTATTTATATACTATTATTATACTATATATATGTGTGTGTCTGTGTGTGTATTTATATATATGGATATATGTATTTATATATATGTATATATGTATTTATATGTATGTATATATTTATGTATTTATATATGTATTTATATATGTATATTTATGTATATATGTATATATATATATATATATGTATATATATATGTGTATATATATACAGATATATATATATTCATGAGCAACTTTCACCCCAAAATATCAGACTTCCCATGTGTCTCTAGTTCGTTATGTTTCTTTCTCTCTTTCGCTCTTTTCTTATATCTCTCTCTTCTTTGCTTGAGTTGTCCCTCGCAGGTGTGACAACGTCGTTTCTATGATACTTCAATTTTTAGAAAACACATTCATTTCCAATGAATCTTCTCTTGAAAATCCTTACAAACCTTTTTTCAAAAATCACATTCTCAACTTGGACCCTAGCGGAACGTGTTTCCTTCATTGTGGGTTCACAAAGAATGAACTTGACAACTTTCCTTTGAGGTAGGAGAATAATTTTCCTGCAGGAGAAGCCTCGACCTTCCCTCCATGAGGGGGCATCTTCTTCCTTTTGAATTCCTTGATGAAGTGAACATCTTTTGAAAGGATTCCTTGATGATGAATTCATTTGAGAAAAAATGTCTCTTCTACACTTTCAAACAGCACGTCCCTTGAGTGGACCCCTCTTCTTTTAAAGGGTTCCCGAGAGACCCCTTTGAAAGCCTTCCAATTCCATGACTATATTTGTGACTATCTGCTTGTTTTCCTACATGGTTGCTTTGTTTTTTGACATGTTTTATCTGCAGATTAACATGTTGCTTTGTAGGTGTGCCTGTAAAGCCACTTTCCAAATCCAACTCTGTGAAGTCCCCTTACATATGGGATTCCTTCATGAGAGAGAACTTGGGGGTTGCCTTCTTGTAGGTCTACGATCCTATAAGGCACTTACTACATTGGGCTTCCTTCATGAGAGATAACTTGGGGGTTTCCTTCTTGCAGGTCTACGGGCCTATGAGATGCTTACATCCTGTGAGATTTGTCCATCGTTGGTCCAAGGGCCTTTGGTGTACTTTGTGCAACTTCATATTTATGCAAAGCTATGGAGTCCTTTTGTTCGAAAATCCATAAGGAGAGTACCTATGGAGTCCTTTTCCTACCCTATTTTTTTGAGTTCGCCAGATCATGGTCTACTCCCTTAACGATTTAGGTATACATTTTTAACCCTTTGACCTACTTTACCAAACACTCATTGATATTCGTGTTCACTAAAGTGGGGGAGAAATGTATAGGAGTGAATTTGCACCCCTTGGGAAAAAACCCCTTTCACATACCTTCACCTTAGAAAATCAAATTTGAAGGAGAAATTCCACATCACCCATCTACCTTCCATCCACTTGGCATTTGTCCTATGTGTCGGTGAGAGAATATTTGTCAAGGACGCAAGCATGGCATATAGACATTTGTGTGGGGCATTTTCATCCCTAACTGATTCATGTATCTGAAGTTGGTAGAGGCATTACACACTTGATTGGGGTCAACCTATAACATCCCTCTTCAACTAGCTAACTTGAAAATGGCTTATTCCTTCTCATCCCACCTTCAAAAAAAATCATCTCACCTTCATTTCATCTTCTTTCAAACTCTCTACACACTCAATCACTTCACTTCTTCACTCTCAAATAGTAGTCCAACATTCCATTGTGAGCATTGCAGCAACTTTGAAACTCCATCAACTCCACATTGCAAGTGTGGGGCAAGCCATAGAAGTGTGGGCTTGGAGTCTTGTGAGACCTCCCTTCATCACTGCCAAGGTTGTAGTGACTTTTCCAAGTCCATACCTTGCATTTTCCCTCCATTGGCTAGTGAGATTTTGGGTGGAGGTGGTAACGTTTCACTCCTCTCCTTTTTGATTTGATAGAGTCGCATAATATTGTTTTGTAGTGTTCATTGCTATCTTTTCTTTCTTTATCGCATATTCTACTTCATTGCTTTTTGGTTGTCTATGGAGGTGGAAACACCAAAATGGGGATCTAACTAAGGCAAGCCCCTATACAGCCCCAAAAATTTTCCCCTTCTTGTTTGTTTGTAGGTGAATGTGTGTGTGGAGCTAGCTTGCAAACTGGTGCTTTTGTTAGATTATCTTTGTCACCCTAGTTTTTATTTACTTGCTTTATCATCTTTGTCTCTACTTTTTATACTTTCTTGTTTTGTTTTTCCTGTCACAATCAACTAGCTAGGTTGTCAGTTAGTTTTTAATTAGTTTTTATTGTACTTCCTATTTTTTGGTTGTACAGATGCAAACGCACGAGAGAGACATCCCAGAACCGTTTTTCCATCGTCGGATAGAGAACTATCCGAGTTGTAGTATCGACTCCAAAAACTAGCTCACCTAGCCTAAACCTGAAATTTGGGTCTAAAGAGTGACAAAAGTACTACATAGTGCTCTTCATTCTTGATCCCCATCCCTTTAGAGTGAGGTAAGTTAGGGAAGCCCTATGCTCTCGACTCTCTGTGACCTAGAGCCTTGACGTGGTTAGTCCCCCTCTCTTACAGACATATGCCTTACAAACCTCAAAAAATGAAAAAAAAAAAAATTAAAACCCCCTTATTCAAGGAATGAGCCCCTTTTCCAAATTTATTGCAAAAGAAAAAATTGACTCCTCTTTTTAAAAAATTTAACATCCCCCTATAAACACTTTCCCTTTGCCACATTCATTGCAAAAGAAAAAATTGACTCCTCTTTTATAAATTTTTAGTTTGGTAAAAAAAATCCTCCTCCCCCTTGTAAATTGATTACCAAAAAATTGACCCCCCTTTTCAATCTTTAGGATAATAAAGTGGTCAACATAAAATTGATTGTTACAATAATTGTTATTGCACATTTCAAGAAAATTCGCAATGTCAAATAAATTCCTTGGTTGCAAACGTAAATTTCAACTTTGATACTTTGTCAAAGCATTGACCAAATCTCAGTGAAGATAAGAAACCTAAGGAGGTAGCTAATGAAAGAGCTTCAAGCTAAGGGGCCATGTGGGAGGTCGTTGACGGAGTCCCCATAAAATTTTGATCAAGACTATGCAACTGAGATTTGGCATGGTGCTGGTGAAACAGAGAGGCCATGTGGGTGTGGCTTGGAGACGATTGTAGAGAAATTGAATTCTACTAAGCCTGAGTACATGTTGAATGTTGGGTGTAGAAGAGGTCGTTTGTGTGGCATTCTTTGTGCCCTCTAATACCCAATACCAATTTCATGACCATCCACAACTACTTCCCGATGAATTCAAATTCCTTTCTATTCAACAACTTTTTGTTGATGTTTCTTGTAGCACCCTTGAGGATGGATTGTGGTTGGTGATGCAATATGAGGCATGATGATTTTTTCTCTTTTCATGCATAGAAAAATCTATAAAGAGAAACCATGTATGGGAAGGTTGCTTGAGGTGTAGGATCTGAGCCTTTTTGCATTCACCAATCTCCAGTGCATTCACCATATTGTAAATCAAACTCCAACACATTCACCAAGCCACCCTCAATCAGCTTACAAAGGAACACCTTAGGCAACTTACAAATAACAGCCAAATTTGACCTTTAAGATTGTCCTTTTCCTAGTTTTTGAAGTTAAGTAATCAAAATGGAAATGATAGTGAAAGTGGAGCAAGTCAAATCTATAAAAGAGAATCCATGAATGGTCTCTAGCTATGTGGGAGTTGGTGAAGGGAGGGTGCCACTAAACATTACAAAAGTAAAGTTGCAAGACAATAACAATAATTTCAGGTTGATAGGTCAAAACATAGGTTAAAACATAGGTTATTCTATGAAATAAGTTGAATCTCCAATTTCCTATAAAACCACAAAATAATTTCTTGCAAAAAATTGTTTAAACACCCAAATAGAGAATGCCAAACTAATGCACAAAAGGCCAATTTTTTGAATGCCATTGGAGAATTCCAAATAATATGTGTAGGTTTGGTGCTAAATTTAATGGCTAAACCAGACATTATAAGACAAAAAATTACACAAATAAAATTCCCCCTGATTTCTATGAATCAAAAAAGACCATTCTTCCAAACATGATGACCACAAAACCTTCAAATAGCCATTTTTTTTGCAATTGGCCAAATCAAACCTACAATCTAAACCACACAATGGAGATCAATTTACATGCAAATCAAATTGCATGGAGCTCTAGTTAGGCTTGATGCAATTTTCAAAAGGTTTTTTTGTTGCATGGCTTTGATACCATATTAGGATTTTCATCCAAGATCGTGACAGCAAAAACCTTGTGCTTCCACAAAGATATGTACTTGCACACAATGATCGACCTAATCATATTAGAGTTAATTTGAATGTACAACATGATCTTGCCTATATATGCAAGGAAGAGGAAATCCACCTATGATGTGGATTCGCAAGTGCCCCATGAAGTGGGACAAATGAGTAGACAAGTGTCCTATAGGTGTCAACCTTAGGATCACTTGGAGTGTGCAAACCAACAACCTATTTGACCAAGTCATCAACCTTGATACCAAGTGTTGAATGATCTTTGAGGTTAGGTAAAAATTCTTCCAAACTCAAAAAAGGTAGCACATGAGGTTTACCAAATAACTTGGTAGCCTCTAGAGGTCTAAAAGGTTGTACATTCAGTTAGACAAGACGTTGTTTAACCTCATCAAACTAAGTACACTTAAGTATAGTGAATCTAGATAAATTATTCACTCTAACTCCTTTTATCTAACTTTAATTCAATCCTTAACCCGTTTGTTTCCTATCATTCAGGTGGATTTTTGTTGTTGATGAACGCACACCGCAGAGATGTCTATGTCCTGTGTGAACATCCCAACTAGATTCTCGATTGTAGTAGCCATTGAGATGTTACATTTCCCACCTACTAGCGAATGTAACGCCTTTGCTAGCTTTTAGACATGCTGGGATGACTCTTGCATGCTCAAAACTCTCTAAAACACTTCATTTTTTAATCTCTCTCTCTCTCTCTCTCTCTCAAGGAACATTCTCTTTTTCTCTCATCTTCATATTTTTTCTATCATCTCCATTCCATTTCCTTTTCTCTCATAGCTAGAGTATGTTGGATTTTTGGCATTACCAACAAATCTTTCTCAAGTTTGGAGATTGTAGCCTCTCCCTTTCAACATTCTCATATTGCTAAAGGAGGTTAACTATGATTTCTTCATTGTATTGTATTTAATTTAGTTAGCGTATTATTTTAGTATATTTACTTGGTTTTCTATCACATCTATTTTATTTATCTCTATCTTGTTTGGCTATCCATGGAGGTGGAAACACCAAACCATGGATTTGACTAAGGAAAATCTCTAAACAACCCCCAACATTTTTCTTGGTCTTATGTGTGTAGGTATTGAAGATATTTCTTTGCTAGAGACTTCATCTCTTGGTTCTTTGTGAGTGTTTTCTCCCTTTCTCTCATTTTATCTTTCATATACCATTTAGTTTAAATTACTTTGAAGTATGTTAATTTTTGTCATTTTATCACATCTTAAGAGTTCTAATTATTAGAACTATTAGCAGTCGCTTAGCTATTCTCTAAGAAATTCTCATTTTTTGGTCTGTATGAGATGCCAATGCACCATGAGGACATCTACACATGGCATTAACGTCATTGGTTGAGAGCTCATTAGTTTTTCTAGAAGACCTCTGTGACCTGCTCTTTCAATTTCTGGAACTCTCCCCTCTCATTTCAAGATTAAACATAAAAAAATACCCTTCATCATTTTATCTCGTCACCTAAACTGTGTCTTTTGAGGTAGTTGAGGTTTATTTGATCCTTGAGACCCTATCATCTCGAGAGTTGTAAATCTCCTCCTCTATATTTTAGTGAACCCCATGTGAACTCTCCTTCTAAAACCATGGTCATTTAAAATTTAAAAAATCTTTATCTCTTTTTAAGTCCTCTTGTTTCTTGGGGTTGGCAAGGTTTTGCATTGAAAGTGCGCCTCTATGAGATTTACAACTCAATCTACTACATTTGGACACATAGTTAGAAGAAGCTTGAGGCCTACCATACCCCCTAATAGGTATAGTCCTACTAGAATTGGTCTAATTTTTTTTGGGAATCTCAATCCTTCAATCCCTCAACTAGCATTTGGTGATCATTTTCCTTTGAATTCTCCTCTAGGGTCTCCCTCCTCTGAAGATTGTGAAGCTGCTCTTAGGGTCCCCTTTGAGGAGGTTCAATCTTTGGAGGAGAGACTTAAATAATTTGAATATTTTCTAAACCATGGTAACTTGTACACTCAAGATGTTCCTATTGTTAGTAGTATGAGAATCATCAAGACAAGTGGGTAGCTCCAAATCCTCCCTTGTGGAAGCCCTCTAATTAAACTAATCCATGTCCCTAAAATGGTCTACCACCTCCTCCTCCTAACATGACAATTTGTACATAATACATCAATAACTATTTATTAAAATATATAATTTATATTTAACTTTTATGGATCCTCTATACAAACCCCTTTTTTATAAACTGTCAAATACACTTTAAAATATATATATTTTAATAAAATAATAGACTGAATAACTTCTAATACTTAT
This sequence comes from Sequoia sempervirens, assembly GCA_007258455.2. Lineage (NCBI taxonomy): Eukaryota > Viridiplantae > Streptophyta > Pinopsida > Cupressales > Cupressaceae > Sequoia > Sequoia sempervirens. Next base: position 36,367,365 of record VDFB02000017.1, on the reverse strand, counting down.
TAAATTTACACCTTATGTAATAACCCACAAATAACTCATACCTCTTTTAATACTCATGTTACAATCTTCATTTTAGGGTACCTAATTATAATCAAGACATCCTTCATTCACATTAATAACATTCTCTCATCTAGATCACAGATTTTTTTATTTTTTTTATTATTCATGTTAAACTACCTTTAGTTTATGGGACCACCTTTATTCAAGAAATTCCATGATTCATATTAATAAGATTCTCTCATTGCTGCATTTTTATTTCTCCAACGTAACTATAATACATTGTGTATTTGTATTGTTAAAAACTGGAAGAAATGAATATAAAAACTGTCTTCTGTATTACAATACAAATTGATAACATCTTGTAAATTGATGGATCGTTGATCCTTCACAATCAGATGTATGGATAGTTTCAGTTATTTTCTGTTTTATTCACAGCAGGGACGCAGCTAAGCTTTTAAGGCTGTACAACTCGTGGGGGAGGCCCGTTTAGTTTATCCTTTTGGAATATAATGCCGCAGTTCTCGGTCTATCTAGGACTTTTGAACAGAAAAGGCATTTCTATCAGCAGTCTAGTTGTGGGTTGGTACGCCGCAAATGTGGTCGGTTCTCCAAACTCACAGATCACTTTAACGACCATGCCGACCACATGCAAAAATATGAAATATTCGAAGTCAGTCAAGTCCTCCACCACGTCCATATATCCACCCCCAAACACCCATGTCTTCACGCCGCCCTGCAAATCATATCCACAAGCATGGCATCAATCTGCAACATTGTGTGCGCAAAGCTGGCGTCACTTCACAATGCTCTGAAGCAGCTGCACGGCTACAGACCCGGAGCCTCAGAAATGCTGCAACTCACGCTACGCCCCTTCCGCGAGAGTGACCTCGATGACTTCTATGGATGGGCGGGGGACGACGCAGTGACCCACTTCATGACATGGGACGCCTTTGCCACCAAGGAGAGCGCAAGGCAGTTCCTGTTGACTGTGATAATCCCGCACCCGTGGGTCAGGGCCATCTGCATTAATGATAAGGCCGTGGGCCACGTTCTGCTCAGACAGGGCACCGGGATTCATAGCTGCCGCGCCGAGCTGGGCTACGCCGTAAGCAGAAACTACTGGGGCGTGGGCATTGCTACTGAAGCTGTCATGCGGGCTGTACAGGCCGGGTTCTCGGAGCTTCAGGGACTCAGACGTATAGAAGCCACGGTGCTGCCTGAGAATCTGCCTTCGCAGAGGGTGATGGAAAAGGCTGGCTTTACTAAGGAGTGCGTACTTCGACGTTATCTTAAGATGCATGGGAACGTCCGAGACTGTATTCTTTACAGCTACGTTTTACCCACTGCTTCGTCTTCTTCTTGATCTTGTGAGATCGTCCCCACTATGGATGTATTACCAATGTTGCAGTCTTTGGGTTTCTGTTCGGAGACTGTATGGATATATTTATAGTATGCTAAAATAAGATGAGTATATAATCTTCATCGCAGTTGAAGGTAGTACCTAGTGGGTATCTCTATTCCTAAGATATTAGGAGTATGGGTAGGTATTGAAGTATAATTAGTATTACTATTATAATTTAAGGAATGCAATGTATATTAGCATCAAATCTTATTTATAAGTATAATTAGTATTATTAGCCGATAGGCTATTATAGGGGAGAATTCCACCGGAAAAGTCTTATTGTCTGATGCCGGAAAATATTTCAGGCCTTTCCCCGCCGGATTGTAGGTTTTTGGTTTCGATGATGTAGCGTATTGGTAGATCGGTAACATTAAAGCCTATTATTTCAGGCCTCTTTGCACGATTAAAGCTCGATGGCCAATGAGCTTGACCAATTGTCCGCAAAATATGCTACCCATCTTTTCCAACGTATAGAAAAAACCAAAAGGCCAACAAACAAATCTTCAGATGGCGTCAAATAGATCTTGGCGTAGAAAATGTGGTGGAACAGGCGCGTGTGAACAAAGATTTCGGACGCTTCCTTATGTCAGTAGGTATGGCTCACATCGTTACACAACATTTTTTGGGGTCTGCGTGCTTTCCTTGCAATTTAATCAGCTACCAAAACCTCATTGTAGACAATAAATGCTAATAAAATTTATATGGCTCTCACCTGGACGCTGCATGTTTCATCCATGTGATGCCGGTGGACTATTTCGGTTGGAAATCTCTAGCGTACGATGTACAGTCCACTACAAATTACCAGGCATGGCCATTAATTAGGGATGGCACCGCATCCATTTTCCAGGACTCTTCACGTGAAAGGAGGGGAGTTTGCAGGTTGCGCATACCATACTCCCTAGCACCCATTTCGACATAGGCAAGAGGACGCTGGCAAAAGCTGTGGAGTTCAACTTTATACCTATCAATTACATTTGCTTGAAATTTTTAAAGCTTTTCAACAAATCCATTTTGTGCATCCTACAATTATTGCATTCCTTGAGTACACATTACTCGGAGGCATACTGTCCTTGTGCCTTGTCTATGCATCCACATTTTTGCATACATATCTACCAGGGCAGTTGGCGCAGGTAGAGAGGTAGAGTGGACGCTGGCAAAGGTTGTGGAATCTAAACCTGATACAATTTATGCAAAATCTTGAGGTAAGTTACCGGCCATTGTTTTTGTGATTTTGTTTTGTAGTTTCTGGAATTTGTAGGTAGCAATATCCTTTTTCTGCTGTGTTTTACTTCATTCTAAAACAAATATGTTAAATGAAAGCTTGGTTCTGTGGCTTCGTGTATGGGTTTTGTGATTAAGTCTGGTTCAACAAAAGGTTTTTCCCACAGTTTTTCCTCTGAGGCTCTCCTTAGTTGCAAGGTGATGTCTATGGCATGATTTCCCTTGTAGGTGGTCTCCCATTTCTTAGACCGCTAAAGAAATGGACGGAGAGGAAAGCTGAATAAAATCAAAATTAGAAAAAAAAGAAACTTAAAAATAGATGAATAAGGGGGCGGTGCGCTCTTTCTTGTGTTTTCAGACACAAGACATTCCAGTTGCAACGCCTTAAGACATGTGAGGACTTGCCAGAATCATCCTCAATGTATAGAAAACATTTGAACATGGATTAGGGAATCTAGGTTTTTAAAATGTGCTCCCTCCTTTACCTGTGCTACTGGGCAAACAAAATAATCTCATTAAGTAAAATAACAGAAAAAATAAAGAATTAATGAAAGAATAATCTTTGCTTTAAAGAAAAGAACTATGCCATCCCCTTATGTTCATCCATGCATTGTGGCCTAAATCTTAGTAGGTAAGGGAAGTGGATTAAGTTCAAAGCCGCTCTCATGGCGCTGCTACCTTCTTCACACTATCCTTACCCAAAATTTCGACCTGAGCAGTGAGAAAGAAGCTTAAAATGCCTCTCTAATATCATTTCCAGGTCACCGCCTTCCTTCCTCACCGTGCAGCAGAGAGAGTTAGGGTGTGAATAGAATAAAAGAGAGAATTAAATTAAAATAGCATTGGCCAGTGGACTCCAACAAGAAATTAAATCCAAATAAATTAAGAAAGGGAAAAAAGAAAGCTTAATCTTCCAAACGAGGCGCATGAAGGACTCGATTGGGTACGTGGTGCATTTATCCTATAACAAGTGCAATACAAGTGATAAATCTGCATTCCTATTTAGGTTTGAAGATGCACAATAGTTTAAAAGTTATATAGAAAATTTATTTATTGTTTTACCTTGGAAGTTACTAAAATTAATGCACTAGCATAGCGCAGGATGGGAAATATAGGAAAATAAAAGAGAAGGTTTGATAAGCACACCAGATATAATGGGTTATAGTGAGATTGGCTAATTATCTCACTGATTTTTTATTTTATTAAAAAATAAAGAGAACCTATGTAGCAGAGAGTATGGACTTTAGGCGAGAAAAAAGAAAGGATGTTGGTAGAGAGTTCATATAGTGGGATTAGATCTAAAAGTTTGAGGTGAACAGGTGATTTACAGAATTAATATGCCATTTTTTTAATTAATGAAATTAATCACCGTTGTTTGAAAGAAGATCCAGCAAATAAAATATTAACTATCATTGATCAATATTTGGTTATAATATTGTTAAATTATATTATTATTATTATTTTGGTGTGGCTTTTGTCTGGATAATAAAAAATATTGTTAATATTGATATATTGATATGAGTAAAATTAATAATATTAGTATTTTATTAATATGAATATTTTTATTTAGATTTGAGTTATTAGATTGGATACTAATGTTAAATGCAATCTAAATTTTATTATCTACATCACTAATAAAATTAGTGATAATAATGGGCATGATATTCTATTACAAATTTAGAGTATAATAATCAAATATTAAAAATGATACTTATATCACTAATATTGTTACATTTAATATTTAGTATAATATTATATTATCAATTTTAAGAAGAAATCATGATATCATGGGAAACTCCAGTATATAAAATAATAATCAAGGCAATAAAAATATTAATGTAAATCATGAGTTTTAATTTTTATTTTAGCAATAGAGGTTAACATGATTATAATACTAGAAATAGTCTTAAATGAAATATTAGTAGTTTATTTAAATAATGTTATCATTTTAAAGTATAAACATTGATGCGATATCCATAAAGATAATGTTGGTCAATGATCAATTAACAATAGTGTAGTATTTTGTTCAAAATTAAATTTAATCTTAATAATATTATTATTCTTTTTTATTTAATGATCAAACAACTACATTGTTAAATATTCAATAACATTTAGATTTAATCTCAATAATGTTATTATTTTTTATTCAATGATGGAACAACTATATTGTTGTTAAATATTCAATAACATTTACATAATGTATTTAAAAGGGATTAACGAGGACGTAATCTTTGGAAAGTACAAATATCATAATTACCATTGAAGTAAAGATAGAGATTTTACTGCTTTAACTATTTTAATAACATAGAAATAGAAATATAATAACTATGAGTAAATATGGTGTTGGAAATGAATAACTATGAGTAAATATGGTGTTCGAAATTTATAACAATGAGTAAATATGGCGTTGAAAATTAGTAACTATGAGTGAATATGATATTAATATTAATACTAATTTTGATAAAATGGATTAATTTTAAATGGAGGGTAACTCCATAATAATATTAATTATATCATGGAAATGATAATAATATCATTAAGGAGAATGAGGATATCATAAATGTTCAAATTGTGGAAATAATATTATTATTTCCCTTTGGAAAATAATGAGGAAAATATACAAGGATCAAATAATAGTATTATTTCTCTGGTGAGCAATCAATGATGATAATTATTAAAGAATTATTGTTGAATTTAATTAATAGAAATTTATGGTAATTAAATAATAATGTTAATCTTGAGGAGCACATTTGCAATGAAGTTGCATGAGGCACCAATTCAATGTGTATAGTTTACATGCCATGCTAATGCATGGCTATCAACTATTAGTGGTTTTCATCTTGTGGTTTAAAATTTAAAAAAAAAAATGGTTGTCTTTGCCCAATATGTAAAATGGAGTTTAAGCAATTGACTACATCAATGCCTTGTGGGATTTGACTACGCCATTGTTTCAATGCCTCATGGAGCTTGAGCAATTGACTACATCAGTGCCTTGTAGGATTTGAAAACACCACTATTTCTATATTTGAGAATTAAGCCTTTATGAATAGCAAAGGAAGGGCTAGCATAATGAATCTTCTTTGTGTGGCAACTTCTTAGATATCCCCTTTCCAAAAAGGATTCATCCAAATTGTCCTAAGGACATTATTGTCTAAAAGATGATCAAGAGAAAGGCATAAGAGAATATCACTTGCTTTGAACAACTACAATTGGGGTATATCAAAAATAGGAAGCAGCACAAATAGATTTGTGATTATAAATTGGATGATCATTGTTGTATTGATATTACTAGTGAATTATGGTCTGATGATATAAATTTTCCGAAGTTATCTATTATCCATTAAAGTCATTTTAATTATCCTTTGCATTTCATAAAGTCACCCAGATTTGATCACTATTTTCTTAAAGGGAGATTAGGGATAATTAAAATGTATGCCATAGAATCCATGCTAAACAACACTAGGAAAGAAGTGTATGCTATAGAATCCATGCTACCTAGGTGAAATGTAGATGGAAGAGTTTTTGTATAAAAACAAGTTATTCAATGACAACTTTGAGGATTTCCTAATTTATATATGATTCTTACTGATGCCACTAATGCCATTGACATCTGACTCTATATTGCTTCATTTTATTTTGCATGTTAAAAGTTAGCCTGTAAGCTAAATATACTGACATTTGACTCTATATTGCTTCATTTTATTTTGCATGTTAAAAGTTAGCTTGTAAGCTAAATATGCTAAGCTGTAAAAATTGAACCTTGTCTGAAGGATCTTGTTAGTCCAATCACGGTGCCTTGACTACACATATGCATTCAATGTGTGGTAATTGTTTTGTTCTTGAAAAGGAAAATAAACAATCCTTTTCAAAATGAAAGGAAGAGTAAAATCTCTTTTACAAAAATCTTGGGTTAATAAATAAGTAGCATCAATATTTAGAATCTACCTCTAGAAATCATTTCTTTTAAATAATACACTCTTGTATGTTTTGTTTATCATGAGTAATAGATATTATGCATTGTTGAGCAACTAAAATGTTATTGGTTTCCCTCAACTATAAATTTTCAACTTCTTATATATTTAACTTCTTATGGTAATTTTGTTCATACATTGGGAAAATTTTTTCCTAATAATAGTAATACTATAAATTAAATATGTAGAAATCATTATACAACTCAAAAATAAATTAGTGCTTAAAATATTTCTAATTTTCCTCTTACATAATTATGTATTTTGGCTATTTAGTTAAGCTACAAGTTTTTTTTTCCATAGTTCCACACTTGATCAACACATCTAACCATTCCATTGCTTTTTTTTTGTAGGTCTTGAAGACAAGTGGCATATATCATAGAGCCTCATTGTCAAACACCGACAATTGTATTATATGTAACCAATCTCTTGAGTTAGTGATTTTCATGTATCATAAAATAGTTTTTGTATTATAAAAATATTTTCCTGCAACATGCCCTTTTCCATTATGTTACATTTGGTTAGAAGGTATATCATTAACCAACAACAATTGTACATTATGTTAAGGTATGTTACATTATGTTGTGAAACCATTTAGCATAGCATACCGATTTAAATAAAGTTCCATTTGTTCATTTTCATAGCATATCGACTTAAATAAAGTTCTATTTGTTCATTTTCAAGTCTTCTGGCATCCCATCATCAAGGAATCTTATCATCAATTGACTTTTTCTATAAATTGTTAGTCTTAAGAAAAGCAATTTACATTTTCTTATGATTTTTTCTGCTGCCCTTCAATATATTGCCAGAGTATATCCTACTATCGGCGTAACCATTGCACCTTGTTGAGGTGCAAGCGCTAGTTATTATAATTCAAGGAGTGCAATCTATATTAGCATCAAATCTTATTTATGTAATGTTATGGTTATTTTTAAATGTTATATAGTTCAATGGTTAATGATAAATTATTGATAATAAAAGTTAAATAGTTATTTATCAATGTTATGTGTAAAATTATTTTTAGTTATTTGAATGTTAATTATTTGATATTTAATTAGAGTAGTTTTATATGAAAAATAATTTTAAAATTATTATAAATTCAAAATACAGATTGAATTTGAAGAGTTATTTATAATATAAAATAGTTAAAAAACAAATTATGTAGTAAAACTTAAAAACCAAATAGACTAAATGTAAAGAATTACTAGCAAGCTAATTCAATAATGTGTATGGAGTTACAAAAGGCTGCTGAAATAGAAGATCAAGTTTCCAATACAAACTTATAAATCACAACAACACCAAAATTATTATTATTATTTTTAATTGCCACCACATGAAGAAATAAAATTTTTGATTAAGTAGCTACATCAATTGATAAGTAGGAGGTATTTTTCCACAGTGTGTCAAATTATGATATTGCTATCAGGATTCAACCGTGTACAATTAAGGACAATCATTATCATGAGGCTTTTTCTACCATATGTTGGTCCAAAAGAACATGTGACATCATGAGCATCATCTTCATCTTTTGTAATTTCAAGGGTATTTATGGTTTATCAAAACACATGTGTTGTCAAACAATTCATTTTGTACTACATTTTGGTGTCAAATCTTTGGTAATTATGGTTAGTTTTATTACATTCAAATTCTGAATTCTGGGAAATTATATACAATAAGTAAATAGATTGATGGTTGTTTGGATAGTGAAATCAGCTCTCTTAGAAATTAACTGAAATATATTGTCTTGAAATATCTAGAAGGATTATTTTAATTAAAGAGGATTTCATGGTTATTTTTCTAACAATGATTTTACAGTACAACTAGCTTGCTATTTTCATTCAAGATACAAGTCATGATCAAAGTCAAGCACATACCAAGAAGATGGTATTCTACTTCAAACCCTCAACCTCACTTAGTTTAGTCTACTTACATGGGGATATTAAGGAAGTTGCTAAACAATTAATATATATCATTTGGTGCCATGAGTAGTGCCATCTAATTTCATAATTTTTGAGTTAAAATGATATTGTATCAATGTATTTATCTGATTGATTGAGTATCTTAGAGTTATTATAAGAGAGAGATTTACTCTTATATTTATGTTGAAAGTAAGTTATAAGAGTTTATGTCAATTTAATCTATATTTTAGCATTTAATTTTTGTTGGCATTGGTTATTTTAGACACGACATTTAAATCCATAATTTTTTTGAACAAAATACTAGGAAGAGATTTGTAAGGTCTGATAGGATCAACATGAAAATCAAAACTGCTCACAATAAACACAAATACAAATAATCTAGTGGTCATTTTTATTGAATTTTGAACTCTTATAAATGGAATGCCTTATAAGAGTTGTGTCTCTTATATTAAGGATAAGCTTTGAACTTATATACTCTTAGTAAATCCTCCATAACAAAATTTTCTATGATCAAATAGATTATTATAGTAGTTTGATAATATATCATGTGAACTTATTTGTGGCTTTTAAGAGAGGATGGACTTAATGTCTTATCTTGAAAAGATTAGAATTGTCACTTTTATTTAGACTAGCTTATTTTATAGTCAAGTCAATAATCTTGTCAAACATCCTTTTATTGTTACTTTAATTGTAAATATGCCTATCTTGAACCAAAAAAAAAAAAAAAATTATGTACCTCTACACATTAGTTATCTAAAATTATACAATTTGATATTAGGATGATTTTATGAGTTGTGTCTTTGTAGTTTCTCTCCATCAAGTTACATCAAGATATTTGTACATGATTTGGTGATATTTTCACCTTTGTGTCATTAACCATGATATATTTCTATTGCACAAAAGATGTAAGACTATGAAAAGGTTCCTAATTTATTTTACAAATTATTTCATATTAATAAAAGGGCTTATTTATTTACAATTCATGTCACATGACCTATCCCAATATCTACACTATGGTCTCTCAAATTGAAGCTACATATTAAATATATGTGCATCTCCATGTAAACATTGTATGATGGATCTCCTTATGCTCTTTCATTGGTAAAAATTTCTACATGATGTTTTTTTTGTTCTTCACATACAAATAACTTATTTGGAGTATGGTAATCTTCATAACCACAGATGATATGACCTTATTAAGATTGGGTTAAAAAAATACATATATTTCTATTTATCCATTTATAATATAAACTACTAAACAGTATCTTAATTTAGTACTATTATATGTGACATGTCTTATTATTTAACTATATCTATGAGGATGTTTCTTATCTTTTTGGTTGTATTTCATATCTTTCTAAGTAAAATGAATAACAAATATTATATCCTTGACTTAGGGGATATAGTTTTAGTGTTTAATTCATAGTTTAACAAATTGAAAGTAGAGACTCTTAAGATCACCATTTAGAAGATTATAATCCTATATTATTTCCTTTAGATCTTGATGCATGAGATGTGAATCATAAAATTGATAATATAAAATTATTAAAATTAAAAATTGCCACTAGGATAGAGATTGTCATTGTCATTTCCCCCTTATTGTATTACCATCCAACTAATCCCTTCATTTCACTAAAGAGAATAGACTATTGTAACTTGAATAAAGTTATACACCTAATATGTATTGGTATAGAATGGTGAAAAAAACTAATCTCTTAGGATTGCACCTAAAGGACATTAACAAATGATAATTATGCTAATATTTTTTTACATTATAGTTGTAATATAGATATGTTACTAAAACACCAAAAAATGTGAATTCCATCAAGGTGTTCAATAAACATAATGATGAATCATTTTTATAAGAGGTGTTCACTCAATTATGTGCAAAATAAGGTGCCAATAACATTTAGAAATACAACCTAAATGTTATAGCAACTATGGGGGAAGTTTTTAAAGCATAAAAAGTTGTGTACCTGGCCAAAAAGTTGTTGTTCTATGCTATGGAGAACTCAGTCACCTTCAGTGGTGAATGGTTCCTTTTATGGTTTCAAAAAACTAATTTCAATATCTTGTTCCTTGATGTTTGCACACTCAAATTCCCTGTTATCAAGTTATGGAAGTTTGTAGTTAATTCTATAGAGCTCTTTATGTGATATTGCACTTTGAATGACAACTTTAGCAACTTTGACAACTTTGCTCAAAATATTTCTCAACTTGATCTTCAACCTATAAATCTACAATCATGCACTCAAGGGAAGAAAAAATTGATGATTTGTTAGTGAATAGGGGTTTTCCTCAGTCAAACCCCTTGGAGGTAATTAAACCAAATGATGAAATGAAGCATGAATATGAAATATGCAAATGAATGTCACCTTGGATAATGTCTTGTGAAGAAAATCTACAAACTATCATGTAGTGGCCATGAAGAATGTAGATCTAGGATCCTTGAATGTGATATGAACAATAGTTGAGTAGATCTTCAATGCTACACTCACTTCTTTAGCTCAAAACATGAATGAATGCATCAAACCCTTGACATGATGATGTGATATTGAATTTTTGCAATAAACACTTGACATATGCCTTGAAATGCCTTATCAATGCTCTTGTAATGCTTTATAATGCTCTTGTAAAGTATTAGGATGCTCTCTTGAAAATATTATATGAAACTATGTAAATTAATCCCTTATTTGTAATAAATTAAGAGATTAACCCTGAAATTCAAAGAATTAAGGCTGACACCAGATCTAGAAAGAAATATTATAAAATTCCCACCAAAATGAAATTCAAAATGGGGGGTCTCATTACGGGAGGACCCATTCACCATTTTGGGTGAATCAGTCTTGGTTAAGTTTACCAAGATCTAACCCTAGGGGATTGAAAGAAGGGTAAAAACCCATTGCAAATCGCCTAAAAAAGGGGGGTTCTATTAAGGGAGGACCCATTCACCATCAAGGGTGAATTGATCCTAGCTAAACTTACCACAACCAAACTTTTCCCAATGAAATATTTTTTTAATTAAATTATGATTGTTGGGATAGATCTTCGAGAGGTGTCATAATTAAGGCCTCAATTTGAATCAAAAGGGCAGTTAATAACTCCAATTAACCACACTTAATTAAGACCACCTAGATAAGTGTGAAAGAAATTTAAAACACTTTACAACACTTAAAAAAGGTACACATTATGTACATTTCATTCGAAAAGGGGCCCATAAGGCTTAATTAAGCAAACATGTCTTAGAAAAGTGTGAACGTGTGTTACAACACCTTTGCAAAGGGCCAATTAAGGCATGTTTTAGTTAAATAAAGGTCCTAGAATAGTGTGAATGTGTAAAAAACATTACAACACCATTCCAAGACATCATTAATCCATCTTTAATGTCAATTATCAAACCAAGCAAGGAAAAGGCTACTTTTTCTATTGGGTATGTGCAGGATCATCATGGAAAAAATAGGCCCTTAAGTGGCAAAAAATCAGAAAAATCAGAGTTAGGAAACTTGATGTAAAAATTTGAACAAGTTATCTATATTATTTCAAAAATATGTAAGAATAGAATTTGTAGCAAATTGAATGTAGTTTCTAAACTACTAGATTTTTTTTTTAAATCTATTTGCGAAAATTTGAAATTTCAATGCAATAGTACTTAAATTTCGTGGAAAATAAGTAGGTGTTTGTCTCACACCCTAACCAATAAAATGATAATATTTTTTAAGATTTTAGAAGTAGAGGACTCATGTCAGATGTGATGCATATTTTTTTGTAATTTTTTTCCAAGTAAATAATTAATTATGAGTTTTATTACAAATTTTAAAAATATAAAAACTCATATGTCTAACCACCTTACCTTGGTCAAAACTTCATGAAATTCATTTTTGTTTTTTAATCCTATATTATGCAAAAGTATAGAATGTGATGCATATTCTGATTCCAAAAATGTGATACCGCTTTGAAGTTATAGATGTTTTTCAATCACCTATAATAATTAGACTTTATTAACCAAATAGAAATGAATAATTATTATTTATTAAATTCAAAGTAAAGCATAATTTATATTGGTGGAAAGTTGAGAATCTCCTTTAAAACCCTTTTCATTTCATCAATTTTGGGTAAAAAAAATTCATCAACCACATACCCTACAAATACCTATCATATCTCCACTTTTTGGCCCATCATGATCCTACACATACCCTATTACTACATTTTTCCCCCACTTTAGTGAGATGATGACCCTATGTAAAAATCTCACTAAAGTAGACATCCAATACACTTAAGTATGCAGCAATAACAAAGATGCATGATCATACCCTGTCAAAGGCCAAGAAAAATAAACAAAAAAAAGGATCAAGCACAATTGTTTGAATGCAATGTTAGATGGGGTTGTTTGTCCATAACATATGTTGCTCACTCTGGGGTAGTGGAACCTCAGTCTATCCACTAGGTGAGTTATCCCAACGAGGTGGAAAATGAGAGAATCATTTTAGCCTCTCATACCATACTAAAGCTATCCTTCTAACAACTTCGATAAGGCACCACAATGTAAATGCTTTTATAAATTCTTTTGAATATCATGTAAAAAATTTATTAAAGGGGACTTTTTTGTGTTTGTGTAACATTCTTCCTCTTAGGGAGCATTGTGCCTAATTTCTCCAAGAAAGGACAAATCAAAATTGTCAAATCATCGCCCATGGGATTCCTCATTTGCATCATGCCATGACAATAGATTGTACACTCTTGGATGGCATCAAACCCAATGACACCACCAAGAAGAGGACACATCACAAGAAAAAAGAAAAATCATGCCATGAAATTTTCCAAAAGATCTATGTATGCCCCCACTTTAAAGTGGTTGCTACACCATCATTGTGAGAAATTGCTTTAAAGTAGCCAATTTTTTTTCCTAAGACATAAGATATTTCCTTAGAAAACCCTATGCCAAGTCATATGTTTCTAAAATAAGCTAGGTCATGAAATAGGAAGGAAGGGTTTCCCCCACAAATACATAAGGGATCTATGGATTTGGGGTTAGTATTTATGTGCTACAATGTTTTCATAGACCATGGAACTATCATCATTCCCCAAATACACGTAGAACTGGAAGAATGGCACAAAGAGAATGAAAACAAAGAAAAATCTTTTCAGGTCAACACAAAAGAAACACAAATGTCTCAACACCTTGCATCATCCCCAAAAGGAAAACACAAGAAAAAATGAAAAAGATAAAGAAAAAGATTTTGGGTCAACATGGAAGAGACATAAATGTCTCGATGCCTTGTGGCATCCCCAAAAGGAAAACACAAGACAAATGAAAAATGATTACAACATAGAAAAGAATGCACGAAAGAGCGAAGAACATCAAATGAAAATGTAATGGGGGATCACATTATGCACATCAAATCACAAAGAAAAATGAAAAAGAAAAAGACTAGTAAGGCACAGGCAAGTCAACCTAAAGTAGGTCATCCACCTCCCAATCTCTGTCAGTATAAATAAAAGGTGGTAAACTATCCAAAGGGACAATTTCAAGTGTCGAACTAGGAAACACACCAAGTTCAACACTCTTTTTAGGAGATTTATCATTTAATCTCATGGAAGAAGCAAATAATGTATTCAACTCATCATGCATTTGTTCATCATTTTTTGCAATATCAATGTCATCATCTAAGTTAATCATAGCAAAAGGTCGAATAACAATGTCCATACAATGTTCTTATTTATGTTGTGGTGAGGGTTGAGAGTCATCATGCATTGCTTCAGGTAGGTTTGGATTATGATTTTCATTATGTTTTTGTTATTTTCTTAAGTTTGCAATCTACGAGCAATAGTACGACGTCTATATATACACTCTCTAGCACTTTGATTTCTTTTTAGTTTAGTGTCAATTTTTTTTTGTGTAAGAGTGGGTTTGTCAAAGGTTCCTTATCTTCCTTGGGAGGAATAGAATAAATGATAGGAAGTTGCTCAATCACTTTCTCTTTGACTTTTTAAACTTGTTTGACTCTAGAAGGGACAATGGGATTTTTTGTATTATCTCATGGTCTCTTGTTGGAAATTGTAGGAGGTTGTTGTATAGATTGTTCTTGTATGGTCATAGGTGTTTTTGGTTCAATCATTGTCTCATCAAGGATAGTTGGTTCGGCCATAGGTTGAGCCATGTTTCAAAGGGATAGTTTCTCTATTTTCTTTTCTTTGATTTTTTTATATGATTTGAAAAATAAAACTTCACGAGGTTTGATAGGTTCCATAGGCTCAGGCCAAAAGTAATCTAGTGAAAATTTCCCTTTTGCTGAGGCTGGATGAAATGTGGTATGATGCATAGTGAAGATGTCATTTCCAAATGAAAATTTTAGATCTATTTGTGCACAACTGAAGGGATGGCATTCATGGAGCAAATCCATGGATAGCCTAGCCTCACACGAAATTGGTCTAATTGTGGGATGATGCATAATGAGACTATTAATGTTTTTGGTCCCACTTTTAAAAGGGAGATCTATCGAGCCTATCATACAGAAAGAAAATTCATTGTGTCTTGGTCCATGATTTTGAGTTTTCATATGTATCTTGATATAGCTCATGCACATATAAGAATTCTTCTGTGATCACATTCTCTCCATAGATGGGATCAATCAATATCCCATTAGTGGGCTTATTATTGATTCGGTCGGCTATTTAAAGAGGACCATCAGGTGCACATTTAGGTATGTCATTTTGTGAGAAAGCAATTTCAAGAGGTTGTCTATTCAAGTCCTTACGAGGTCTAGCTTTTATAAATGCTATCACTTAATTTGTGGGAGGTAATTTCATATGATCATGATCCATGTTAAAATTGTTTTTAGTTTTAGGAGGAGGATTGATTGTGGCATGTATATTGCTATTGTCTTGTTTGTTCAAGTACTCCTAAAGGAAGTAACTAAGTCTCTAGATAATTTGTGTTTTGTTTCAAGTTTTAAGCACTTTCCTTAGACTTTGTATGATAGGAACCAAGATAATTTCAATGCATTCAATAAGGATATGAGATTGTAATTTTTCTAGTTGTTCATCTAGCTTGTCAATAACATCATGCACATTGATTATAGGAGGTGAAGTCATGGGAAATGAAGTATGAAAACTATGAGCCATGGAGGGTTGACTCTCAACATTATCAGAAATAGAGTTAGGATACCCAAGATCCACAACGAGTGAGATATCATAGGATGACATGAGCCTCAAACTACATCTTATAATAGTATTGTGAATAGGACACCAAGTTGTAAAGCTCATGCAAGTTTTACAACCCCAATGTGCAAACCCTAGAGTAACAAAAGGGAAATGCAATAACCTAGAATGAAATGCAATTTTTAGAATTTAAGAAATGCAATTTACTAATTAAACAATGTAATTAGTTGAAAATGAAATGTTTTGATGCAATTTTGAACTTTTAACAATGCACTAAAATGAAGCAATTTAAGCTAAATGCAATGAAATTGATGAAACAGCAAATCAGGAAACTGAAACAAAAAGATAACTACACCAAATAGAAGCTAAAAACTGAAAGTTTAATGTCCTAAAAATGTAGATCTATAGCTAACAAGGACTCATTCACTAGTAGGGGTGAATGGGTTCTGGTTAGGTGTTTTTGAGGTTTTTCTATGGATTTTAGAGTGAATTTTGATGTTTTTTCTGTTGTCAAAAGGTTCAGATTAGACCTGATCAGGGACTTATTCACCAGTAAAGGAGAATGGGTCTTGGTTAGGTATTTTTAAACTATTTTTTAATGATTTTCAAGCTATCAATTATGTCTTTTAGTTCCAGGTTTGAAACAATAAGCTTTAGCTCCAGATTTTCTAGAAATTTGATGTAAAAATGTAATGGATAGATTAAATGCAAGACCTAATTTGAAATAAAATTTTGTTTTGATTTTAAAATGCAAGTGTATGAGATTTAAATGCGATGAAAAATGAGTGTTTTTTTTTTGTAATTATGAGATTTAAGAAGTGCAAAACAATGAAAATCTAAACCCTATATGATATGCAAGATTTCAATGCAAAACAAGAAACCCTAAATGATATCTTAATTCAATGCAAATATAAATGCAATGAATGCTATATTTTAACTTAATATGTAATGAGAGACTCCAAAAATCATAAAATTCCAATGTTGAATAAGTTGGGTTCACCAAAATGAAACACCAAAAAAATGGGATTGCACTAAGGTGTTTGATAAACAAGATGATGATTCACTATTTTTCTAAGAGGTGTTCACTCAATTATGTGCAAAATAAAATGCCAATAACAATTAGAAATGAAACCTAACTATTATGGAAACTATGGGGCAAGTTTTTAGAGCATAAAAAGTTGTGTACCTAGCTAGAAAGTTGTTTTTAAGCTATGGAGGACTTGTTCGCCTTCAGTGATGAATGGGTCCTTTTAGGATCCTATTCCTTGATTTCTACACTCTCAAATTCCCTATTATCAAGTTTTGGATGTTTGTAGTTAATTTTGTAGAGCTCTTTCCGTGATCTTGCACTTTGAATGACAACTTTAGCAACTTTGCAACTTTGACAACTTTGCTCCAAATCTTACTCAACTTGATGTTCAACCTGTAAATCTATAATCACACACTCAAGGGAAGAAAATTTTGTTGATTTTTTAGTGAATGGTGCTTTTCCTTATTCAAACCCCTTGTAGGTAATTAAGCCAAATGATGAAATTAATGAAATGAAGCATGAATATGAAATATGCAAATGAAGGTCACCTTGGATTATGTCTTGTGAAACAAATCTACAAACTATCATGTAGTGGCCATGAAGAATGTAGATCTAGGATCCTTGAATGTGGTATGAACAATAGTTGTGAGTAGATCTTCAAAGCTACACTCACTTCTTTAGCTCAACAACATGAATGCATGCATCAAACCCTTGACATGATGATGTGATCTTGATTGCTGCAATAAACACTTGAAATCTACCTTGAAATTCCTTATGAATGCTCTTGTAATGCTCTACAATGCTCTTGTAAAATATTAGGATTCTCTCTTGAAAATATCATACGAAACTATGTGAATTAACCCATTATTATACTAAATTAGCAGTTTAACCCCAAAATTCAAAGAATTAAGGCCAATACTAAATTGGAAAGAAAGATTATTAAATCCTTGCCAAAATTAAATTCAAAAAGGAGGGTCTTATTAAGGGAGGACCCATTCACCATCTTGGGTGAATGGGTCCTGGCTAAGTTTACCAGCACCTAACCCTGGGGGATTGAAAGGAGGGTAAAAACCCATTCTGAATCACCTGAAAAAAGGGGGGTCCTGTTAAGAGAGGACCCATTCACCATCAAGGGAGAATGGGTCTTGGCTTGAATTACCAAGGCCAAACATTTCCCAATGCAAAATTTTGTTAATTAAATTATGATTGTCGAGATAGATCTTCAGGAGGTGTCAAAATTAAGGCCTAAATTTGAATCAAAAAGGGGGTAAAATAACTCCAATTAACCACACTTAATTAAGACCACCTACATAAGTGTGAAAGTGCTTTAAAACACTTTAAAACACTTAAAAAAGGTATGCATTAGGTACATTTTATTCAGAAAGGGGCCCAAAAGGCCTAATTAAGCAAATAAGTCCTAGAAAAGTGTGAAAGTGTGTTACAACACTTTACAACACCTTTGCAAAGGACCAATTAAGGCATGTTTTAGTTAAATAAATGTCCTAGAACAGTTTGAATGTGTACAAAACCATTCCAAGACATCATTTATCTATTTTAACGTCAATTATCAAACCAAGCAAGAAAAGGTTACTTTTTCTATTACTATAGTTACAATGCATATTCACACACCAAGGGTGTCATGGCATAAGATAATGACTCCCCATGACCAAAATACATACAAGAAAAATTTCACAAGTGTAATATATACACAACCATCATTATATGGCCTCATCATGATGATAGGTAGAGGAAATGGAGTCTCCCATAACCCAATAATAAAGTACATGACTACTATCATCAATATGTTGAAATAAATAAGACATGATTTCTTAGGAAGGGAAGCACCAAGGCTTGAGATCAATCTTTAAATCAATCTGTTGTAAAATAAAAAATAAAAAAATTTAAATGGATGAGCTAATAATAACCTTTTATGCAATTTATGTTATTGAATCTACACTATTTTAATAATTACAGAATTTCACAATTTTAACTTTTAAGTACAAATGCATCTCATTGCATAAATATAAGGTTTATTATTATGTATATTATGATATGATATTAAATTTTACATAGGTGGATGGAGATGACAACATGTGGCACATGTCCCTTAAGTTAGTTATTTTGTGCAATGAATTATATTAGGTAATTAGGAGGCTTCCATGAGTTTATTGTTTCACTCCGCCATTATGTTATTAGGAGATTGTTTGTATAAAGAAGGTTAATTATATCATTGTAATAATATGTGAAGAGTAGAATTTTTTTAGGATGTATCTTAAAGATTATAAAAATGGTGTGGATGGATTTTTGGATTAACTATTTTTAATGGAGACATGAGAAATAAAGGATTCTACACACCCAAGCATATACAATATTGTAGAGAAACATTCAATAGTATTTGAAAATATATCAAAATGACCTCCCAAAATTGGTCATTATCATGTTATTCAAGCAGTGCCAAGGTGTTGAACCACCTAACATTATTCCTTATAGGTATTATTTTAAAAATAGTGAAATTGATAATATAATACAAGATGTTAGAAGAAGATATTATTTATCATAATTATTGTGTTTTTTCTCTCCAATAGTGATGGCACATAAGAAGGATGATACTTGGCACTTGTATATAGACCATAGAGAACTCAAAAAGTACACCATCAAAGATATTTTTTTGTAGTAATAGAAAAAGTAGCCTTTTCCTTGCTTGGTTTGATAATAGACATTAAAGTTGAATTAATGTTGTCTTGGAGTGGTGTTGTAATGTGTTGTACACATTCACACTATTCTAAGACCTTTATCTAACTAAAACATGCCTTAATTGATCCTTTGCAAGGGTGGTGTAAAGTTGTGTAACACACTTTCACACTTTTCTAGAATGTATCTGCTTAATTAAGCCTAATGTGCCCCTTTTCAATTAAAATGTACTTAATGTTGAAATGGTGAAAATTATGTGATCTCTTACACCTTTAGGGTTTTGGAACTAAAAGGAGAGAGACAAATCTCACACACTTCACTTAAGAACAAACCCTTGAGATTCCAATGCAAAGTAGATTGAAATCTTTCAAACGAGATTGTCCTAGGAACTATCTAATGAGGGGTTCACCACCAAGTGTAAACTTGGAAAACATAAAATGTTGGAAAACACAATGTGATATGCAAAATGACCTAGAAAGGCAAGTAAAATGTAATAAAAAGTTATGAAACCGGAAATGTTCACCTAGGAAATTGAAGAAAGAATAATAGAGGTCAAGAATCCTGAAAAATCCAATGTTTATGCTAACTGGGACTCATACACCAAGTTGGGCGAATCATTCCAATTTTGGGTAAACTATGTTGAAACATGTTTCAACCAAAAGGGTATTCAAATCTATAAAAATCCATGTCAAACCTATACACTGGGACTCATTTTCCAATAGTGGCGAATCAGTCCACTTTTTCTTTTATAGGAGTTTAGAACTAGAATATGTGCCTCTCGGTCTGCTCTGCTCTTTTTGATTGATTTTCGGATCTAAATCTACAAATTGACACTTGTAGGACTTCTCCAAGGTTCCCCAAGGTTTAGTGGAAATTTTAGCAACTTTGACACCTTGACAACTTTTCTCCAACTTTGCTTCTTGATAAATTTACAACCTATCCCTACAAATCACACACAAGAAGAGGGAAAAATGTTGTGGGGTTAGTGGATAGGGGTTTGCCTTGGTCAAACCCCTTGTTGGTAATTAAACCCTTGAAATAGAATGAAATATAATAGAGAATGTTGAATGAACATGAAATAATGTTGCAACTCACCAAACCCTAACAATTAGGTGTTTCAAACATGTAAGTAATGGCTCCAATGGGTGTGGATTTGGAATCTAGCTTGATGTTGATATATCTTGAATGCAATGCTTGCTTGAATCACACAATCCTACACCACAATTGTTAGCTCTAAAACAACATGATGGTGGAAACTTGAAGAATTCACTTGAATGCTTGATAACCTGCCCTTGAAATGCCTTGAATGCTCTTGTGAATGCTCAAATGCTTTTGTGAACTATATGCATGAATACTTGAATGCTAGGTATGAAAATGAGAGAAATAAACTTTTATATCTACTCAATTATGCAATAATTCCTAAAATTACAGCACTATAGGTCGACCTCATATCTTAGAGAATAAAAATCCGCTACAAATTTAAATTAAATTTAAATTTTCAGCTAAAGGGGACTCATTCGCCACCCTGGGTGAATCATGAGTCCCACCTTAGGAATTTGAGGTGGGTTTTGGGATTTTGATGTTTTAAATTATATTTGTTGGGATTATTCTCGAAAATACACATAAATAATGCATGTGGATGGAAAATGGGGCCAATTAAAGTATAAGAAATCCCAATTATTAATGACAAACCTAGAGAAATGTGAAAGTGAGTTACAAAACTTTACAACACTCCAATTAAGGAAAGATTAAGGTTGATTTTAGATAAAATTGTATTTATTATGCTTAGTTAATTGATAAACCCTAGAAAAGTGTGAAAGTGTGTTACAAATCTTAACAAAAATTTTACAAGGAACCATTAAAATCTATTAGTTCACAAGGGCCCAAGACCTAATGTGAATGTGTTAATCACATTACAACACTAAGGAAACATTAATCCAAAATCCACAAGAAGGGCCCAAACAAGTGTGAAAATGTCCAGGGATCCATTTTACTACACTACATTTATCCCCCACTTTAGTGAGAGGATGAACCTACTTCAAACTCACACTAAAGTAGAAACACACGCACATCAAGAGGGGTCCAAATGTACCAATGCTGGCAAGATGAGATAACAATCAAGAGGGGTGATCAAGATCCCATGACAAACAAACACAAGCACAAAGGAACACACATGAAAATGATATCAAGAATAGTGAAAAATCACAAGCATACACTACCAAAGATAAGAAGAGAAAAGAATCAAATCAAGCTTTGATTGTTTGTCCAACATGATGTGGATTAGATCTAGGTTGTTTTTCCAAAAAGAAATGCATACTCACTCTGAAGCAAAGGAGCTCCAGGTTGTTCGCCGGGTGAGAAGGCCTAAAAGGTGAGAAACATACACTCATGGCTAAATTATGTAGTCACACACACGCAAGTGGATATGGGGAAAGTCATGCCTCAGATTGGGCTTCTTGCTCGACCATACCAAAGTTATACAGGAGCAGGTCTCTTGATAACTTTAATAAGGTGTCATACAAAAATGGTTTTTGAGCTTCATGAGACAAGAAAAACTTAATATGCTTGGAGCTCATGAACAAATAGGATGGCTCGATAGGCATGCAAGTTGTGTTATGCAAGGTGCCCATATAACAACAAATGCAACATGCAACATGCAAAGAACATTCAAAGGAGTCTTGCTTAGTTCATGTGAGGTCTTAACTTAGGGAACATCGTGCCTAATGTCTCCAAGATAGGACCAATCAAATAATGGAATATTCACAACTTAGGGGATCTGTAGTGTGTCACATCAAGGCACTAAGAGGAATGCAATATGCTAAGATAGATCAAGCTCATGAAGGACATCACACCCAACAAACACATTGTATGAAGTAACAAGGTTGGACTAAGAACCAAGAAAAAGGAAAAATGCAAAAGAATAATGCCAATGTATGCCCCCACTTTAAAGGAATTGATAAACAACATACTGTGAGCAATAACTTTAAAGTAGCAAATGAAAAATGCAAACAGAAAATAAAACATGAGAGCCAACTTGCAAATCCCTATCCTAAGTCATATGTTTCCAAGTGAAGTTGCATCATGGAAGAGAAAGGAAAAAGAAAGGGGTTGCCCCCAAAATGAAAACACCAAACACATAAGGGATCTATGGATTTGGGGTCAATATGTTCTTTTCTGCAATGTTTATAGGAGAGCTTGAAACTGTCATCATCCCCCAAATACACATAGAACTAGAAGAATGACATAAAGAGAGCAAAATCAAAGAAAAACATTTTGGGTCAACATGGAAGAAACATGATTTTTTGATGCCTTGTGTCATCCCCAAAATTAAAACACAAGATAAATGAAAAAGAGAAGATAAAAAGGAAAAAGAAAGAGAAAGAAATCCTTTTGGGTCAGCATGGAAAAGACATGGGGTGTCTCGATGACTTGTGTTATCCCCAAAAGGAGAATACAAGACAAATGAAAAATATAAGAAAAAAGATAAAAGAAAAGAAACAGGATTTTGGGTCAACATGAATGTCTCAATGCCTTGTGTCATCCCCAAAAGGAGAACACAAGAAAAAGATAAAGATAAAAAGAAAAAGTGATGCACAACATAAAGAAGAATGAAGGTACAGATAGAGGAATTTCATAAAGAGAGAGAACATCAAACAGAAAATCATGGGGGGTCACATCACACACATGCAGTCACACAAAAAGAAAAAAGAAAATGCAAAAGACTAGTAAGGAAAATGTGAGTCAACCTATGAGCAAGTCATTTTCCTTGCAATCTCAGTCTGTATAAGTGGAAGGTGAATGACGAACCAAAGGGACAATAACAAATGTGTTACTAGGACAAGGCTAACAAATTCTTTCCCCCACTTAGTGCAAGGCAAGAATGAGCCGAGGTAGGTGATGGGAAAGGTCATGTAATAGTGAGAATAGAATATTCTACAACTATTACATGACAAGGGGTGAAGCAATATGAAGCTAGGAAATCACATGATGCCAATTGTTACCATCAAAGTGAAAGTTTTGCAATATTAACTGGAATGCATGGCATTCATCGATACTACATTCAATAATTTGATGATATGTGCAATGTGGGACTTTTGTATCTTTAGTATATAGTACCTACTTAAAAGTATTTGTAATTTCCTTTCACTTTCAGGTGGTGGACGAGGAGACTTTAGTTTTTCTAACTTGTAAGGTCTCTTACGTTTGCCAGATTCACCATTTTCTTTAGCTGAATATGAAGGAGGACCCAAGGGGATACTTTCATCCTTATCCTTGTTATGATTGATTGGTTTCTCTCTAGGAAGAAGGACATTCAAATTAGGAGGGCAATCAAAGATCACCATACCATCATCTCAAAGCCTTAGATATTCTCTATGAGGCTTTCTATGATGAGAGGGATCTTGATATCCTAACCCCTTTGTGTTTTCATCCATTGGTTTTTGCTCTAGGAATTGATGAATTTCATGTTCACATGTTGTGTCACATCCTTGTTTACTCAAGATTGTGAAACCTTTTCCATATGTGTCTTCAAGATTGATGGGAGTGTTTGTTACTTTGTTATCATAAAATGGTTGAGTGTTTGCTTGTCTAGAGGAACCAAGCTCACCTATTGTAGGGAACTTAGGTTCAACTTTTGTTTTAGGATGTAAGTAACAAAAAATCTCAAGAGGTGATATTGTAGGAAGATCTTGTTGTTTCATGGATGGATAGAAGGATGTATTAGCTTCAAGGTTGTCAAGACAATCATTTAGGAACCTATTCAAGTTGTCATCATCTTCTCCAATGATGTCAACATCATGAGGAGGAAATGAACTATGATTTACAGAAGCATGAGTAAGTTCAATGTCATTAGGATCATTTCCAGAAGCACAACTTGACACATCCACTAAGGACTTTAATGGCATCCAAAGCTTGTTAAAGCACATATCCATGATGCAAATTTTAGATTCTAAACTATGCAACAATGTTGTGAATGCAATTTTGTTTTTAGGCAATGCACAAGTTGAAATTAAACTAAATGAAATGAAATGAATGAAACAAAAAGTCTACAGATAGAAATAGAGAGACAACCACAAAAAACAAAAATCATAAAATGAAGACAAGATGCCAGAAAATGCAGTGTAAAATATGCAAAGGGATTGATTCGCCCAAGGTGGCGATTGATTCTAGCTACTGATTTTTTTGAGAATTTTCAAAAAAATTGAATTGGATTTTATGCTTTTTATGTTTTCTAATGCAAGTCTGAAATGAAATGCAAAATTTTAGAAATTTTCAATGAATTTAAATACAATAATGCAAGCTAAATGAGTTTTTCACTAATGCGAATTTTGAAACCCTAGAATGCAAATTAAACAATGCAATGTTAATGCAAGCTAACTCTAGGATGTAAATGCACTTCCAAATTAGAATTATGATTTCCTAAATCTAGGTTCACCAAAATGAAATGGTGAAAACTGTGTGCTCTCTGACACTTTTAGGGTTTTGGACCTAAAAGGAGAGATAATTTTTGCACACTTCATTCAAGAACAAACCCATGAGATTCCAATGCAAAGTAGATTGAAATCTTGAAAAGGGGATTGTCCAAGGTGATGAATGATATCTAATGAGGGGTTCACCACCAAGTGTAAACTTGGAAAACATAGTGTGAGATACAAAATGACCTAGAAATGCAAGTAAAATGTAATAAAAAGTTATGAAATTGGAAATGTGCACCTAGGAAACTGAAGAAGGTAGAATGGAAGTCTAGAATCCTGAAAAATCTATTGTTTATGCTAACTGGGACTCATATGCCAAGCTAGGTGAATTAGTCCAGTTTCAGGTAAACTGTGTCAGAACAGGTTTCAGCCAAAAGGGTATCCAGATCTACAAAAATCCCTATCATACCTGTATAGTGGGACTCATTCGCCAATAGTGGTGAATCAATCTACTTCTACTTTTTTGGGAGTTCAAAATTCCTCTTGATCTACTCTACTCTTGTTGACTGATTTCCAAATCTAAATTTGCAAATTGACACCTATAGGACTTCTCCAAGATTCTCCAAGGTTTGATGGCAACTTTAGCAACTTTGACACCTTGAAAACTTTTCTCCAACTTTTCTTCTTGATAAATCTGCAACCTAGCCCTGCAAACCACACACAAGAAGAGGGAAACATGTTCTGGGGTTAGTGGATAGGGATTTTCCTTCATCAAACCCCTTGTCAGTAATTATTTACCCTTGAAAAGAAATGAAATAGAATAGAGAATGATGAATGAACAAGAAATAATGTTGCAACTCGCCAAACCCTAGCAATAAGGTGTTGCAAACATGTAATTAATGGCTCCAATAGATGTGGATTTGGAATCTAGTTTGATGTTGATAGATCTTGAATGTAATGCTTGCTTGAATCACACAATACTACACCGCAATTGTTACCTCTAAAACAACATGATGATGGAAACTTGAAGAATTTTCTTGAATGCTTGATAACCTTCCCTTGTAATGCCTTGAATTCTCTTGTGTATGCTCAAATGCTCTTGTGAGCTATATGCATGAATACTTGAATGCTAGGTAGGAAAATGAGAGAAATAAACTTGTATTTATACTCAATTATGCAATAATTCCCAAAATTATAACACTACAGGCCAACCCCATATCTTATAGAATAACAACCTACCAAAAAATTAAATTAAATTTGAATTTTTAGCTAAATGGGACTCATTCTCCACCTTAGGTTGATCGGTCCCACCTAAGGGGACTCATTCACCCATAATGGCGAATGAGTCCCACCTTAGGAATTTGAGGTGGGTTTCGGTATTTTGATGTTTTAAATGATATTTTTCATGATTATTCTAAAAAACACATATAAATAACACCTTTGGATGAAAAATGGGGCCAATTAAAGCATTTAAGAAAGCCCAATTATTAATGAAAAACCTAGAGAAATGTGAAAGTGTGTTACAACACTTTACAACACTGCAGGTAAGGAAAGATTAAAGTTTATTTTAGATAAAATTGTATTTATTATGCTTATTTAATTGATAAAACCCTACAAAAGTGTGAAAGTGTGTTACAACACTTCACAACACTTTTACAAGGCATCGTTAAAATCTATTAGCACAAGGGCCCAATACCTAATGTGAATGTGTTAATCACATTACAACACTAAATCAAGGTAACATTAAGCCAAAATTCATAAGAAGGGCCCAAAAAAGTGTGAAAATGTCTAGGGATCCATTTTTAGTACACTACATTTAGCCCCCACTTTAGTGAGAGGATGAACCTACTTCAAACTCACACTAAAGTAGACAAACACGCACATCAAGAGGGGTCCAAATGTACTAATGCTGGCAAGATGAGATAACAATCAAGAGGGGTGAGAAATCCCCTAGGATCAAGATCCCATGACAAACCAACATAAGCACAAAGGAACACACATGAAAATGATACCAAGAACAGTGAAAAAGCACAAGCATACACTACCAAAGAGAAAAAGAGAAAAGAAAAGAAAAGAATCAGATCAAGCTTCAACCATTTGTCCAACATGATGTGGATCAGATCTAGGCTAGTTGTCCAAAAATAAATGCATACTCACTGTGAGGTGATGGAACTTCAAGTTTTCCATTGGGTGAGAAGGCCTAAAAGGTGAGAATCATACACTCATGGCTTGTATGTAATCACACACAGACAAGTGGCTATGGGGATAGTCATGCCTCGAATTGTGCTTCCCACTCAACCATACCAAAGTTATACCTCCTGATAACTTTAATAAGGTGCCACACAAAAATGGTTTTCAAGCTTCATGAGACAAGGAAAACTTTGTATGCTTGAAACCCATGAAGAAATAGGTTGGCTTGATAAGCATGCAAGCTATGTTATGCAAGGTGGCCATATAACAACAAATGTAAATGCAGCATGCAAAGAATTTTCAAAGGATTCTTGCTTAGTTCATGTGAGGTCTTAACTTATGGAACATCATGCCTAACGTCTCCAAGAGAGGACCAATCAAAGAATAGAAGATTCACAACTTAGGGGATGCAGTGTGTTGCATCAAGCCACTAAGAGGAATGCAATATGCTAAGATAGATCACGCTCGTGAAGGACATCACACCCAATGTAATTCACAAAGCAACAAACGCATTGTATGAAGCAAGAAGGTTATACTAAGAACCAGGAAAAGGGAAAATGCAAAAGAATAGTGTCAATGTATGCCCCACTTTAAAGGAATTGCTAAACACCATACTGTGAGCAATTACTTTAAAGTAGAAAATGAAAAATGAAAATAGGAAAGAAGGCATGAGAGCCAACTTGGAAATCCGTATGCCAAGTCATATGTTTCTAAGTGAAGCTACCTCATGCAAGAGAAAGGAAAAAGAAAGGGGTTTCCCCCAAAATGAAAACACCAAATACATAAGAAATCAATGGATTTGCGGTCAGTATCTTCTTTGCTGCAATTTTTATAGGAGAGCTCAGAAGTTATGTCATCATCCCCCAAATACACATA
The DNA here is from genome assembly GCA_007258455.2 of Sequoia sempervirens. Classification (NCBI taxonomy): domain Eukaryota; kingdom Viridiplantae; phylum Streptophyta; class Pinopsida; order Cupressales; family Cupressaceae; genus Sequoia; species Sequoia sempervirens. Next base: position 36,339,496 of record VDFB02000017.1, on the reverse strand, counting down.
GAACTAGAAGAATGACACAAAGAGAGCGAAAACAAAGAAAAACCTTTTGGGTCAACATGGAAGAAACATGAATGTTTCGACGCCTTGTGTCATCCCCAAAAGAAAGACACAAGACAAATGAAAAAGAGAAGATAAAAAGGAAAAAGAAAGAAAAATAAAGCCTTTTGGGTCAACATGGAAGAGACATGGGGTGTTGTGATGCCTTGCGTCATCCCCAAAAGGAGAATACAATACAAATGAAAAATATAATCGAAAATATAAAAGAAAAGAAAAAGGCTTTTGGGTCAACATGAAGGAGACATGAATGTCTCAATGCCTTGTGTCATCCCCAAAAGGAGAACACAAGAAAAAGATAAAGATAAAAATTGAAAGTGATGTACGACATAGAGAAGAATGAGGGTAAAAATAGAGGAATATCACAAAGAGAGAGAACATCAAACAGAACATCACAGGGGATCACATCACACACATGGAATCACACAAAAGGAAAAAAGAAAAAGAAAATGCAAAAGACCAGAAGGAAAATGTGGGTCACCTATGAGCAAGTCATTTGCCTCCCAATCTTAGTCTGTATAAGTAGAAGGTGAATGATGAACCGAAGGGACAACAACAAATGCATTACTAGGGCAAGGCTAACAAATTCTTTCCCCAACTTAGTGTGAGGAAAGAATGAGCCAAGGTAGGTGATGGGAAAGGTCATGTAATAGTGAGAATAGAATATTCTACAAGTATTACATGACAAGGGGTGAAGCAATTTATGAAGCTAGGAAACCACACGATGGAAATCATTTCCATCAAAGTGAAAGTGTTTCAATATTAACTGGAATGCACAGCATTCATTGGAACTGTGTCTGAGAATTCGATGATATATGCAATGTGGTACTTTTGCACCTTTAGGATATAGTACCAACCTATTCATAGGTGGTAATGTTCTTAGTTATTTTTTTAAAATTATTTGTAATTTCCTTTCACTTTCGAGTGGTGGACAAGGAGACTTTAGTTTTTCTAACTTGTAAGGTCTCTTACGTTTGCTAGATTCACCCTTTTCTTTAGTTGAATATGGAGGAGGACCCAAGGGGATCCTTTCATCCTTTTCCTTGTTAGGATTGATTGGTTTCTCTCTAGGAAGAAGGACATTCAGATCAGGAGGGGAATCAAAGATCACTGTACCATCATCTCGGAGCCTTAGATATTCTCTGGAAGGCTTTCTATGATAATGGGGACCTTGATATCCTAACCCCTTTGTGTTTTCATCCATTGGTTTTTTCTCTAGGAGTTGATGAATTTCATGTTCACATGTTGTGTCACATCCTTGCTTACTCCATATTGTGAAACCTTTTCCATATGTGTCTTCAAGATTGATGGGAGTGTTTTTTACTTTGTTATCATAAAATGGTTGAGTGTTTGCTTGTCTAGAGGAACCAGGTTCACCTATTGTAGGGAACATAGGTTCAACTTTTCTTTCAGGATGTAAGTAACCAAACATCTCAAGAGGTGGTATTGTAGGAATATCTTGTTGTTTCATGGATGGAAGGAAGGATGCATTAGCTTCAAGGTTTTCAAGAAAATCATTTAGGAACCTATGCATGCTATCATCATCTTCTCCAATGATGTCAACATCATGAGGAGGACATGCATTAGGATTTGAAGGAGCATGAGTATGTTCAATGTCATTGGGATCATTTCCAAAAGCACAACTTGACACATCCACTAAGGACTTTAATGACATCCAAAGCTTGTTAAAGCACATATCCATGATGAAAATTTCATATTCTAAACTATGCAACAATTTTGTAAATGCAATTTTGATTTTAGGCAATGCACAAGATGAAATTAAGCTAAATGAAATGAAATGAATGAAATAGAAAGTCTCCATATAGAAATAGAAAGAGAACCACAAAAAATAGAAACTCGCTCAGAAAATGAAGACTAAATGCTAGAAAATGCAATGTAAAATATGCAAAGGGATTGATTCGCCCAAGGTGGCGAATGAGTCTAGCTACGGATTTTTTTGATAATTTTCAAAAAAATTGAAATTAATTTTATGCTTTTTATGTTTTCTGATGCAAGTCTAAAATGAAAATGTAGCATTTAGAAATTTTCACTGAATTTAAATGCAAGAATGCAAGCTAAATGAGCTTTTCACTAATGCAAATTTTGAAACCCTAGAATGCAAATTAAACAATGCAAAATGCAATGCAATGTTAATGCAAGCTAACTCTAGGATGTAAATGCACTTCCAAATTAGAATTATGATGTCCTAAATGTAGGTTGACCAAAATGAAATGTTGAAAAATATGTGCTCTCTTACACCTTTAGGGTTTTGGACCTAAAAGGAGAAAGACAGTTTTCACACACTTCATTCAAGAGAAAACCCTTGATATTCCAATGCAAAGTAGATTGAAATCCTACAATGGGGATTGTGCTAGGGGCTAAATGATATCTAATGAGGGGTTCACCACCAAGTGTAAACTTGGAAAACATAAAATGTTGGAAAATAAAGTGTGATATGCAAAATAACCTAGAAATGCAAGTAAAATGTAATAAAATGTTATGAAACTAGGAATGTGCACCTAGGAAACTAAAGAATGCATAATAGAGGTCAGGAATCCTAAAAAAATTGTTGTATATGCCAACTGGGATACATATGCCAAGCTAGGAAAATCAATCCAGTTTCAGGTAAATTGTGTTAGAACAGGTTTCAACCAAAAGGGTACCCAGATCTGCAAAAATCAATGTCAAGACTGTATAGTTGGACTCATTCACCAATAGTGGTGAATCAGTCCACTTCTTCTTTTTCAGGAGTTTGAAACTTGAATCTATGCCTCTCGATTTGCTCTACTCTTTTTGACTAATTTCTGGATATGAATCTACAAATTGACACATGTAGGACTTCTCCAAGCTTCTCCAAGGTTTGATGGAAACTTTACCAACTTTGACACCTTGAGAGCTTTTCTCCAACTTTGCTTCTTGATAAATCTGCAACCTATCCCTGCAAATCACACACAAGAAGAGGGGAAAATGTTGTTGGGTTAGTGGATAGGGGTTTTCCTTGGTCAAACCCCTTGTTGGTAGTTAAACCCTTGAAATAGAATGAAATAGAATAGAGAATAATAAATGAATAAGAAATAATGTTGCAACTCACCGAACCCTAGCAATAATATGCTACAAAAATGTAAGTAATGGCTCCAATGGATGTTGATTTGGAATATAGCTTGTGATAATGGACACTTGATGAATGCTCTTGAATGCTTGATAACCTGCTCTTGAAATACCTTGAATGCTCTTGTGAATGCTCAAATGCTCTTGTGAACTATATGCATGAATACTTGAATGCTAGGTATGAAAATGAGAGAAAGAAACATGTATTTATACTCAATTATGCAATAATTCTTGAAATTACAACACGACAAGCCGACCTCAAATCTTAGGGAATAAAAAATCACCAAAAATTTAAATTAAATTTGAATTTTGAGCTAAAGGGCACTCATTCGCCACCCCAGGTGAATGGGTCCCACCTAAGGGGACTCATTTTCCCATAATGGTGAATGGGTCCCACCTAAGGGGACTCATTCACCCATAATGGCAAATGAGTCCCACCTTAGGAATTTGAGGTGGGTTTTAGGATTTTGATGTTTTAAATGATATTTGTTAGTATTATTCTCAAAAATACACATAAATAAGAAATGTGGATGCAAAATGGGGCCAATTAAAGCATAAGAAAGCCTAATTATTAATGAAAAACCTAGAGAAATGTGAAAGTGTGTCACAACACTTTACAATACTCTAGATAAGGCAAGATTAAGGTTGATTTTAGATAAAATTGTATTTATTATTCTTAGTTAATTAATAAAACCCTAGAAAAGTGTGAAAGTTTGTTACAACACTTCATAACACTTTTACAAGGCACCATTAAAATCTATTAGTTCACAAGGGCCCAAGACATAATGTGAATGTGTTAATCACATTACAACACTAAATCAAGGAAAAATTAAGCTAAAATCCACAAGAAGGGCTCAAATAAGTGTGAAAATGTCTAGGGATCTATTTTACTACACTACAAATGTGTACCTTATTTAAGTTTTTTAAAGCACTTCCACACTTATCTAGGTGGTCTTAATTAATTGTGGTTAATTGGAGTTAGTAAACCCCTTTTGATTCAAATTTAGGCCTTGATTTTGACACCTCCCAAAGATCTATCCTGACAATCATAATTTAATTAAAACAAATTATTTCATTGAGAAAAAATTTGTCCTAGTAAGTTGATCCAAGACCCATTTTCCCTTGATGGCAAATTGGTCCTCCCTTAACAGGACCCCCCTTTCTCAACTGGTCCAAAATGGGTTTTTAACCCTCTTTCAATCTCCTAGGGTTAGGTCCTAGTAAATTGAGTCAGGACCCATTCGCCCAAGGTGGTGAATTAATGGTTCCTCCCTTAATAAGAACCCCCTTTTTGAATTTCATTATGGAAGGAATTTAATTATATTTCTTTCTATATCTTGTGTTGGCTTTAATTCTTTGAATTTCAGGGTTAATCTCCTAATTTAGTATAAATAAGGGGTTAATTCACATTGTTTCTCCTAGCAAGCTTATGAAGCATTCAAGCATTCAAAGTGATAAAACATTAGAGCATTACAAGAGAATTCATAAGGCATTTCAAGGCAGATTTCAAGAGTGTATTGTAGTAATTCAAGATCATATCATCATGACAAGGGTTTGATGCATGCATTCATGTTGTTGAGCTAAGATTATGAGTGTAGCATTGAATATCTACTTGCCACTATTGTTCATATCATTTTCAAGGATCCTAGATCTACATTCTTCATGGCCACTCCATGATAGTTTGCAAATTTTTTTCACAAGACATCATCCAAGGTGGTATAAATAAGGGGTTAATTCACATTGTTTCTCCAAGCAAGCTTATGAAGCATTCAAGCATTCAAGTGATAAAACATTAGAGCATTACAAGAGCATTCATAAGGCATTTCAAGGCAGATTTCAAGAGTGTATTGCAGCAATTCAAGATCATATCATCATGACAAGGGTTTGATGCATGCATTCATGTTGTTGAGCTAAGATTGTGAGTGTAGCATTGAAGATCTACTTGCCACTATTGTTCATATCATTTTCAAGGATCCTAGATCTACATTCTTCATGGCCACTCCATGATAGTTTGCAGATTTTTTTCACAAGACATCATCCTTGGTGGTATCAATTACATTATTTCATGTTCATGCTTAATTCACAAGACTTCATCCAAGGTGGTATAAATAAGGTGTTAATTCACATTGTTTCTCCTAGCAAGCTTATGAAACATTCAAGCATTCAAGTGATAAAACATTAGAGCATTACAAGAGCATTCATAAGGCATTTTAAGGCAGATTTCAAGAGTGTATTGCAGCAATTCAATATCATATCATCATGACAAGGGTTTGAAGCATGCATTCATGTTGTTGAGCTAAGATTATGAGTGTAGCATTGAAGATCTACTTGCCACTATTGTTCATATCATTTTCAAGGATCCTAGATCTACATTCTTCATGTCCACTCCATGATAGTTTGCAGATTTATTTCACAAGACATCATCCAAGGTGGTATTAATTACATTATTTCATGTCCATGCTTCAATTCCTTCATTTCATCATTTGGTTTAATTACCTACAAGGGGTTCGACTAAGGCAAACCCCCATTCACTAACAAAACAACATTTTTTTCTAACCTTGAGTGTGTGTTTGCAGATTTACAAGTTGAAGATCAAATTGAGCAAGATTGTCAAAGTTGCAAAGTTGCTAAAGTTGGCATTCAAAGTGCAAGATCACGGAAAGAGCTCTACAGAATTAACTACCAACTTCCAGAACTTGATAACAAGGATTTTAAGAGTGCAAACATCAAAGAACAAGGTCCTAAAATCAGTTTTCCAAAACCCTAAAAGGACCCATTCGCCACTGAAGGCGAATGAGTCCTCCATAGGTCAAAAATAGTAACTTTATGGCCAAGTAAACAACTTTTTATGCTCTAAAAATTATCCCCCATAGTTGCTATAACAGTTAGGTTGTATTTTTTATTGTTATTGGCATCTTATTTTGCATAATTTAAAGTGTTTAGGGTCTTAGAAAAATTAATGGTCCATCATCTTGTTGATCCATTTTTGTGGACCCTATTTTTCCCCTTAACATTGTTTGGTGAGCCCCACTCATTCAACATTTCAATTTTCTAATTTTTAGAGTCTCTCATTGCATCTTAAGTTAGATCTTCCATTGAATTAAGACCTCATTTAGATCTTGCATATCATATAGGGTTTACATTTGCATTGTTTTGCACTTCTTAAATTTGAAAATTACAAAAATAAATCAGTCATTTTGATATCCCATTCAATTGTATTTGAAAATAAAAAACAAAATAACATTTCAACCTAGGTCTTGAATTTCATCTTTTCATTGCATTTTTACATTTAATTTCTAGAAAATCTGGAATTGAAAGTCATAACTAAGAACTTGCAAATCATTAAAAAATAGTTTAAAAATACCTAACCAAGACCCATTCGCCTTTACTGGTGAATAAGTCCCTAATCGGGTCTGATCTAAACCTTCTAGCAACTAAAAAAGCATCAAAATTCACTCTAAAATCCATGTAAATATCTCAAAAAAAAACTAACCAAGACCCATTTGCCCTTACTAGAAAATGAATCCCTATTAGCTACTTATCTTCATTTTTAGGACATTAAAATCTTAATTTTTAGGTTCTGTTTGGTGTTATTATCTTTTTGTTTCATCAACTTCATTGCATTTAGCTTAAATTGCTTCATTTTAGTGCATTGTTAAAAGTTTAAAATTGCATAAAAATATTTCATTTTCAACTTATTACATTGTGTATCAGTAAATTACCATGTTTAGGTCTAGAAATTTCTAAAAATGGAGAACTATTTAGGCAATGTGTGGAAGTCTTCATTCTCTTTGGTTGATGTTTCAAATTGTGTTTTTGGCAATGACCCTAATGAAATTGAACTTACTCATGTTCACACAACTCCTAATGCATATCCTCCTTGTGATTTTGGCATCATTGTAGAAGATAATGCCAGCATGAATGAATTTTCATAAATGATTGTCTTAACAATTGTTAGCTAGAATTTTCACTTACAGCTCAATTAGGTAGAGATGGAATGAAGTTTGCAGATTTCGGGAGCATTCAAGAGCATTTAGGAGCAGAAGAATTAATGCATTATTTGAAGTTTTCAGCTTCATTATTTTACTAACATGTTTGTTCACTATGCAGATATAGGTGAAATTTCATTGTTGGATTCATTTCTTTTAATATTTCAACATGTGGTGAAAAAATGGGCTCTCACAAGGGTTGAGTCCAGCATGTTTCCCTCTCAAATTCAAAAGATGCAACAAAAGTTTTTGTGAATAGAGTTTGAAAATAATGTTGAGTTTCATTTGAGAAACTAGACTATTAATGGTGATAGCATTCAGAAGAAAGATTTTATGGAAAAGAATATGAGAAAAAGAGTAACCATTCAAAGGCCCTGCACCATAAGAATAGCAGTCACATGTTTCAATCACATATTGAAAACTACGATTTGGGTTTTCATATTTTTTGGATAAAAATTAGAAAATAATGGGGTAAAAAAATACTTTAAATTTCTCACCAACCCAGTTTGTATTTTAAAAAAAAAAATTCACCAGTTCTAAGAAAGAGTAACCATTCAAAGGCTCTACACCACAAAAATAGTGGTCACATGTTTTGATTATATTTCAAAAACTATGATCTGGGCTTTTGTGATTTTTGGGTACAAATTAGAAAATAATGAGGCAAAAGAATCCTTTAAATTTCTTGCCAACCCAGTTTGAATTCTTTGAGAAAAGAGATTGGAGGTGGAACTGAAAGTGTATCATGTGTTTGATGTCAAACTGAAGTATTTTATCCTTGTTTCATGGTCGAACTAAGGTGATTGTAGGTTCCACTTTGGTCATGCAGTTACTTATATATTTTTGTATGATTTTGACAAATGAACTATGCAATTAAATATTAAGGATAATATTTTATTATTTACCTTAATATTTACTATGTAATGCAAATAAAGGAGGACTATTACATGTAAATATTAAAATAATCATAAATTGATTATCTTTAATATCCAATCAAATAGTCCTCTTTTTCTCAAGATCATGCAAGAAATACAAGTGAAGTCAATTAATCATGCAAAGACTAAATGGAGTAAATGGTGGAGATTCTTGAAACATAACTATAGTTCCACATCAATTTTGATGATCTTTTGATCATGCACAACATGGGGAGGAGTTTACAACATTCAGAGTTCAATTTGCTTCAGTTGTGGGCCCTTTTTGTGAGGATTTTCTTCTTTGCTCATGAGAGGATATTTTTGAGATATTTTTCACTCTTAGTTGGCTTTCAATTCCACCTCTTGGTGCATTGGAGTTATCATCACATTGTATATATTGAGAAAAGACTTAGTTTTTTCTTGGTTCTTACTTTCTGCCTTTGCATTCTACAAAGAGACTAGCTTGTAACTCAGTTTTATTTACAATTTAATATAATACAATAGCTTTTACATGTTATCATAGTTTGTCAGTTACAGAATTTTAGGTGTCATCCTTATGCTTAATTTGATAAGAAACTTATTGTGTTTCAATCTTGAAACCTTTTTTTTTTGTCTCACTCATAAGTGTATGAATGCAATTAAGTTCAGTTTCACAGGTTATACATTGTGCAAATAATTTAGAGATATTGAATCTTTATTGTGAAAATATTATTTTTTCCTTCAAAGAGGATGATTTCATTAAAACTTTTGTATGAAACATTTATGTAATTGAACTATTTAGATCTAGTTATGCAAATAGAATCTTTGAGAGGTCCTTGTGAATCATTTTGCAAGTTTATCATCTTTTAGGTGCGTCACCATCATTTAATTCAGTTTTGCATTCCATTAATCCTTTTATCCCTTTTCATGTTCAATTATTTTAGTTTCATAGCAAATTAAAAGGGGAACCAGCCCATAACCTGGAGACTCACTTTCATTATAAGAAAACCACAAGATTGAAAGTGTTTTAGTGTTACACAGGATTGTTAAGCCTTACAACTTTACATTCGGGTGCAATCCCTCATGATAACAACAACCTTGATTCTAATGCATCCTTATATCCTTCAATGAAACAACCAACACAACTTGAAATGTTTGGTCTCTTACACCCAAAAACTAAGTCACAAGTTGAACCTAATTTCCCTACCATAAGTGAACCTAGCTCCTCTAAACAAGAAAACATTCAACCATCCTATTTCAACAAAGTGACCAGCACATCAATCAACCTTGAAGAGACGTATGCAAAAGGATTCATGATCTTGCATGAACAAGGATGTGATACAATAAGTGAACATACAATTCATCAATTCCTAGAGAAAATACAAGATGAAGAAACCAAAGGGATAGGATATCAAGATCCCCCTCTCAACATAAGTGCTCCTAAAGAATACCTAAGGCTTCGTAGTGATGGTATGGTAGTCTTAGATCCTCCTCATAATATAATTTTCCTCCTTCCTAAAGAGTAACTCATACCTCCTAAGGATAAGGATAATAAAGAAAAGATCATCTTGGGACCTCCTACCCTAATGCCATCTAGAGAAGTTGGTGAATCAAGTAAGCATAAGAGGCCCTACAAGCTACATAAACTAAAGTTCCCTTGTCTTCCACCTGAAATTGAAAGGAAACTACAACTACTTCTAAACAAAGTGTTGGCATATGGCTCTAAGAGATCGTTTTTGGCTACTTGTGTTGTCATTGATGGCAACTAGAGTTAGCAGTATGATCCACAGTATTAGCATTTTCTATACTAGCAAGGAACTTAAGATTATGTATTCTACTGGCAGTAAGTATGAAGAATAGGACATCTGATTGGCAAGTTGATTCAATCACTTTACCGAATCATTATTTCATGGTGTGGATCTCCAAGAAATATTTCTTAGCATTTACTCTATCCTCTGATGAGTCTTGCGGTATAGTATTAAGTAGGTGTTTGAGTTAAGATATTCGGTAGCACGATTCATGGTTTATTTTCCATTGTGGCCAACATGTTTCATATGGCGTATCGTGGTTCTATGTGGAATATGTATTTTGTTATCTCTTATGTTTGGAACCTTGTTTTGGGTCCCTACTAAAGTCTAGCCGACTTGTATGGATACACTTCATTTCTAATTAGAGATTTGTGCCGACATAAGTAGAAATATTATATTTTATTGTGAGGCTGACATACTTTGAATTTCTGATTAGCGAATATATAAAGGAGATCGTAAAACCATTTTGTGTGTGTGTGTGGTGTGTAAGTTGTGGTCATAGATATAATGTAGTAGAAAGGGTGTATGAAAAGAGAGGTAAAAGAGCAAATCAGTTGTTTGAGGGTAGAATAGTTTTGGTATGCTAAGTAATGCAGAGAAGAGAAGAGCAGAGCAGAAGTGCGATCTAGTTAAGAGATCTGGAATCTGATCTTGAGCTTCATTGAAATTGAATCCTAGCATTTGTTGATGTTGTACTCTCAGTTCAAAATTTTGTTGTAAATTTTATTATATCTATATGACAGTGAGCCTCTTTTTTTTCAGCAATAAGCTCTAGGAAGTGCTCCTAAATGCAAGTGCATTCCCCTCTTTTATTTTACTTTTAACAAAGTAAACAATGTGGATTAATCTCCACCATGGTTTTTTCCTTTATACGGTTTCCACGCAAAAAATATCTGGTGTTATGGTGTTCATTAATGTGACTGCATGTTTTCATCTGTTATGTGCTGGAAATGCTATATGAAATTCTATTATTGTTGTTGATAGTTTTAGATCTATTTTGTAAATCAAAATCCCTGAACACTGATTCACCCCCCCCTCTCAGTGTTCCTAGTGTCTAACAATTGGTATTAGAGTAGGTTCATCTTCAAAAATTTAATAGCTTGAGGTGAATCTTGAATTTCAATGTACGTTGGTGGTCTTCAACAATAGCTTATGGTGGAACTTGATGATCTTGATCAATCTAAAGTGAAGGTCATGGAACTAAAAGCAAATCTTGTAGATGCCAAAAAATTCATTCAATCACTGAAGGATAAGATAAATGGGTCAAGGGAAAAGAGGAAGGAGTTGTGTGATTAGTTGAAGCAAAAAGAAAGCAAAATTTTGGATGATGTCCATCTAAATCAAACCCTAAAAGAAATAAAAGGAGAATTTGAAAAGCTAGCCAAGGACAATCAGGCTCTAAAAGTTGAGATGGAATCTGTGGCAATGAAGTTTACCAAAGAGATTGAACAAAGAAAGAAGAATGAGGAGAATCTTTCCCGGTCCCTGAAAGAAAAATATTAAGAATGTAGTAGAATTAACAATAGAACCATTTAGTTGGAGATAGAACTACAACAAGCCAGAAACTATGAACATGAGATTGAGAGACAGATAGTTACTCTTGGAAATGATCATGCTACTGCAAATGAATTCAAGGAAAAGTTCAAGATAAGTTCTGCTAATCTTGATGAGATAACCAAAAGTTAGAAGAATACGAATGACAAGTGAGGTCTCAATTATGAGAAGGGTGAGAGCTCTAGATCTAAATAGAAGAACTCTAAAAAAGAAGATCAAAGGAAGAAGACGTCCAGTAAGGCAACCTAATGCTCAAATATTTAATGGATATTGTTTTTCTTGTGATAAATTTAGACATATGGCTTCTTAGTGTAGAAGAAGGATAAACCCTAGTACTCCATCTTTTTCTGGTCAATGTTTTAAATGCAAGAAATTTGTTCATAAGGCATTAGAATGCAAAAGTATGCATATCAATACAAGTAACATTAAATGCTATACATATGGAATAATTGGACATATTGCTAATCAATGCAGGATAGGAGGAAATCAGTGGAATGGTTGGTATAGATAGAAAGGTCTGGTATGTTTCAATTGTAACAATCTTGGACACCTTGCAAGATTCTGTTAAAATAGGAACATGGATAAAAGAAGTCTAGTTTATCAGTGAAGAAATTCATAGAAAGACAACAAAGGAAAAGAAAAGCATTTGTGGAAGAGATAAGAGATCAGATGAAGAAAAAATGGGTAAAGAAAAGTGAATCTAATGAAGGAAACAAGGTTGTACCAAAATCTCCCTCTGGTAACTCTTCCAGTAATTGATATCAGGCTAGTGGCCTAGGGGGAGTTTTTCATGAAAATCTCTTGTCCCCCTGTGTATAATTGGCACTGAATTGTTGGATGTCGTCAATCATCGTGTTATTCATTAATGGAAGTATTAGTAATCATATGTTGAATTGAATGAAATGGTATAGGTCTATAGTTGAACTCCTCGCTTGTTGTCTAAGTTTGCAGAGTGATCGAAACTTCTAGGGAAATGCATTGAGTAAAGTAGGTGAAGTTATAAAAGGGGCATTTGGAACCCTAATTCGCCATTGTGCATTGAAGGAGAATAGTTCAAGAGAATTTTCTACAAAATTTTAAAGGTGCAAAAGGTGATCCTAGCAGCGAATTTCTAGGTATTTCTATTGATCATTGATTTCATATCTATTTTTGCGATCAGTAGAACTCTGTTCGGGGTGAAACATGAAGCAAATCAAAGGAACCATAACTCTAGATGAGTATAGCAGCCAAAAGATTAGGGATGAAATAAATTTGTTGTCACTCACTGATTTTAGGAGGCTTGAAGGATCAAAGCATAAGAATTTGGATACATGGAACAAATATCCTCATTTCATCAATGCAGAGATAATTCAGTTTGTTCTGAACAAATTGGACGGTGATATCCTCACTATATACAAACCATATCAAATTTCTAAGGATGTGATTAGAAATCTAACGAGCTTATGCAGTGTTGGTGATATACCAAAAACTAAGTTGATTCACAATGTGGAGGTCGAAGCCCTAACTGGAATAAAGGGAGATCGAAGGGCTCTAATAATTACAACGATTAAAGATCCTTTGACAAGGTATGCAGCACATGGAATCTCATATAAGATCTACTTCAGAAATCAAAAAGGATCAACCTTGGTGGGTGTTGCATATATCGCTCATAAAATGATAATTGAAAATGAATATTTTGACCTATGTAGTTTGATAAAGGATCAACTGATTGAGAATGTTCAATTAATGAAGGATATTGACTATCCCTTCAAGTTTGGCACTTTGGAAATTGTATTATGATATATTTTCTAAATTGTTTGCCTATGAAGGACAATGTAGTGTGGAAAGAAAATATGCCAGTTTGTAAATAAATTTTCAATCATTATAACTCTTTTGAGAATTGTGAACAAGTGTATGAAAGCTTCTTTAGGAAGGTGTTAGAAAGGTTTAGGGAAGGTGTTATCCCTGTCTTGGAAAAGTTAACTGAATTTGGTTCATCCTCCAGAAAGGTAGAGAAAAAGCAGAAGAGAGGAAGTGATATGGGTGGTGTCACTCATCTGGTACCCAAGTCAGCAAAGGTTGAAGAAAAAGGGAAAAGACAATTGGTTGTGGATGTACAGGATGAATTTTCTAAAGAATATACTCCAAAAGATCAACCAAAACTAGGTGAACCAAAAATAATAATAGTTGAAGACAATGATGAAGAAGTGCTTTGTTCAAATCAAAGATAATGCAAATCATTCAAGATGAGGATGGTATGCAAAAGATATCAGACATATGGTTAAATGGACCATCTTATGAGCAAGATACTATTGAAAACACTCTGGAAAAATACTTTGTTGTTAATAATATTGAGTTGGAGATTCTTTAGGATGTCCTCCCATAAGAACTGAGTGTGTCAAGGAAGGTATGGAATCTGTGTCTTTGGACAGAAAAGAGAAGGAAATAATTTCTCATTTGAAGATGCAATTTAGGCTATCTCTTACTAAACTGAAGAAGAGAATGAATGTGTTGAGACAGTGTATTGATTCTGCAAATAAAATTTTCAATTACTGTCTTAAGTGGCCTCATGTAGTAGGCAAGTACAAGGATAAGTTGGAGGAAATTGAAAAAGAGCTTGTTAGAATTGGACAAGAATACAATATGTCTTTGGACAAGAATGGAGATGTTAGAAAAAGTTTCATGCTCTATAGGTTGAGCATAGAAAGGTCCACTGTGCTAGGAATACTCTTATTGATGCCTTCTGGAAAGTAAAAGACATAACTGAAGGGAGATTAGAGCAGATAATTGAAGTGCTTAAGTCAGGAGAAAAGCTGGAAGATGCATTCACCATTCCTGAGTCTCTTGTTCAGATCATCAACATAACATTATAGAATAACAACTTGATCATTGCCATTGGGATTGTGGTGGATTCCTAGAAGAAATTCCTTCCAAAAATGAAAGCTAAGTATAAAATAATTTTCTAAATTTTTGCAACAATTTTCCAATTTTGATCAATTTTTGCATCATCAATTGTGAAGAGAATGGAGTAAGAATAAGTGCAGTAAAACATTAAAGGGGAGAGAATAAGATGAGAAGTGTAGAGCGGATATAGTAGAGCTTTTTCATTAATGTCAAAGGAGGAGAGAATGAGTGAAAAAATATCTTGACATCCATAGGGGGAGCAATAATTTTGGTTTTGTTGAGTTGTTGGTTTTGACACTTAGTTAATTTTTCACTAACTGTTGCCATCAATGCCAAAGGGGGAGATTGTTGGCATATGGCTCTGAGAGATCTTTTTTGGCTACTTTTTTTTTCATTGATGGCAACTAGAGTTAACAGTATGATCCGCAATATTAGCATTATCTATACTGGCAAGGAACTTAAGATTTTGTATTCTACCAGCAGTACGTATGAAGAATAGGACATTCGGTTGGAAAGTTGATTCAATCACTTTACCATACCATTATTTCATGGTGTGGATCTCCAAGAAATATTTCTTAGCATTTACTCTATCCTCTGATGAGTCTTGTGGTATAGTATTAAGTCAGTGTTCGAGTTAAGAGATTCGGTAGCATGATTCATGGTTTATTTTCCATTGTGGTCGACATGTTTCATATGATGTATCATAGTTCTGTGTGGAATATGTATTTTGTTATCTCTTATGTTTGGAACCTTGTTTTGGGTCCCTACTAAAGTCCAGCCAACTTGTGTGGGTACGCTTCATTTCTAATTAGAGATTTGTGCCAACATAACCAGAAATATTATATTTTATTGTGAGGCCGACATACTTTGAATTTCTAATTAGCGAGTATATAAAGGAGATCGGAAAACCATTTTGTGTGTGTGTGTGGTGTGTAAGTTTTGGTCATAGATATAATGTAGTAGAAAGGGTGCATCAAAAGAGAGTGAAAAGAGCAAATCAATTGTTTGAGGGCATAATAGTTTTGGTATGCTAAGCAATGCAAAGAAGAGCAGAGCAGAGCAGAGAAGAAGTGTGATCTAGTTAAGAGATCTAGAATCTGATCTTGAGCTTCATTGGAACTAAATCCTAGAATTTTTTTATGTTGTACTCTTAGTTCAAAATTTTGTTGTAAATTTTATTATGTTTGTATGGCAAAGAGCCTCTTTCTTTTGAGCAGTCAGCTCTAGGTAGTGTGCCTGAATGCAAGTGTATTCCCCTCTTTTATTTTACTTTTAACAGAGTAAATATTGTAGATTAATCTCCACCATGGTTTTTCCCTTAACAAGGTTTCCATGCAAAAAATATCTGGTGTTATGGTGTTCATTAATGTGACTACATGTTTTCATCTGTTATGTGCAGAAATGCTATATGAAGTTCTATTATTGTTGTTGGTAGTTTTAGATTTGTTCATAAATCAAAATCATTGAACACTGATTCACCCCCCCTCTCAATATTCTCGGTGTCTAACACAAAGAACTTATAACATTATCACCAATTTCAAAGACAAGTTAATAATATATCCTAAAGATGCAAATGTTCCACATAGGTGATACCACAAAACTCTTAGACATAGTACTGATGAGTGTCATGCATTCAAATTGGTATTGAGCAATTTTCACTTTGATGGAAATGATTTCCATTGAGTGATTGCATAACATACCCTCCCCACTACTTTCCATGTAATAGTTTTAGAATATTAAAACATTGTCCGTATTACATGTTTTACACTTATTGCAACTCATTTTAGCTATGCAAGGAGCTCATTTTCCTCACTTATCTTGACTCACTCTTGTCTTGCACACAATGGAGGCAAGAATCTAATAGCCTTGTCCTAGTAATGTATTTTTTGTTATCCCTTTGGCTAGTTTCCCACCTTTCATTTATATCATTTGAGATTGGGAGGCAAATGACCTACTTTAGGTTGACTCGCATGTGTCGTACTAGTCTTTTGCTTTTTCATTTTTCTTTGTAATTACATGTGTGTAATGTGATCCCTTGTGACATTTTGTTTGGTGTTCCTCTCTCTCTTGTGCATTCTTCTATATGGACCTCCATTCTTCTCTATGTCTTGTGTTTTCCTTTTGGGGATGATGCAAGTCTTCGATACATTTATGTCTCTTCCATGTTGACCCAAAAGATTTTCCTTTATATTTTTCATTTGTCTTGTGTTTTCCTTTTGGGGATGATGCAAGGTGTTGAGACATTCATGTCTCTTCCATGTTGACCCGAAAGGTTTTTCTTTGTTTTCACTCTCTTTGTTTCATTCTCCCAATTCTATGAATATTTGGGGAATGATGACAGTTCCATGCTCTATGACAACATTGTAGCACAGACATACCGACCCAAATACATAGATCCCTTATGTATTTGTGGGGGTAACTCTTCCTATTTCATGACGTAGCTTGCTTTGAAAATATATAACTTGGCATAGGATTTTCTAAGGAAATATCCCATGTCTTAGGATCAAAAACATTGGCTACTTTAAAGAAATTGCTCATAGTAATGGTGTAGCAACTACTTTAAAGTAGGGGCATACATCAATGACATCTTTTGGAAAAATTTCATGGCATGACATTTCTTTTTCTTGTGATATTTCCTCTTCTTGGTGGTGTCATTGGGTTTGATGTCATCCAAGAGTGTACAATCTACTGATATGGCATGATGTGAATGAGGCATCCAATGGGTGATGATCTAACACTTTTGACTTGTCCTCTCCTAGAGACATTAGGCACAATGCTCCCTAAGAGGAGGACTGTTACATAAGCAAATCAAAATCCCCTTTAAAAAAATTTTACATAACATTCAAAAGCATTTACATTGTGGTTCCTTATCAAAGTTGTCAAGAGGATAACTTCGGTATGGTATGAGAGGCTAATATGATTCTCTCATTTTCCACCTCATTGGGATAACTCACCTAGTGGAAAAACTAAGGTTCCACTACCCCAGAGTGAGCATATACATATTTTGGGACAACTCGCCTAGTGGAAAAACTAAGGTTCCACTACCCCATAGTGAGTAGTGTATGTTATGGACAAACAGCCCCATCTCACATCGTGTTGAAATGGTTGTGCTTGATCCTTTGTTTTTGTTTATTTTTCTTGTCCTTTGACAAGGTATGATCATGTATCTTTGTTATTTTTGCATACATAAGTGTCTTGAATTCCTACTTTAGTGTGAGTTTGACATGGGGTCATCCTCTCACTAAAGTGGGGGAGAAATGTAGTAACATAAAAAAGTATCCTTTTCCTTGCTTGGTTTGATAATTGACATTAAAGTTGAATTAATGTTGTCTTGGAGTGGTGTTGTAATGTTTTGTACACTTTCACACTATTCTAGGACCTTTATCTAACTAAAATATGCCTTAATTTATCTTTTGCAAGGGTGTTGTAAAGTGGTGTAACACACTTTCACACTTTTCTAGGATATATCTACTTAATTAAGCCTAATGGCCCCCCTTTCAATAAAAATGTACATAATGTGTACATTGTTTAAGTGTTGTAAATTTTTTTAAAGCAATTTCACACTTATCTAGGTGGTCTTAATTAATTATGGTTAATTGGAGTTATTAACCCCTTTTTATTCAAGTTTAGGCCTTAATTTTAACACCTCCCGAAGATCTATCCCGATAATCATAGTTTAATTAAAAATAGATTTCATTGGGAAAAATTTGTTCCTAGTAAATTGAGCCAAGACCCATTCGCCCTTGATGGTGAATGGGTCCTCCCTTAATAGGACCCCCATTTTTTAGCTGATCCAAAATAGGTTTTAAACCCTCTTTCAATCCCCCAGGGTTAGCTCCTTGTAAATTGAGCCAGAACCCATTCGCCCAAGGTGACGAATGGGTCCTCCCTTAATAAGACGCCCCTTTTTGAATTTCATTTTGGAGAGAATTTAATTATCTTTATTTCCAGATCTAGTGTCAGCCTTAATTCTTTGAATTTTGGGGTTAATCTCCTAATTTAGTATAAATAAGGGGCTAATTCATATTGTTTCTCCTAGCAAGTTTATGAAGCATTCAAGAATTCAAGTGATCAAGCATTGGAGCATTACAAGAGAATTCATAAGGCATTTCAAGGTAGATTTTGAGAGTTTATTGCAGCAATTCAATATCATATCATCATGACAAGGGTTTGATGCATGCATTCATGTTGTTGAGCTAAGATTGTGAGTGTAGCATTGAATATATACTTTCCACTATTGTTCACATCATTTTCAAGGATCCTAGAACCACATTCTTCATGGCCACTCCATGATATTTTGCAGATTTGTTTCACAGTACATCATCCAAGGTTATATCAATACATTATTCATGTCCATGTCTCAATTCCTTCATTTCATCATTTGGTTTAATTACCCACAAGGGGTTTGATTGAGGCAAACCCCTATTCAGTAACAAAATAACAAGTTTTTCTACCCTTGAGTGTGTGTTTACATATTTACAAGTTGAAGATCAAATTGAAAAAGATTTCAAGCAAGATTGTCAAAGTTGCAAAGTTGCTAAAGTTTTCATTCAAAGTGAAAGATCACGAAAAGAGCTCTACAAAATTAACTATCAAATTCTAGAACTTGATAACAAGGATTTTAAAAGTGCAAAAATCAAGGAACAAGATCTTGAAATCAGTTTTCTAAAACCCTAAAAGGATCCATATGCCACTGAAGGTGAATGAGTCCTCCATAGCTCAAAAACAATTTTCTGGCCAGGTACACATCTTTTTATGCTCTAAAAACATCCCCCATAGCTGCTATAACAATTAGGTTGTATTTGTGATTGTTATTGGCATATTATTTTGTATAATTTGAGGTGTTTAAGGGCTTAGAATAATCAGTGTTCCATCATCTTGTTGATCCATTTTGGTGGACCCTATTTTTCCCCTTAACATTTTCCTATTTCATTCACTAGATATTTTTTAGATGAACCAAATGAATCTACATTTTTCCCCCTAATCATCTAAATATATATTGGAATTTTGATTTCTCTATAATACAATGTTCAAAAACTTTCAATATTTTGTGGTCTAATATTTTTTTAAATGGTTTCTCATGTTGCAAAAACTCCCTTATGTTATTTCTTCTTCCATGGTGAACTTATGTATTATTTGTAAGCAATATAAGAGAACTAGATACATCTTCTTTGAATCTTTGTTTGCAAAAGAGATTTGGAACATGTTCTTTTTATGATTTTATGTTGTGGGGGGATAAAGTTAAGTTAATTGGTAGGAGATTCTCTTTAGTTCTGTTGAGGGTTTAAGTCATTCTTATTAAAAAAAATTAGATTATTTTATCATCGAATATTTTATGGGCAATCTAGAAGGCTAGAAATGGGGATATTTTCTACGTGTAGAGAAGGGGAATTTTTTGCCCCTGAGACTCTCGAGTCATGGAAGAGTCTAAGGAAGAAAACTTCCCTAAACTACCTCAAACTACCTAATAAATTAAAAAAAAAGGAACAAGTTGAAAAGGAATGGGAAACAAGACTTTGTTTCCCTTCTACTTATGATAGATGTTTTTTGTAACTAGATGAAAAGACCATAGAGGTCTCTAATTGTGGACTAGATAGCTCTTTGATAGAGGGAAGAAGTGTGAGAGTTGAACTTCAGCACGTCATGCTAGAGTCTTAGAGACATGCAAGCATCATGTATGAACAAAGGGTCAGGTAGCAGACAAAAACACATAGATCTACTAACAACATGAATTTTCTAGTTTTATAATTTGATAGAAATGTACAAATTTGCAAATTACAACAAGAAGACTACTATAAAAGCTACTCTAATAGTGAAATAACAAATAAAGAAGAATAATTCCAACTTACTCAAGGTCCAGTTCACCAGGTAGCTCCAAGCAAATGAATAAAGCCTATACACACACTAACAAGAAAAATGTTGGGGTTGTGCTTTTACGTTTTCCTCAGTCAAACCCCCATTTCAGTGTTCCCACCTCCACGAATAGCCAATAGACAACAAGATTGTGGGAAAGTGATAAAGAAGTAGATAGAAAAGACACAATCTAGTAGAGAGAAAAGACAACCTAGATGTTGTATACACTCAAATTTGGTCTAGAGGAATTAATTAAATACAAGTTAATTCTACTTATAAATAAATTGAAAATTCTATTTATATAGTTCATTTTCTCTTATTTTTTCTTATTCTAAATAATTTCATTCATGTCTTAATTAAATGAAAAACTTTAATTAGTTTGTTTTATTTAATTAACCTCCTCTCATTAAATTTGAATTCTAAATTTGAATTTAAGCACATTTCTACTAATTTCTTCTCACCTTCCACCTCATCATGTGTCTCATGAAATTAAATATTTCTAATATTCAAATTTGGCATTTATCCTAAACAAATTCTAACAAATTTGAGACACTTGGCCTTCATCTCCATTTGATTCCTCTTCAAACTTGGCAGTTTATTCTTCTAAAGGGAACACACTCCCTTTTTCTCTCTAACCTCTTCACCTTCAACCATCCATTCTCTAGATCAAATCTAGACCATTGAATCCTGCCACATAGGCTGATGCCTTGGAAAATCTATAAATAGACTCTCATTTACAGCAAAGCATATAGAGAGTTGAGAAAAATTAAACTCTACAGAATTTTCATTAGCATGGTCATTGTCATTTTAGTAAAGCATTTTAGCATTAGCATTTTAGAATCAAGTAGATTTATCATGGCATTACCATTAGAAGCATCTTAATTATAGTAGTTTTTTTATGTCATTTTCATACAGCAACATCATAACATCATCATTAATCTTTACATATCATCTACAACTAGTTTAGTAATCAATCATGTAGGAAATATTTCTTGCATTTCTAGCATCTCTCATTCTTCAGGTTGTCATTTGGAAATTCATGCAAAAACAATATGAGAGAAAAATGACTTAAAGAATCCTTGGAGATAGAGGACAATGAGATGCCATTAGGGAATTTGTTTGTTTCAATTCAATTTAATTATTTTTTGAATTCTTTGATATAATGTTTCATTGGTGTGTTCAATAGCTTTTAATTTCTTATTCATGATACATTTTATACACCACACAGATGCTACTCTAAAAGAATGATAATGCAAATAAGAAAATAGACACAATATCACCTCCCTTTCTATGAACACTCAAGGTTGATAGAGAGAGGAGAAGAATAATATCACCACGCCAATGGAATGGAGCTTCAAGAACTTGCAATAACAATGGCACTAGAGCAAGAAGATGGTGTAGAAATGAAGTACATGGAGCTAATAGAAGCAAGTAAGAGCTTGAGAGAATGATCAAGAATATTTCTAGCATGAAAGAATGTTCAAGAGGGATCAAGGCATGGAAGAATATGAGGTTAAATGGCCAATTTGGAGGTAAATATTCATTCTCAATTATCAAGATTTGATAGGGGGAAGCTATGCTTGTAGGTGACAAAGAATCATAATGTCTTTACTATTTCCGAACATAAGAATCTTGTCAATACGGTACCACAGTGTCCAGATGTCCACACAGCACATGTGTGTCCTAAACAAACAAAAAATCCCTTCATTGGTGCTAAATGACAGAACAAATGGAAAAAGTGGAGTGGAAGTAGTGGTTTTTGGATTATTGGACTAGTAAGGCTAAAATGAAGGTAAATTAATGGGAATTTGCATGGGGTGAAAATTTATGCCATTACATTTTTCCCCCACTTTAGTGAGCATATATGTTGATGCATTTGAGAGATAAAGTAGAAAGAGATTGAAGAGAATATACTGAAATCGTTGAGGAAGTATACCTTCAATCAGGGACACCTTGATGTGAAATAGGGAGCTCCACTAAGTTGTGAAGATGACAGAGCCTTTGATCCTACAAAGCTAATTACGATCTCACCACAAAAAAGTTAGGTTGTAGACAAACATGTTAGGCAAAATAGAAAATAAAAATAGACACATTTTCATAAGACATAATAAGACACCATTTGACACAAGATGATATAATAAGACACATTTTGATTAGATAAGACACAAAACAATCTGATCAGATAGATAAGCATGTGGCTATTGCAAAATGTGTTGCAAGATAGTCATAGAAAAGATAGGTCTAGTCATGCTATCACCAAGCTAGATGCTGAGATATAAGGAATCAGACACCAAGACACACAATGCCAAATATCATATATAAGACACAAAGGAATCATCCTCAAGATATTAAGACACCAAGGAATCCTTTTTAGAAATCAATTTAAAGGAACACTCCATTTGAAAGACACAAAAATTTGCATAAGTGATTTTGTCATCAAGGAATCCTTTTGAAAGATCTTTCATCAGGGAATCTGTTGGAAAGAATTCTCCTTTTTTAAATGAAATTTTTCAAAGTCTTTCTTATTAGAAAGAATACTCATTTTTTGAATGGAAAAGTTTTAGAATCTTTCACAATGGAATCCTTTTTAAAATAAAATTTCATCTAGGAGTGCTTTTTGAGAGAATACATCATTTTGGAAAATGAGAGTTTTCAATAAGGGATTATTTTATTGAAAGGAATCCATTTTAAAGAAAATTGACATCAAATAATCATTTCAAAATAATTCACCTTATTAAAAATTAGACAATCATGGTAGCCCCCCTCAAGGTGGTGTGTGGTGTACACAGAGGAGCACATGGCATCCTAAGGAGAGAAAATAGAAAGAGCTTTTCACATGGCATGAGATGGTGATATGTATTTGTGGTATGTTGTCACATACATGAGGGATAACACATAGAAACCACAACATCAAGAAGTAGATAGATAGAGATGAGGAAATAAAGAGACGGGGGGATCTAAGAATTTGGGGTCAAAACTATCCATAGATATAAATAGATAGATATAATATAATATACATATGAACTATCAGCAATCCCCAAAGTTCATCACAATGTGAAGAAAAATTCATGAAGATAAAGTGAAAATAAAAAATGGGTCAACATGGAAGAAGGTGAGGTAAATGCCCCCAACGCTTTGCATTGTCCTCAATATCGAAAAGAAATATTATAACACATAGAAGAATAATGATACAAATAGAAGAACTATGTGAAAAAAAATGCACCTATATCCAAGCACCTACAAGGGTAGCAAGAGTCCTCCAGGAAGGATCACAAACATAGAAAGACAAGTATAGGAGAAGAAAAACACAAATAAATCTAATCTATAGATGAAGAAGAGGCACCACCCTAGTCCTCATCTACTATAAGGTCATCCTACTCCCAATATAGATCATTATGAAGGGAGGGAGGATGAGCTTGCAAGGGTGAGATAGCAATTGTAGTGCCCTCCAACTCATGTGAAATAAGGGCCAAGGAAGAAGTCCCCTCAAGTTCTTTAGCATTGAGCTCTTGTGAAGAAAAGGTCATCAACCTTACAAATTGATGACAAAGTTGAGATATCAACCACTGAGTTGAACATGCACTTTTCAGGAGTGCCTTGTTGAAACTGGGTAGGAGAAGGGAAAGGCACTCAAGGGTCACTTCCAACCTCAGGGAGAGGGGAAGTGACCAACTTTGGGGAAGAAGGGGTTGCCTCTGTCATAAGGATAGCACAAGACAAGATAGAATTAGCTTTTGAAGAGGGAAAACTCTTCTTATGACCATCACTTGCAGTGAGTTCATCCTGCAACTTATGCTTTAATGAAGGATATTAAATCCCCACAGAAAAAGTAGAAGTGAAAGAGGAAGAAGACAAAGCCATAGTGGACATCACCATTGTATTTGGAGTGTCAATTGGCTACAAGAAAGGAGGGATTTCTGGGAGGGACATCAAGAGAGGAGGCTCCATGGAGGGAGTGATGAAGACCTATACCCTTTTGGGATGAGCATCATCAGGACCCACCAGAGGATCCGGAAGAAAAATGAAGTGATGGGAACCAAAGCAAGAATATTAGAAGAGGCAGAGGCAAAGATAAGAGGATCCTCCCCCATCTTCTGCAAAGCAGCATGCTCCATGGCTAGTCTTTTGTCGGTGTTTGCATTCATGTGAAATCTAGCTACATTGGCTATGAGCACTAGAGGACATAGCCTAAGAAGAGGTCAAAGGTGGCTACTCAACTCCAAGATTATACTTCACAACCATTACTAGTAGAAGGGTGCTCTCCTAAGTAGAAGTAGGAGGATGAGGCATAGAATTAAAGACAACAACAAAAGGAGAAGAAGACACAAGAGCCTTAGTGGTGGGCCTCTTCTTGTTCACTATCTGAGAGGTAGGAGGAGGAATAGTCAAAGGTCACAGAGGCCAAGATGTAAGAACAATCCCATGGGAAGGCTTCACCTTACTATAGATAGTGGATCAAGGAATCGTGGGAAGAATAAGCAACTAAAAATCATGTCACTTCACCTTTCGCCATGCAGGCATCATCACACTTCCCATACGAGGCATAGGAGTGGGAACCAATAATTCCACCATGGGACAAGAAGTAGAAGTGGTTGGATTAGAAGATGTAATAGGAGAAGGCTCTAAAGCATGAGCAAGCTTCCCCTTCCTTTTGATGAGGCCAAAGAAATAGCTTGTTGTTGCACTATCATAGAGGCCTTTACAAAAATAACATAGGAGACATAGGAAAACTAAACTTCGGTGTTGAGCCCCCAGTCTTATATTTAACATAAGCTCAATATAGCATATCACCCCTTAGAGGGAGAGGTCTGACCAAGGCGAGCTAGAAGTGATCCAAAGAAAAGCCCCCATGTGACACCAACAGTTTATAGATAGTATCATGAACCACGTGTACAATGCCCTCATGGAGGAACTTTAAACACTTATGGACTATAGAGGCGACCCCATTCATAGAGACCAACCATGGAATGCCTAGCCTAACTATAAATAGGTTGGACTTAGGAATCACAACAAATGTCACATCTATAGCCTTAGGTCCAACCAAGACTAACAAATAAATGGTGCCCATAGGGGTAAGAAAAATTTCATCGTAAATATAGAGAGCGGCATACAAATCTTCATATTTCTCCTTATGTAAACTATTTGTGAATAAGGTTTCCTCCATTATCACATTCACCCAACTCGTCGGATCGACCATGACACCAATCATGACGTTGTCATTAACCTGAGAAAAAATGTGCAACATGGAAGGCTCCTTGTTTAGTGAAAAATCATGTGAGGTGAAAGTTATATCAATCATTACACTCACATTCTTAGCAAGAGGCATATGCATGAATGAGACCATGTTCACATACTTAGACGGGACTGGCTTAGAAGGTGTAGAAAACTATGATTAGCAAGTTGTGACCTATCTAGATTCTATTCATATATGTTATAGGCTCCTCCTAATGTCGTGTTTAGAGGTTGTAGATTGGGTTGCAAAGCTAAACGCCTTGTGACACATGACTCTATGACACACCTATGACACGAGAGAATTATTTTTGACACAAAGAGACAAAAGAAGACAGTTCACATCAGGTTCACCAAAAAATTAGAGAAGGGGGATTCACTACCCCTAAGACTCTTAGGTCACAAAATAATCTAAGGGAGTGAACTGCCCTAAACTACCTCAAACTACCTAATAAGTTAAAAAGAAAGGAACAAGTTGAAAAGTAAGGGGAAACAAGACTTTGTTTCCCTTCCGCTTATAACGGATGTTTTTTAGAACCAAATGAGAAAACCATAGAGGTCTCAAACTATAGACTAGATGCCTCTCTATTAGAGGATGGAAGCACGAGGGTCAAACTTCAGCATGCCACACTAGAGTCTTAGAGATGCACTATTGTCCTATACAAATAAAGGGTCAAGTAGAAGACAAAAACACATAGAGTCTACTAACAACTTGAATGTTTTGATTTTATAATTTGACAGAAACATATGGAAATACAAAGTACAATAAGAAGAATACTATAAAAGCTACTCTAATAGTGAAATGACAAAGAAAGAAGAAGAATGCCAACTTACTCAAGGTCCAGTTCGCCAGCTAACTCCAATAAAATGAATAGCACCTACATGCAATAACAAGAAAAATGTTGGGGCTTTGTTTTGAGGTTTACCTCAATCAAATCCCTATTATGGTATTCCCACCTCCATAAATAGTTAATAGAAAACAAGATTGTGGAAAAGTATTAAAGAAGTAGATAAAAAAGATACAAGATAGTAGAGAGAAAAGACAACCTGGATCTACTCTACAAGATCAATAATACAAATAAGTAAATAGACATAATATCACCTCCTTTTCTACTAGCACACAAGGTTGATAGAGAGAGGAGAAGAACAATATCACCACACCAATAGAAAGGATCTTTGAGAACCTACAATAAAAATGGTGTTGAAGAAAGAAGATGGTGTAAAAATGAAGTATGGAGCCGATAGAAGCAAGGGAAAGCTTGAGATCTAATGATCAAGAATGTTTCTAGCATGAAAGAATGTTCAATAGGGATCAAAGCATGGAAGAATATGAGGTTAAAATGACCAATTTCAAGGAAAATAGTCATTCTCAATAGTCAATATTCGGTAGGGGCACATTATGCTTGCAAGTGATAGAGAATCATAACGTCTTTACCATTTTTTGACACGAGAATCTTGTCAGGACAGTAACACAACGCATAGATGTCCATGTGACACATGCACATCCTAGACAAAAATTCCCTTCATCGATGCTAAATGACAGGACACATGGAAAAAGTAGAGTGAAAGCGGAAATTTTTTGCATTATCAGACTTGTAAGCCTAAAATGAAGGTAAATTAATGGGAATTTGCAGCACAGGGTGCAAATTTACGCCATTACACTAGGGTACTAGGAGATTACTTACTAAGTATTTGAGAAGACTCATGTTTTACAATATTTTTGTGTAGGTAACAATCATGATGGATATTTCAAGAGATAATTTTTTTATGCTACTAAAGGAAGGAAATGTGGATATCAAAAAGATAGAGGTTGAATATGGAAGACATTGGCCTTTCAATAAAGATTATTTTATTCCTTATATAAAAATTTACCTATGATTTCAAAAGATGTGTAAAAACCAAAAATTAACCAATTTAGGCATTAGATAAAGGCCTTAACTTTTAAAAAGGACAGAGGTTTCATGTATAAGGGATTAGATCCAATGAAAATATACCATATTTTGACCCACCATGGAATGACAATGATACTTTCAGTGAGAGTAGGAACTTAGGAGCATTCCTTTGACACTTAGGAAATTAGGAGAATTCCTCTTATCACATCTTCAAATGCAAAGAAATTAGGAGCATTCCTCTAACACTTTCTGACTACAACAACACTATACTATTGTCTTCACTCTTCTAGCTCTGGAATCTTTTGTAGTAACTTTTATTCTCTGAAATCGGGAACATACATACTTCACACATGTCTTTGTCTAAATTCTAAACCATAAGGCCATATCTCAAATTTGGAGGAATGTACAACATTCTCTCAAGCTTCTTCAGTGGAACTTTCTGTACCTTTTATCTATTTGAAACATTACATATTACTTTATTTCATATCTTATGCAATGCTTTACATCAAGGGATAGTGAATACAAAATTCACAACACCATAAACAAAAATTACAACTCTTTCCATCAAAAACAAGAAACCATAACTTCTTCATAGTAGCATACTCTTCAACCTATCAACTTTCACCTATTGATGAGCTTTAGAAGATAAGGTACAACTGTGTACAGATGATACTAATCAAATAACATGCTCGTGAATTTTATCACCATATCCTTCACCTCACAACTCTTCTAATCATCACTGCTTTGTTTGCTCTTCTAGACTGCTCCTTTGACATCACCACTCAGCTAACATCAATGACAACATATGCAATAGAGATATGCATGTCAATCAAAGGATTATTAAATAATTCTTAGTCTTTAAAGTATATGATACTTTTATAATGCCTTTGAAGAATTATATATTAAATCTTATAGGAGTTTAATGGAAGTATATTCCTCTATTTTCTATCAATTTATATCATTCTAATAGGCACAAGGTTTACACTTTCTTAGATCGTTGAATTTGAAGTTTAAGTTGAACTTTGTCACCCAAATAGGATTAAGACATTAGTCTCTAGCAATGTTTTCTTCCTAGGCACTCAAATTTTAAAATATGATTTTTTTCATAAATATTTGGTTTTTAACTTTTTAATTGGTGATACAAGGTTGACTGATCATAAGCTTTTCCATATCATATCATATTTAATGCTAGAACTATTCTTGTATGATTGTGTATTACTATTCCTTATTGTCATCATGTGTGAAACTTGTTTATTTTCCAAATGCAAACTACATTGGGGATCAAATATTCCATACATTTATGTTGCATACATGAATTATATATATTCACACCAATTTTTATTCCACCACAACCCATGCACCCAACTTAAGTTAAGAATAATATTATATTTTTTATCTCAAAAATGTTATGTTAGTTGTGCTTGGTGTCTTTAAATAGCTTATCCTTAGAATTTGAATTTTGAGGTGTTGACAACTAAGTGAGTTCAGATACTTCATCATATGCCTCAAATTTAAAATTCTAGTCTATTAAAAAATTGAGTTTACGGCGATACATCTATTAAGGAACCAAAATTAGCATTTAAATGATTGGCAAGGTTTGTGAACAACTAAGTGTGATTCAAAATGTTGATCTAAATAAGCATACATAGTTGAATCTAGAAGCTCTCAAAATTAAAATTTTATTGTCTATGATTAGAGGCACAATTAGTGTCTATGACCAAAAAAAAAAATGAAGCTCAAAATTGACAATTTAATGGACTAACTGAAATTGGAAATATTTTTTTTGTGGAAATGGCATTAAAAATTAAGACATATTATTTTTCAAGAATTTAATCTTTCCATCTATTTAATCAAATTTAATTAAAATAAAATAAAATTTATTTAACCTTTAGACTATGATGGAACTCCCATCAAAATAAAGTAAAAAGGTTAAAAAGAAATGTCAATATATGTTTTATATTCGAAGGCATTTAATTGCACATAGGGAATACTATATATTCCATGAGCAAAAGTATTAAAGGTAGACCTATAAACTAAAATTCATGTCTTTTTAAAATTTTATATTGGCCAGCGGCCAAAAGAGAGCACAACGGCTAATTCTTTCCTTCTTAAGTTCAAAATACGCAAACCTAAGGAGTGGGCCATCAAAGTACATTGTTTTCCATTCATTTTTAAATCTTATGAAAGGCAGGCCACCAAAGCTCCATGGAATAATTTTTTGAAGCTTCATGTCAAGGGAAAGTTTTTTTTTTCCATAAAGCAAAGGAATAAGTATTTATTAAAGAGGGAAATATATATTTCATGGAAAAGATAAAATATTTTATGGTCATATTTTAAGCTGGTGAAATGTGATTTTCATAGGCAGAGTAAAATTATGGGCGAAAATATTTTATGGAAGGGGATTTTTGTATTGGAATGTAATTTTATTTTCATTAGGAAAATTTATAATGGAGGAAGAGGATTGTAGTTGTTATAGGAAAAAAAATTAAGTGAAAAAGAGAACAAATACATGTGTTGAAGTAAAAATTGAGACAACATTATTTTGCGAGTTTAATATGAGGAACTTAAAGATTTCCACATATTTCATATGCCTATCTTTAATTGCAAGTCAAGAGTTTAGGTCAAGCTAGGAGTTAACTATATGTCCAATTTGAACATTTTTTTTTTGTATAAGTTTAGATTTTTTGAGTTTTGTATAGGTTGGTCTCTACAAATCTACAAGCTACTTTTAGAGCCTCGAGACCAATTTGGAGTTATTTTTATGTAATTATTTTTGTGTCTAGGTGTATGAATCCATTATATAACCATAGGGGAATATTAGTAAAGTCTAGTTATGAGTTTCATCTTTGAATTTATTATTTTTCTCTGGATATTCAATAGTAAGACCTATTCTTATCTTTATGGTTTTATATTTCTTCATGTTTTATTTAACAATTTAAGAAATTCAATAAATTTTAAGGTGTACACTTGTTACATTCATGTCAAAGTATAGTTAGTTGCATTCAAAGAATGTTGTAAATATTTCTATGTGCAATATCATAATAGGAAATATTTCTAGATTAGCATGTGGGATCTCAACTAAATTTCGATCATTACATATAAATGTAATCACTAGAAATAGGAAGGCACTTGAGGGCCTAAGTTTTAAAAAGCAAAGCCCTAGTAAAATAGATATTTCCTTATTTATTGTTATTATATTTAATTGGGTTAACTCATTTTCGAGTGACTCTATTATAATGAATTGGGCATTAGTCACTCGTAGTTGTAATCAATCCAACATTTGAAATTAGATGATAAATCATCCTTTCAATTTATATTGCATAATTTATTAGTTACACCTTATCAACATATAAGAATTTAGTGATGTAAATCTTTGTCAAATATTTGGCAAACTATAATATATGCGTCAAGTTTAGAGATTGTGTAAATTGTTAGTTTTTGGGTTAGGGATGAAGTAAAGAGTCACAATGCAATCTACATTGTTGAGATATGTGTGTCTTATGCATCTAGTAAATTGATATGAAGACATAGAGAGATAGTTTATTTTATGGGTTTTTATGTGCATAGATTTTAGTTAAACCATATGGCCAATCAATTTGTATTCATTACATAAAGATCTCTAGGAATACAATCCTAATTTTGTCAAGTCTCAAAATGTAGAAGAGTGCTCCCACTCTTGCTAATTGGTCTTTAACTATCCTTTGCTTAATCATGTGTTTGTATCTTTATCCAAAACAACTTAATCTTTAGGTATAAATATTGTGTCTAATCCCTTAAAATTGGCATTTTTACAAAGCATCATCATCATTATATCAACACATTAATTTCCTATTAATTAATTAAATAAAATTATTTAATTAATTAAATTAATATCTCTCTTGACTTTCATCCATTAATTAATTAATAAACTCCATCCGTCTAATTAACTAAGCTAGTTCACTTTCATCAATTAATTAAATAAATGTTATTTAATAAATTAATTCAACTAACCTTCTTCCACTAGTTAATTACATTAATCAAAATTATTTAATTAATTAAGCTAATTCGCATTCCTTCATCCAATTCATAAATTAAAAATAAATAAAAATTATTTCCACCTCACCACTTAAATCTAAAAAAGACCTTTTTCATTTTTGGATCCCCATTCAAATCTAAGAAATCCTTGACCATCCATCCCAATGCAACATCTCTCCTCCATGCACCCTCACCTCAAGCATCCATATGTATACATCTCATCTATCCAAACAAAATAAGTTGATATCAACCCTTCATTTCATGATTTGATCTCCCCCATCCAATTACAATCTCATCAAGCCTCCACTTGTGTGTATCTAAGTTTCCCATCTAAATTAACAATATTCTAAACCTCCATCAACTCAATCTCATCCTATCCATCAACTTGGCTCCATCTCATCCCATAATCACATGTAAATTAATCCTAGCCTTCCAACCCAAGATCAAATCCTAACCATTCACATTCCTACCAAAAATCCATATAAACCTACCTCTACAAAGGAAAAATATCCATAAGAAGAAAACCAAGTACATAATTCCCAATTTAGTAATATCATCCAAGAGAAACTTACAATTTTGAAGAGTTTATTTATCTCTCATCTAGAGCATATTCAAACATCACAATCTTAAAAGGAGTTAGATTGATGCTTGTTCCTCATTATTTTATTGCCCTTTTTCTCAATCAGAGTTGTAGGTTAGATTTAACATCGACATGTGTTTATGAATGCATACCTCTTAATTTTGTGCTAAAATTCTCATTACACATTCTAGCATATGTGGTGGAACCCTTGTCCCAAGCTAATTTTTACTTTTGCAAGTCTCTTTGGCAAGTTTTAAATTTTTTTATTTCCTATATGTGCTTTCTAAATCAATGTTTTCACCTTGCAATGCAATTTTTTTGCTTGATACTACATGCTTCTACATAATGATGACATTTTTTGTTTTATAGTTTGTAGGGTTTTATGGTGATGTTCTACCCCATTTTGAGGTGTTTCTACATCTAACATAATATTTATAATAACCTTTCAAAATTTCTACTTTATTTATTTGCAATCCAAATTAGTCTTTGGATTTGTGATGTCCTATTTTATTCATACCCCACTAAGAAATATATGTATGAGCAACAACAGCAATTAAAAATATGTAACAACAAACATTGAAGACATTGAATTTTTACTTGGTCGACCCCCTTTATTGCTCAAAGTTAAAGAATATAAAATAAATAATAAAATACAATGATCATGCTTTGAAAAGGCATTACGAGTAAAAGAAAGAAGCAATGATTAGCATCCTCTCTCAACTAGAATTTTGAGTATAAAATATGGTTCAACTATTGTTGTGTAATGTATATGGTTGGTTTATTCAATTGGGCCATTTGTGTTATTATAGACAACTTGTTTAACTTTGTGTATTTATGATTCAGTTGTTATGTTGAGTTTATTAAGGATGGAACAACTGTTGTTTCTCTTACTGGAATAGTTGTATGTTAATTTCTTAGTCTAGTATTTGGTTGTCTCAAGTGTGCTACAGTTGGTTCATAGGTTCTTCTTACTATGCATCTCCTTTATTTTTCTTGTAATTTTAGCTTTGTTCAATAATAAAAAAGCAATGATTATTTTAAATGGCAGTGTTCAAAGTAATAGAGGCAATGACTTAATGAAGGACATTGATCCTCATAAAAATCATGGATTAAAACTTATGTGAATGCATTCAAACATAAAAGTGGGAAAACTTATATGAATGCATTCAAATATAAAAGTGGGATGCAATTATTATTAAAGAACATAAAAAATAAAAAAGGAATTAAACTAAAACAGGTCGACTCATTATGATTAGAAAGAATGTTATAAATATAAGGATGCCTCCCTTGGTAAAATATGTTATTTCATAAGAGACACCTCTCTTGGGAAAACAAGTGGTATAAATAGAAGATAAAAGTGGAAGCTAAAGGGGAAGCCATCTAACAACTAACTTTTGAGTTTAAAAGGAGATAAACAAAAGAAAAAGGAAATAAATAAATGGATAAAGCAATAGATTAGGAAAAGGAATAAATTATAAGAGATCTATTGGATTTAAGTATTATTTCCAAGAATATATTTGAGAGGTAACTTAAAATATAACTATAAATATAATATATATATATATATACATTTATATATAATATATATGTTCATATAAAGTGATTATTGGGAGATTGAAATTAAGTAGAAATAAATTGCATATATATATATATATATATGTATGTATGTATGTATGTATGTATGTATGTATGTATGTATGTATGTATGTATGTATGTATGTATGTATGTATGTATGTATGTATACGATCATGCAATAATGATTCTTGCAGTAATTATTAATTTGTAATAGTAATTATTCACTTGATTTAATCTATTTCTTCCTCTTTAAGCAACCATGTATAGGGTTGGGAAGGAATCATGTTAGAAGGGTGGTATAGGTTCTCTCATTGTAATTACATCACCCTACATTGGATGGAATTGTATTGGTTGGACGTTCTTGTCACTTGGGGCCAAGGAGTATGAGCAAGCCCTTGGGCTTCATTGAGATGAATAGTGTTATAGGTTCTCACAATGTAAGTATGTCAGTTGGATGGACTTGTCTTGGTTGGATGTTCCTGCCACTTGGGGCCAATGGGATATGAGCATGCCCTTGGACTTAATTGTGATGAATAAATTTTCTAGCACCCTATCATGCATTTCTCTCCAATCCCTTCCATGACTGGTTATTGACAAGAGTCTATATATTGGATTCAAGTTTAAGTTGTTCAATTTTTTATAAATGTTAGTAGTTCATTTATTCTTAAGTTTAATATATTATATAATTTACTTCGGAATATCATTTGTAAAACTATAATTTTGTTTTGTAATTGTCCCTTAAGGAAAATTCAGGCATACTCCAAGTAGGGGACATTACAATTGGTATCAGAGCCTTAATCCTGCTATCCTGTGGAACAAACCAACTAATCGTCATTCAATTAGGATTAACCATTTAACCCTCTTCTTAATCAAAAATAAAATTCAAGTGGATCAACATTGCATTTCTATATGGGTGTGTTGTCCACATGCATGCTTCATGTCTTACATGCATCTATGTGTATGTTTTGTGTCTTATGTGTATTTATGTGTATGCTTTGTGTATTACATGTATTTGTGTGTATGATTTGTGTCTTATGTGTATTTATATGTATGCTTCATGCCTTACATGTATTTATGCACAAATGCTTTTTGTATTATGTTTATTTATGTGTATGCTTCATGTCTTATGTATATCTATGTGTTTTCTTTGTGCCTAGGTGATCCCATAATACTGGTTTATAATTTTTGGCCAAACTGGACATTGAATTCATTTTTTATAACTAAATCTTCACATTCGAGTACCTATACCAGATAAATCGTGAGGAATTTGAAGATGATGCAAACTAGTTATTTGTGACATTTTTTCTATAGATTCTAAATATATTTTTTTCAAAAATTTTGGAATTAGATTTCATTTCTTTTTCCATCTCCTTCAAAAATTAGTTTTTTCAGTAAACACCATTTTTAAGGAGTGATGCTCACCATATACAACATAAATTTTTTTCCATGAAGGATAAAATTCTAATTTTTTCAAATTTAGATTTTTAACTACAATATCTAGTGCTTTCATTTGGTTTCATAGTGTTTTATTGAATATTTTTTCCTTAATCAAGTTTTGAAGTCAAACCAATTACAATTCAGACATAGGCAGACTGTATACAACATAAATGTGTTTGTATGTATCAAAAAATTTCAATTTTTTTTGTTGGATCAAGTACTTCAATATCTAGTGCACGATATTTTTTAAAAAAAAATTATAATAGATCTGCTATTTTTCCACATGTGCAGAATAGAGAGCTTTATTTTCAGTGAAAAACCTACATTCACAAGAAATAAAAAATAAATATAATAATTAAATTAAAAATTTATTTAAAATTATACTTTTTGGGAAGCTTATAATAAGGACTATATACAAAAAATAAATTTTAAATGAATTCATTTGATCCCCCAAAAGTTAAATCAAAAGTGGTTTTTTATCAGCATTTTGATAGATGTAAAGGAGACTCTGCTATAGGTATGGTTTAAAACTAGTGGGGTTCTATCCAAGGGGGTTTGATATAAGGTGGTTCAATCAAACCCTCTTCAATTGGAATCCTTTAAATGGAACTTTTCAAGGCTTAAATCATTATATTTTCTAAAAATATGTGATTTCAGCAAAAATCAGGATCTCCCAAAAATTGTAAACCAGTATTGTGGGATCACCCGCCTAATGTGTCTTCAGTAGCACTAACAAATTAACTTATTTAAAATTAAATTATTAATAGTCTCCAAATGAAAAAATGAAGAGTGAAAGGGTGTGACTCCCTTAAACTTGAGATATAAAAGGAAGAGCATTTCATTTGAGAAAGACATCCATAATGCATCATTGAAGAATTCAATATAGAATAGAACCTTAATTGATTTTGCAAGTAAATTAAATTAATTTTTCTCAAGAATAGTGATGGTGTGAGAAAGGATGTGACTCCCAATGTGAAATACTATGACTCCCTCAATAATAAGATATAAAATGGGAATCATTTCCTTATGAATAAATCATCAACAGGAAATAAATCTATATATCAACTTGGAAGCAAAATACTATTCTCAAAGGTAGCCATGAAGGGTGATTCATTTACTATGAAGGGTGGTGAATCCTTCAAGAAATGAATATAAGGGATAAATAAATTCATTTACATTCAATAAGAAATCATCTCTCACCTATCCATTAAGAAATTAAGCAATCATCGCTCATCTTTCCATAAATAAATCAAGCAATCGTCACTCATTTATTCATCAAGAAATCAAGCAATCAAAATATCAAAAAAAAAATCCCAAGGAACAATCAATCATAACAACTTAACAAACTTAATGATAAAATCTAACAGTATAACTTGAATTTCAAATAGAAGTTTGTGTGTTTCCATCACTATTTTTTACAAAATTTTAGGCATAACTAAGATTCAAAGATGGATTAAGATTATCTTACTTTCAAACTTCAAATATAAGTGCACTAAGATATCATCTTGACCTAGGATGGTCAACATCTTAAAATGCAAGCAATAACATTAAATTCCACAAAAGTATTCCAAACAATCTAAAATGATTTATCTAGAAAATTTGTATTACCCATAACACCCCATTTGAACACCATAGAGTGAATTATTATCAGCATGCCTAGTCAGAATTAGAAATAATAATAAAAATCTAAGTCTAAATTCAACCAAACTCTGATATGCTAAAACAATATTGATTGAATGCAATGAAGACACTCAATTCTTTAGGAACCTACAAATTTGGACTCTCGAGAGATCTTAAGAGAAATGTTGGGAATCTATTGTAGGGTATATTCATCAAGCTCTTCATGAAGGAGGAACACAAATGTTCTAATGAAGGGTATTTTTTTCATTTTGAACAAGATTATAAAGTACAAAGCATGTCCATGCCACATATGATTGAAACAATAGCAATTCACAAATCTACCTTGTAATCTACAAAATTGATCTTGTAGACTTTGTTTGTGGACCAAGTTCACTTCTATATTTGATATCTAGACTAAGTCATCTCATCCCAGTGTCTTAATGTCCTAAGTCATCCTTCTTGAATAGAGTAGCTCTACATTCATGATTAAAAATCAAGTACATCAATATTAGGCATACATCTGTCTTAGGTAAATTTAATACAAATAAAATTTATTGCATAAGTCTATTCTAAGTTACATTATGGGCCATAACCCACAAATCCCAAGATCATTTTCACCTCTTAAACTTTGGGAAATTTTGTTGTTTGAACTAGGTGGAATAAAACAATACTTTCTAAGATATGAAAATCATCCTAGTTTAAACATGGGAATATGTCAAATCTTTACAAGAGGAGGACAACCTCCTATTAATATGGAAATTGGATATTAGTATCAATCTATAAATTCAAATTCTATGAAGTGTTTGTGGGTGATAACTATTTTTTATGGATTCTAATACTTTTTTACATCCAATAATTTATACTTGAGGATTACCTAGGGATATATACTTAGAAGGTTATAACATGTCATTAGCACCTTAATTCAATTTTGCAACTCAATTTGAAACTGCACAATTCTCTACAACTCAACACTCTACTATGCACTTCTCTCAGTTATGCACCTGCCTCAATTTTCCCTTGAGTGTTAACCATGATAGAAATATTTGATTTTGTTTGGGTTCTACTCATTCAAAATTAGTGCATTCTTTGTCTGCAACTTGGCTCTCTCTCTCTCTCTACAACATACACACCTCAACCCTTAGACAATCTTTTGATAGTCTTTTCATATCACCACCGACAATCATTAATTACACATTCAAATTCTAGAAACTTATACTAAGGTTTTCTTCATGTGTTATCTTCTCCAGCAAGCTTCCTTTCCATAGAGCCAATCACTGCCAATATAAATTCTCTGTATTTGCTAATTTTAGTAAGCTAGAAATCCTAAATCAAATCCTCATTAAATGCTATATCTTGTGAAATGGATTTGTATCTATCATCTGGCTATCTCTCAACGTTGTTATGCTGCCATGCAAATCTTATCACCAATTAATTGGTCATTGGAGCAGCTAAACCAATTAAATTCATGCACTTTGTCAGCTACCAATTGAAACCTTCATTCACATTGACCTAGCCATTGAATATCTTCACCTTTGAATTTGGGACATTGATTTATTTTCTTCACACCATGATCCACCAATCTCTATTCCATCATTATAACTTTAAAACATGACTATCAAATGATTCTCTTTTAACTAGTGTCATTGACCCATTTCATCGTGCATTGCTACAATACCCAACACTATTTTATTACAACAATGATGTGAATAAACTTTGTGATGCAATCATCCATTGTCACTTTTCTACCTTATCGCTCCATCTCCAATACAAACTGGGGATCCACCAACTCCTTTCATCATACATCACCAAACTATATAGTGCACGAGGTTAGTAAATTACAATGTGAACATCCTTCATGAAGCAATCACCTATCACCACTTGTCTTCAACTGATGTCACCTTCCACTTTATATCGCATATTACATGAAGCTTAGCTCTTTTCATTTCACAAAAATGATGTGAAATGATGGCACAATATCTTTCCACGCATCCTCCTTGATATCACACTCCACTAGCTGGTCCTGACGAATAAGTGATCACATCAAACACATGTCCTTATCCCACTATCCCATAGGGCCAACCACAGACCCACCATATATTATGCAGGCTGATGAGTACCATCTGATCTGATAGGCTTGATCACAACCATTGATCAAGCTTCATCGATAATAGCCTTGGCTAATGCAAACAACACAAGTAATAGACATTAGATCTCCTCCATTTAATCTCATCCATTGATCTTCCTCTATCACATATCACACACATAGTAGACTATAGTAGAGACCAAAATACGATGCAAAGACATAATGTGATAGTCATTAGATCTTCAAATGTGAACATGCACCATCAAATTTTCATCACGAGCACATCACACATCATGGCTAAGGCTTGTTCATTATGAGTGCAAATAGTGATACGAAGGGTTGTTGCAATGAGTACATCACTAGACGCACTCATAGCATTAGGAGAGAGGGTCAGTCACACCAATGACCTTGATGACTTAAGTAATCACTTAAGTAACCTGCAGCCACTAATGCACATTCAACATTAAAATATAACATTTGTTCATCTACCATGACTGTGACTCTAGAGTTTATCTACAAACCCTAATTTTTACTGAGAGCATAAATAATTCATTTTTGAGCATATTCCACCATCATTGATCATGCAAACCACATCAATTGAATCCTCTCAAAAAACCCATGTCAAATATGACTTTAGTTTTCCCTCCTGACATCTGGAGGCAGCCTCTGTAATGTCATGACAAATTTGCACCTTTTTTAGCAACTTTGCAACAATTGCAAAACCATGCTCTTCTATCCATCAATCCCATTGCTTCTTTGATCACCATTTTGACATCAATGACAACCAAATTTTCAACAAGGTTTGGTGAATTGCAACATAGCATTGTTCATTCATCGTTTCTTTCATGTTTTAGTACTTTAACTCAAGGTTTAATTACCAAACTTGGGTTTGACCAAGGAAAACCCTTATCCTCCAAAACAAATATTTTTCTCCTCTTCGTGAATGTGTAGGTTTATAGGTTGAAGAAGGATTGAAGACCTCAAATTTGCAAAGTTGTAAAAAAATTTCATATTTGTTGCCAATCTACAGAATCTTACCTATAGAATTATTTATAACTTTCTGACATTGAAATCTAGATCAAATGGAAGCTACAAACTAACACCAGAGGATCTTGAAAGCTAAGTAAAACCTTTAGACATAGACCCATTCGCCCATACGCAAATTAGTCCCAGTCGGTGTTCAAAAATTGCATTTTGGTGATAGGTACACATCACTCTACCATTTCCCTGGATCTGTCAAAACTTTGTGGTTTTTTTGTATTATGCTTTAAATTGATGATTCAAGTTTGGATTAGCATAATTGTGGTGATTTACTATTTTTATTTTTTCTCCCAAAAGTGTTGTTCAGGTTGATACCCCCATTCTCAATCATAAGGAAACCAATAGATTCCCTCATTGAGTTGACTCACCTAAGGGTTGTAAGTCAATTCTTTGTGAGGATCTATTTTCCTAATGAAATAAAGAAAAATAGGTCCACTCATCCACCCTACACATATTATTACACACTACACATATACATACATCATCCATATTTTTCTTTGTTTCAACAAGGAATTAATAAAATCAAATAGGTTTTCTTATTTTGATTGACTTCCATTGTGATGAGAGTTATTTGGGTTGTGTGATTACGTTTCCTAATAGGGTTCCTCAATCTTGTTTGCATCATATACTCCCAATATTATCAATATGAATCATACCATACAAGACCCTACGAAGGATAGTGTTTCTCATGAGGCTTGTGGAGTTGCAAGGACAAAAAAAATTCCCAAGAAATTCATTAGAATAATGTCCTGGAAATTGTTAGAGTAATCATGCATTAGCTAATAATTAATTACTATTTAATTAACTATTAGTCTAATTTGTTCTCATGCACTTAAGCTAAACTTAGGAGTTCTTTTATGCCTTAGGGTTTTTCTCCTATATAGCACTCAACCCTCATTGTAATTATGACTCGAGCTTTCATATCTTTTTGATAGTCTCTTGCTTTTGTAGCTTTTTCTTGTTGAGGAATATTGCATATATTGTTTGCAGATCTCTTGCGTGGAAGGTGTCTTTGTTCATTGTATGATCCTATGGCTCATGGTTTTGTGGTGTTTTTCACAATTCTAACATGGTATAAGAGCTAAGATTTAGCGAACCGCTTCTTGATTTATGAGAATGTTTTTCTTCAACAAGGGTTACAAGCTTTAGATATAAATACCCTTTACTTTTTTTACAAATTTTGGAGGTGAGCATTTTTGGTGCATTTTGACATGAAAAGGACCATGTCGTTGGTTTCAGAGTTGTGAAAAAGTCAGATTTTCTTTTTGTTTTGCTTGATTTGAATTCCTAATGCTAGATCTATGAGGGTTTAAAGCAGTTGATTTTTCCTGGATCCAAAGGGAAGTTGCATTTTTAGAGCATTTTGGCATGAAAAGGATCACGTCGTTGCGTTCAGGAGGTCGATTCCATGAATTTTGACTATAAATTCACCCTATTTCGATGTCAGGAGCTTCTAATGCAAAATATTTTTATACAAGGACCTGTACGGATTTATGTGCACAAAATTTGAAAAAAAATCAAGTGTTTAAGGTTTGGCGTTTCTAGTTTTTAAATTTCTTTTTAATAAATTTCATAAAAATCAAAAATTATTAGTAGGAATTTTTTAATAAAAAAAGGAAAATTCAAATTTTTGGGAGTTGCAATTTTTTAAAAAAGGGGTACTCACAGGGTACCTTTGACCTTGTAGGCCCTATACCTTACCAGCCTCACTGTACTCATCGCAGCTCATTTATGGCAACCTTACCCAGAACCAATAGCAACTGATTTAACTCCCTAGCAACCCATTAACATTTTCGGCACCTGTCAAATCTTCCCGGCTAGCATTCAACTTTCTAGTCCCTGCACAAACAATTTTCAATGACCGCACCTTCTCCAACCAGCTTTCCAACATCAACTATTTTTCCAATCGACATGGAATCTTTTCAAAATATTTCATTATGTGATGGAATATTCCATTCGTTATTTTTTCCAAGGGAGCCAGATTTTTTTACCAACAAGGAATATTCCCTAGAATATTTTGTTGATGTCAATATGACATAATGTTGATGTCAGCATGACATCAGTGGTGCAACCACTAGGGTATGGCCCCTTTGAACCCCCCTTATGCCCTAAAGGAGGGGTTTTTTTCTTTTGGCCATAACTTGGGCATACAATGTCGAATTTTAGCAAACGAGATATCATCAGAAAGCTAGTTCCACCAAATTTTTAATGGTGTGGGTCTCATCACCTATTTTTCTCTATTGGTACATTCTATAGCCTGTTGAAGTTAGATGTGTTATTTCAGTCTCGAGCTCGTAACTTTTGACCAGTTTCTCCATTTTTTGTGATTCCAACAAAGTTGGAACCATCTTTCAGAGCTCTTAATGTTCTATCCATGCACTTTTTCCAGATTTCTCTCCAAGTACATTTTATTCAAATTTTTATGTTTTCAAACTCTACTAAATTACTTAGACATTTTAGCTCTTGGAAACTTGTTTGCGTGGTATGACTCATTTTTGGCTGCTCTTCATGTATTTCTAGTATTCTATCCTATTTGGACATTGTAGACATCTTTTTTATGCACATTATCTTATGTAGACATACTAAGATAAAATTTCCATTCTTGTGTATACTTTTTAGGGATTTTTCACATCCTATTGTGCCTATTGTATTCACACTATGATAGAAAGTGTCATGGAGGGGTTGATGTTTTCCTTTGGTTTTTTATCATTATTTTTTCAAGTGAGTGTCCCTTCCACGACAGTAGTGAATCTTGGTGATTCTTGCCTCATGTGTGTGTGCCTTAATTTTCACACCCGTTTATTTGTAGGTTTTTTCTCCTACATGCACTTCTTGGTTTCAAATAGTTTCAGTGTTCTTGTCATGGCTCTCTCTTTTCAGCATTATGGAAGGTTTCTACTATTGGTGCTACTGCTTCCTTGGTTTCATGTTGGAGTGATCTACGTATCTAGTTCTTGTTCCTATGTACTTTCAAATGCAACATACACTAGCATGTGGTTACATGAATTTTAGTGAGACGGATCATTTACCATATGGGCACTCTTGCATTCCTATTTCTGGAGGTTCTTCATTTCAACACCATATCAGTCATCTTTTGACAATAGTCTATAGATTCTTCATGCTTTAGTGATGTTCTACATGTTCCTCTTTTTTAGGACATTGTTTGGTTAAAGGCTTCTCAGTCCTTCACACCTTAATTTGGAGGATTTTCATCAGTCCTTCATTCTTCTTTCTCTCTTTTGGAGAGGATTTTTCTCACTTTGGTTTTCTCCTTTTCTCTAGTTGTGAGAGATCTTTTGTTTGTACATGGGTACCTAACCAGGCCTTGTTTTTCAAGACCCATCATGCATTCTTTTTATGGTTTTTAGCTACTACTTAAGTTCATCTTAAGGGCCCAATGTTAGAGTAATCATGCATTAGCTAATAATTAATTACTCTTTAATTAATTATTAGTCCAATTTAATCTCATTCACTTAAGCTAAACTTAGGAGTGATTTTAGGGTTTTTCTCCTATATAGCACTCAACCCTCAATGTAGTTATGACTTGAGATTTCATATCTTTGTTATAGTCTCTTGCTTCTATAGATTTTTCTTGTTGAGGAATATTGCATATATTGTTTGTAGATCTCTTACATGGAAGGTTTCTTTGTTCACTGTTTGATCTTGTGACTTGTGGTTTTGTGGTGTTTTTCATAATTCTAACAGGAATGGCTTGCCTAGTATTGGGTTTTACAATAATAATTGAGGTATGTGCAAGCATAAAAAAAAATTGCAAGTGCCATATGTTTGATACAATAGTGAGCGGTGTAAACACATTGATGGCATTCCAAGGTCATCCCAAGGTTTTGGGTTCTAGGAGGAACTTAATAACTTGGATGTGCACATATTAAACTTTACCTCCACATGGTTTTGGGTTTTGGGATGAACTTGGAACCTTGGAATGGTGAACATAAGTTCTTACAAGGTTTTTGGTTTTGGGAGGAACTTGGAACTTGGGAGCTTTTGGGGTTTCAGGTTTTTGGGAGGAACTTGTAATCATGATTCCATGGGTAGCTTGGTTACATGATTCAGTGGGAGCTTGTGACAGTGATGGTTTGGCGGTGTTGTGTCTTCTTAGTTTGGAGATCATGGTTTGTACTCTTCTCTTTGGGAGATCGGTGTTGAGTTCTTTGATTACATTGGGGCCATAGAGGATCTTCGTTTAGAGGATAGTTATCATGTTTCCATGAAGAGCTTGGTGTCACAGTTCAATGGCAGCTTGTGGTGATGATGTGGATTCATCATTTGATGGTGGATGATCTTTTGTATTGTTTGTTGTTTTCATGGATGGACTCTTGGATTTTATTTCTTCTATGTAGTGAGGGTTCTTTGACATCTTGGATTTCATTGACATGAGATGGTTATCTTCATTTGATATGGAGATGTTGACATCTTAGTTAGCCATAGAGGACTCTTTAGTCTTTGGTTGAGGTGTCATGATTTATTTTTTGACATATGATCCTTATTTAATATGATGGCTTTGTATTATGTTATGGTGATCATATGTTAGAATGTTTTCATGATACATGTGCATACTCATGGATACTTGGAGACCTAAGTGAAGTTAGGTGATCTCTTATGATTAGAGCCATGTATTGAGACAGTTACTCATTGATGAGGTTTCAATTGGAAGTTTAAGGAGATTACACCTTGGTTGGACATGAGTTCAACATGGACCTATGAGGAGATTTTTCTTAGATGAGTTGTGATGACTTTGATATC
This sequence comes from Sequoia sempervirens, assembly GCA_007258455.2. Lineage (NCBI taxonomy): Eukaryota > Viridiplantae > Streptophyta > Pinopsida > Cupressales > Cupressaceae > Sequoia > Sequoia sempervirens. The sequence goes on along the minus strand of VDFB02000017.1, from coordinate 36,295,124 downwards.
TTGGAGGAGCATTCTCATTCCCCACTCTTGGTCTACTCAGCAGTTTATCATTTGAGAGGTATTTCCCATTATTTTTTTCAGATACATTACGCTTTATGCTTTATCTTCTCATACATATGGATCTTGAGCTATAGTTTGTTGGTTTTGGAGGATTCATTTGAGGGATTTTGGAATTTTTATCTCCTTATGCATTGTGAAATTATTCATTGGTGTTGAGTTTAGGAGATGTTATTGGGATTATTCATTGGTTTTGGGAACTGATTTGGTTTGATCTTCCTTTTTGTTTGAGATGCATACATCTTGGTTATGGTTATATGTGGATAGTGATATTCTATTTAGGGTTTTATCGAGGAGATCATACTTATCATAGCTTATCATTTAGAGGTGTGTGTAGAAGGACATTCTAAAAGTTTTGATTTGCATGTTCTCTCTTTGGTCTTGTTTTTCTTCCTAGATGTTTGTATTCACATGACATTGGTTTTGAGATCTTGTGTAGAGCTATGACAATCACTATGTTTGTGGTCATGTGTTTTTCATTGTTCTCTGGTGATGACATGGAGGTTCCTTTATCTCTTTCCTTTGTTGGGTGTGAATAACTTGGGAGAGCTCTGGAGACTTGTGGTGAGATATGTATTGTAACATATTGGTTTGCAAGATTTACATATCTTTATGGATGTTCCTTGGTACTACATGATATTGGTTACACTTCTATGTGTTTCCATTAGTGGATCTTTGGATTCCTTGATCATTTTAGATTTGGCATTACCTATGCAGTAGGAGTTCCTAGATGTGAGTGTTCATCATATGACAGGTTTGGCACTTGGAGTTTGTGATTGCATGTTATGGGTTGTCTATGTTGATGGTATGTGGTTCACTTGTTATGATTTGTATACCTATGAGGTACATGAATAGTTGGATGTGTTAGAACTTGTTTTGGGTGCTTTTTCCAACTATGGTGATTATATCTTGATAGCTATTGATACATTCTTATTAACATTGGATTGAATGTTTGTGAATTGGGATGTCATTTAGAGGAAATACTTGTGCTTATTTGTGATAGATAGTGTGACATCTCTTTAGATGGTTTCTTATATTTGTGCATTGACATGATGGCTTGGATGAGAGCATTCATGCTTGAGGTGGCGGTCACCTTGATTTTTGTTACAGGTATCTTGATGGAGCACATGGAGCACTTTGATCCCTTGATGGTATATGCAGCTAGAGGGATTGTTCCCTTGTTCATGTTTGAGTTTATTTGTTTACCCCTTATACAATGTATACGACAAGTGGGAGAATGTTAGGAAAATATGTGTTTTCCACCTTGCATAATATTATAACGTAATATTTATTTATTGTGTGGTACACCTATGGGATCTAGGGATACATGCATCACATGGGTCTATCATTCTTGGGGTCACTTTATGTGTTGTATGTAACATTGTGTTAAATATTTAACATGGGGTTGCACATGGGAAAAATATTTAATATCAAAAAAACTCACTACCAATATTAAATAAGGGGTTAATGGTTTTGTAAGCTCATGGTATTAGTCACATGGTTTTATGTAATACAACTTAGTGGTTTTGTGTGAGTGTGTTTCTATAAAAGCAAACACATGGCTAATTATCTAAGGTTGGAAGGTTGGGTAGTTGGCAAGTTATCTCTTGGGTGGATGCATATTTGATTTTCATAATCAAGGATCAAACTATTTATCACAAATAGAAACAAGGGATAAAATAAAATATGAGCCAAAAGATCTACCTAGAGCACACCTATTTTGATAAATGTGGTGCCGAAGGAACTCCATGACATTGTTATACTCTTATCGAAATGTGAATTTCCCTCATATCTCTTACCACAGGGTAAAGAATCTCTAGTTTGAAATTCTCCACCATACACATTAATAGGAGAGTTACATCACATAAGGCAAGATGAAATCGTAAGGAGAGTTGTATTTGAGCATGAAAGAGAATCTATCTTGAAAGAAGATCATGAAGGAATAAAAAGGGGCATAATTGTAGTGAAACAACAATAAAAAGGGTTAAAATTAGTTGGACTATGGTGGCCAACCCTAAATAAAGATGCCAAAGAATATACAAGAAACTATGATATATGTCAAAGTGTGGGGAAACCTACTGTAAGAGATGAAATGCCCTTAAAACCTATCTTAGCACAAATCTCATTTAAAAAATGGGTGATAAACTTTATAGGACTAATTGATCCACCTACTAAACACTCTAAAGCAATATTCATCATAACAAGGGTTGAATATTTAACAAAATGGGAAGAAGTAGAACCCACTAGGGAATGTACCACAAAAATCACCATAAGATTTCTATATGAAAACATAATCACCAGATTTGGATTCCCACTAACTATAGTAAGTGATCAAGGAAAACTCTTTGTTAATAAAGTAACTACATAGCTTTTACAAAATTTCATGATCACACACAACAAGATCTCATCATACTACCCACAAGAAAATGGAGCAAGGGAGGCTCTAAATAATATAATTGGGACAACACTTACAAAAATATGTAAAGGAAATAGGCTAGATTGGGAAATTAAGATACCTATGGTACTTTGGACCTACTACACATCCTACAAGAAGACCACTATGTTTACACCATTTCAATTGGTATATGGAATTCATGCGGTAGTCCCAATGAACCTTATAATCCCAAATCTATGTATCACACTAATCTTGTAGTTGGATGATAATGAATCCTTAACAAAAAGGATAAAAGAACTAGAAAAAAATGGATGAGGATAGATTCATAGCACTATACAATCAAAAGGTAGAGTGGAAATGACAAAAGGCCTGGCATGACAAGAACCTTCACACTAAAAAATTTCAAATAGAAGATCATGTATTACTATATGAAAACAAATTCAAAAATCAAGATTAAAGGTAAGGTGGTTAGGGCCATACTCTATTCTTGAAATTGTGGAATCAGGGACAATGAGATTAAAGACATTAGATGAAAATCAGAGCACGAGGTATGAAAAAAAAACTAGAGTTAAACTCTACCACCTACAAAATGGGTAAGAATCAAGTTTTAAACTATGTAACATATGTAACATATATTACTAAACAACAAAAATCAAACTATCAACAGTCAAAAACTTTGAACGGCTAGTAAAACCCTTGAAAGCTAATGGGAAAATGACATCAATGAAACCACCAAATACAAGTCTAATTAGTCCCCCTTAGCTCCACTCAACTCGCTTTTCATTCATAATCTTTGTGCTAATAAAAGCGACTTGAGCTCAACTACTATATCTTTGTAGTGTAGAAAAATGTATCCCTTTTACATTTTCACACTTAATTTGGAATAAATATTAATTTGGACTTACTTATGCCTTATTGGTGTTTTAAAGTGTACATCTTTACACTTTCACACTTATTTAGTGATCCTTTAATTAATTGAGCTTAATTTTCCTTAATTTCCCCCTTTAATTCAAATCCAAGCCTATTTTATTACATTTTTTGAAGAGAAAATTTGGCATTCATTAATGCCTTCTCATTGAGAAATGTGTGTCCTAAGTTTAGGGACCTAGGACCCATTCAACCATGGGCGAATGGGTCCTCCCTTAGACCTAGTACCTAAATTTAAATTATGTTTTGGTAGTATTTTAACATATTCAAATCTATATTCAAATGTTGGCTTGTGATATTTGAATTTTGGGAAATTAAGGATACATATCTATAACTATAGGTTATTTCACTATGTTTCACCTAGTAATTTTGAAGTGAGCATTCCTATAGAAAATTTTATGATCAAGAGAAATTCAATGCATTCAAGAGCATATTTATTGAAGATGTATTACAACAATCAAGATCCCATTGTCATATCAAATTCTTCTTGCATCTGAGTTTTTGTGAGATGACAACAAAGGTAAAGAAAACTTGAAGATCTCAAAGTTGCAAAATTACAAAGTTACATTTGTTTTCACCTTTGTTGTCATCCCACAGAAACTAAGATCATGGATTTATTTCTGACTATCTGACTATGCAAATCAAGAATCTGGAAGTGTAAACACAAGAGCAGAGGACCATAAATAATTTTTAAAAAGTCCTACACAAGACCCATTCATCATAGGGTGATTCAGAATGAGTCCTCAGACAACTTTTGAAAACATCATGTTTCAGACAACTTTTGAAAACATCATGTTGTAAGAGGTACACAACATTTATCTCTTCCAGATTTTCCAGAAACATTATCTAGGTTCCTTCAGTTTTATGCTTAATCTACCAAATCCAAGTTATAAATTACATTTTTGACTTGATTTTCTATTTTAATCTTTCTCGCCAAAGTGTTGTTTGACCTAGACCCACATCCTAACACAAAAATGGAAATTGCAAGATTCCTCAAAGAATTCACTCACCTAAGGGTTGAAAGTGGATGTTAACTTGAGGGATTTTATTTCCTGAATGAAATAGAAGAATAGGTAGGTTCATTTACCCCATTTTTCCCTTTCCATTTATAGTAAGTTTGGTGAAACATTCCAAATTTAGTATAAAACCCTATGTGTTTAAACCCTACTCCTATTTTTCTATGTTTTAATCCCATACAACAACAAACAATGGCAACCCCAACTTTGGTAAATATTATAGAGAAATTGTGACCAAAGTATAAGTACCTCTTCAAATCAATGGAAGTTGATAAGGACAAGGCATTCTCAATTATTCCCATTGATATATTCCACACATAAGATGTGAGAAGATACATCCATGAGTCACTTGCTAAAATCGACCACACAAACTGTAATGTTTTTCATGTAAATAACACACATAATAAATAAATGTGACATTATGAATAATAAAAATTAGACATAGTTAATTATCTATTTTCCATCATAGCATCTCGTTTCAAGATAAAATTTAATATTCATTTCCAAATTGTCAAGTTTACAAGTTACATAATTAGACTTGGGCCAGCTTGCCACTTAGTCTTCCTTTAATTATATCATAATATACATAATACAATAATGAATATTATGGGATGTCATGTGGGGTATGTGCAGGATCATCATGGAAAAAACAGGCCCTTAAGTGGCAAAAAAATTAGAAAAATTAGAGTTAGGCAACTTGAAGTAAAAATTTGAATAAGTTATCTATATTATTTCAAAAATATGTAAGAATAGAATCTATATAAAATTTAATGTAGTTTCTAAACTACTATATTTTTGTAGAAAAAAAAAGAAATCTATTTGGTGAAAATTTGAAATTTCAATGCAATAGTACTTAAATTTTAGGGAAAAATAAGAAGTAGGTGTCTGTCTGACCACCCTAACCACAATAAAATGATTAGATTTTTATAATATTTTAGATATAAGTAGAGGAATCATGTCTCGATGTGATGCATATTTTTTGTGTAATTTTTCCAAGTAAATAATTAATTATGATTTTTTTATTACAACTTTTAAAAAATATAAAAAACTCATATGTCTGACCACCTTAACTTGGTCAAAACTTCATGAAATTCAATTTTTCTTTTTTTAATCCTATAGTATGCAAAGCATAGAATGTGACGCATGTTTTGGATTCAAAGAATGTGATACCATTTGAAAGATATAAATGTTTTTAAATTAGTCTATCAATCAGGACTTTAGTCGTAATTTGAATAGAAGATGAATAATAATTACTTATTAAATTAGAAGTAAGGAATAATTTATATTGGGGGAAAGCTGAGAATATCCTTTAAAAACCCTTTTCGTTTCATCAATTTTGGGTTAAAAAAAAGTCATCAACCACATACCTATCATATTGCCACTTTTTGGCCCATCATGATCATGCACATACCCTGTGGTCCTCTTCAACTCTTGTTGCATCCGTTGGACGAGAACATGGTTTGGCACTTTTTCACCAAACTGTGAAGCTATGCTTCCCTGGTATTCTTCTTACTTGAAGAATGCCCGACCCTGCATGAAACACTTAGCAAGAGATACATTATGCAAGTTGGAATCTAGTGTGTTCCATGGAACTACACGCATTTCTATCTATACTTAGAACATGCAAGATATAAGCAAGGAAATGGTAAAGAGAATTCATCATTTAAATTAGAACTTTCAACATAATGGACTACAAATGCTTGGCTAAGCATTGTTGTATACAACTATAATAAAATGTAGATTTTGGAAAATCAAAACCTATCTCTCTGTTAACCCTTTTTCAGCACCCTTCCCAAAAGATAACCTCCCTCAACATAAGATAACATACATCTTATGCTTATTTTTCTCATTTGCAAACACTAAATTTGGTTTCAACATTTTTTCCTAGTCAATCCTTTCTAAATCATACTATTTATATCATAGTCTACATTTAATTCATTTGACTATCTCTACATAGCATGTAAATGAAAGAATTTAACCAAATTTGATGTTTAACAATCAGATTTTAAACATAATTCATGTTCATAACAACAATTTGAAGAAAATGTATCACAATACATGCATCAATTTTTGTACAAATTTCCATCATTTCTCTTAATCCCTATTTCTTGAAATAAACCTAAATTTCACATTAAGATTATGGTATACTTTTTAAAGAAGGTATATCAAATGTATGTGTAATGCATAAATGGGAAATTTATGGATGTACACATATATGGCCTTCTGTTAAAAATGTGTGTGTATATGTTCATTTCAAAATTAAAAAAAAATACTTGTTCCACATATAGATTTCCTATATTCCAGTAGGTGTCAATTTCATCAAAAGTATGAGTGGATTCAACTATAAACATAGAAGCATAGACACCAACAACAATATTTCTTGTCCTAATTTTTGTGTTTTCAACAGTTTGCCACAAGTCATTTGCATCATTTTCAGTTTGTAATGTTAACATATCATATCTATATTTTTTTCTGAATTCATATAGACTAGGTTCAATTTAACCCTTATTCTCACAAGTAAACTTTTGATGTACAAAAAATTAACATTATCATTCTCAAATTATTTGATTCAATTTATTTAGCAGGACATTCAGAAAATAAAACACTCAAGTCTTAATTCATGCCAAAAGGAGATAAAATTCACTATAAAATTGTAGTCAACAGATGGAGTTTGATATCATACATCTATTTAAACAAATTTGATCAATTTAACAGAATTCGACCTGCATCTCAATAAATTAGATAACTTGTGCTCTATTCAAAACAAAGTCTTCTCATTATTAATGTGTTCAACACAACATCTATGGTTAAATGGTCATTATGCTTTATTTAATCAGCTAGGAAGATATTTTCTTCCTTTCGATTCAATTTTTATGTATACCATTCTGGTAGATCTTTCTTATAAACTTGCTATGGGTTTGGGAACAATTGGCATGTTATTGTTTAACTGAAAACACACCATCATTTGGCATTATACACCATGCAATATCTTTGTTTTTCTTAAACAATATAGTGGTTGTCATCCACACAGAGAGGACTCCATGAAATGTGATGTGGAATAGTGAAATACATATATACACAACATTGTTTGGTTCAATCGAACGTATATATATTTACATTTATATATATATGTATACATATATATCTACATATATAAAGAGCGTTTGAATCTCTTCTAAAAATACATTTATGTGAATGATGGATTATCATCATCGGCTTGCTAAGGCCCAAATTACGTATGGTATAGTCAACTTCCTTTATGGAGTTGAGTCTTATCATGGGAACATAAAGAACCATTGTGATACCAACATCATGTTACCAGAATAAAATACAAGAAGGATTGAACAATTGAATCGTTCATGGGTTGGTATCACTTGGATCCATCAATAAAACCAAATGATGTCGATGGAATTGTGAAACCATTAGATGGCTTCAAAGCTTTTGAGAGGGTCTGATTACCAACCCTTCTCTCATGCCATTTCATGCAAGGTTAATATCACCCCTACCTCTATCGATTATGGATAGAGCTTAAGAAAGGTTTAAAACTAGCCATGATGGAGATAGCCAAGTCAAGGGCAGGCTCGAAAAAAACCCATCCTAGATTGAACAACAGGGGTCGATGCCAATAAGGCTCACCCTTCATATTACTCACACAAAATTTGAATGAAAAGAAAAATACAAGAAAATATCTTTCCATTCTATCGATAATGATAATAGAGATTCAAGGAAATCAAATTCACAGACAAAAACATTACCAAACAATGGAAAAATTCCAAAAATGACTCAGATTTACCTCTTACTCCAGCACCAAGCGATCGAGCTAAGAGGTGGTGAATCTTGCAAACTAAAGGTTTGGCTTTTCTTCCTTTTCTTTGCTATTTTCCCCTAAAATCAACCCCTTCCCTACCTTTTTGACCAAAAATCACACAAAAACAAAACCTAAATCCCTTCTTTCTTCTTTCTTTTGTGACAGATTGTCATTAGGTCCTATCACTTTAGTTGAAAATGCATCAATTATATCAACTGAGTAGTGTTCCAAGGTTGTATGCAATAGGGGATATCTTGGATAACTCTCTTAGGTTTTCTGAATTCTTGAAATAGTTGTAAATAAAAGTTATACTATGAATCAATTAAACTAGAAAGCGTAAAGTTTTTTATTAAGGAACAAACAGGTTTAGCAGGATCCCAAAACCCTTAATAGTAACAAAGCATGAGATAAAACATTAACAAAGCACAGACAAAAAATAGGACGTTTCCCACAAAGAAGAACACACAGTATCACCAGGGAAAAATAGATAAAAACTAACAAAAAGCCACAAGACAACCAGACCCTAGGCCAGGTTCTGAAGGATCTCTGCGCTTCCTGCTCCAGATTGTTCATGTTGAGAATAGACTTCTTGATTTACTAGATGTTGACAAGCGCTTGGTCTGCCTTCCTTTTCAAGTTTGCTTTGGTCCTATTACTCAACCCCCCACTATTCGGCTGCCCATCCTCATTTTCCAAGTCTAGAAACATAGCAATTTTTACCTAATGGGATTTTTCTAGGTTTTCCACCATGGTATTCATGGTTTGTGAAGTGGATTTTTAAAAAAATTGGTTCATAATCAGCACTTTGTGGAGAGAACTTTTAATATTCCTCAACCACTCCTCCATGTCCGCCTACTTTCCATCATGATTGCCTTTGAAATCCTGTAATTCCTCCACCATTTTCTTGAGGAATTCAACCATATACTTCTTCTCCTCCTCTTCCATCCACAAATCCATAGCCTGACCACTACCACTGCCTCTATTATTGTCATCCGTGGCTTTCTCCAATTTATTATTCATGGCTCTTTGATTTAACTTAATTTCCTTAATTTCAAAGAACACCCATCGCATAAGTTTGAAGTTATCCACCACCCCATTACGGGCAATAGCAAGCACATCAGTGGGAAATTTTTGTTCCTCCTTAAAATAATGATCCCCTACCTTGAGGTCCATAGGGAAGTGAGGTCTCTCTTCTCTATCAGTTGCAGGGTGGTTGGAATACTTAGACAAGGATTCCAACTATGATTCCTCTTCATTCACATCATAGGAGGGGTCCTTCAAAAAGTTTCTCTTGCCCTTTTTCAAAGTAGAATCTCTAGGTTTACCCTTTCCCTTGTCATCAACCCTAACCTTAGGCGATGAGGGCTAGTGAGGCAAAGCTAGCATGGCTTTGAAATGATCATAAATAAGGACAAGCAGTCCTTCATGAAGAATAGAATACCTAATGGGGTTTTTTCTATAGTTTTTCAAACTAGTATTCAGAGAAGAAGCTAGATAAAAAGGAAAGGAAATCTTGACCTGGTGCCTAAAATGATTCAGTAGGATGAAGTGATACCCAAAAACTCTGGTGTAATGGCCGTCCAAAGTGACATACTCCATCAGCACGTTCAAAACCCTCCTCCAATGCGAAACAATTGTGTATGTGTCATAGTAGCTTTTGGAGGTCCTACATAACTCCTCCTTCTCTGCTTCTGACTTGGGGAACTTGTTGACCACTTAGTCAAATTGCTTCCTATCCCTATAGAATTTTATGCCCTCCATCGAGAGGCCAGTAACCTCAGCAATCAACTGTTCGTTGATAATAACATGTCTACCAAACAAGTTTATCTCACCATTTTTCCAATCCTTCTCAAAAACCCTAGTTACCTCCAGGCCCCATCCATGGAGCTTTTCAATAAAAATAGTAATGCCACCATTTTCTAGCTTCTTCCATAGCTTTGGAATATTCTCCAGCTGATCACAGCTTATCGGCTCCACTCTGCGACTTTCGCCACCCATCGTTTTGCCAACATGAATGGAATAGTCTAGAACCCTATAGAAACAAATTCCTAAATTGCCTAGAAAGCATGTGATAATAATCACATGCAACCAGGGGATGAGGTAATTACCTCTCGGCCAACTCAAAATCATCATTAAAATGCAGTCCTGAGACTGCAGACGAGGAAACTCAGCCATCATTCTAAGGAATGGGAAATTGCACCTTCCTGTAAGCACGATCATACGTCAATAGGGCTTTAACGTTAGCCTCCAACTCATCCTGCCCCTGCCACATCACCTTTTTTGAAGCTTTGACACCTTTGTTAGCAAAAAATTCTACCACCGTATTTATTTCCTGATAGACATGCGTAATATAAATTTTCTCAAAGGCATTAATAATTTCCTTAGAGAGATCTATCCAATTTGGTATTGACCATGATGGTTTCTGGCAGCCCTTAAGACATTGGATAATGTTGTTCGAATCCCCTTCAATCCACACATATTTATACTTTAATTGGCTAACCAGCTTCAAGGTCTGGAAAACACCAGAGGCTTCAGCCACATGGTTGGTCTGAATTCCTAAAGAAACTGCAATAGCCGCAATGAAAACACCATTCTCATACCTTATCACCCCTCCACTACCAGCAGGCCCAGGATTTCCCTTGGTCGTGCCATCAAAGTTGATTTTGACCCAGCCAGGGTGAGGAAGACTCCAAAAAATTCCATCTCTAGAATTCTTGATGCTTTTAGACACATTGAACATGTCCACATTAATCTTCCAAGCTCCCACAATTCTATAATCATATTCCTGCATACTAACCTTACCTTTACCTTTCAACTTATTGTTAAGAAGATTAAAATTTTCAACCACAACTCTAGTGATCTTACCAAAAACCACTTCCTCTGAGAGAGCAACATCCCTGAAGATTTTGTTATTGTGTTCTTTCCAGATACCCCAAGCAAAGTGAGGAAAGATATAGTTCTAGAGTAGATTAAGGGCCCAATTCTTTGAGGGGGCCTTCCATTGGAGAATCCTACCCCATATGGCATAAGCAAATAGACAAAGGAGAAATAGGTGTGAGGAGATCTTAGCCTTAGCATAGCACAAATTGCACCTGTTAGGAAAAGAGAACCTCCTCTTATAAAGATTATCATTAGTCAGTTGCTTATTTTGAAGAAGGATCCACACAAACAAATTAACTTTCAAAATAAGGTTGTTCACCCACACCTTATCCCAAGCATAGGCATCAGTACCAGGGTAACAAGAGGCCACAATAGAAGAGATAGAGTAGGTGCCAGAGGACGATAGCTTCCAAATCAAAGTGTCCTCCCTCCCTTGAGAGTTGATCTTAATTGAATTAAGAAGAACCTACAGAGATTGAAGATCCAGATTGATAGAAGAGATCTCAACCCATTGATCATTCCTCCAATAATCTTGAACCAAACAACCAAACCCGGACTTACAGTCCTCCATATGAATACTATAGATCAGATTATTGCACAGACACTCCTTTCCAATCCACTTGTCTTCCCAAAACCAAATTTTTTTCCCATCACCCACCTTACAAAAGCTTATTTGCTAGCCAAGTCTCTAGCTTTAATAGTATTCATCCAAAGAAAAGAACCAGAGGGAAGGTTCTGAGAGTTGAAAAAATCTTGAAGGGAATCAACCTCCCTCAAGTATTTACTATGCCATATAGAGTTACATTCATGAGTATAAAGTTCTCCACACCTGCTTAGCCAGGAGTGCTTTATTAAACACTCTGATATTTCTCAAACCAAGGCCTCCAGACTTCCTAGGTCTACACACTCTCTCCCAAGCTACCAATGGAATCCTCTTCTTCTCTTCGACCCTGGACCAAAGGAACCGCTTCTAGATCTTTTCAATAATATCAGCAAACTTAGTCAGGATCTTGAACAAACTGAGAGCATAAACGGGAAAATTTTGAAGAGAGGCCTTAAGTAACTGAACTTTACCAACTTGACTCAAAAGGGCACCTTTCCAGCCAACTAATTTCCTATTGAACCTGTCCACCAGAGAAATCCAAAAGGAATCTGGAGGTTTGGACCCTAAAGCAAGGCCCAAATAAGTTGAAGGAAGGGAATTAACACTACAACCCAGGATCATAGCAATCTTTCTCTGCATGTCTTCAAGGGTATTGAAAAAATAGAGGGAACCTTTTGTCCTATTAATCTTTTTCCCTGAACCTTCCTCATAAAGAACAAGACAACTCTTTAAAGCCCAGGCTTCACCAACAATAGCACTTCCCATGAGCATCGTGTCATCCACAAATTGCTAGTGAGAACAAACCAGAATTGTCGAGGAGGGTTTTAAACCTTTCAAGCTACCTTCTATCACTTTTTTATGCATGAACCTCCCAAGACTTTCAGCCATGAGGGTGAAAAGAATTGGGGAGATAGGATCCCCTTGTCTGACACCTCTTGACACTTTAAAGAAATGAGGAGACCCATTTATAATCACTGAGGTGCTACTGGTAGAAATCAGTTCCCATATCAATTGAATAAATCTTCTTAAAAACCCAAAGGCATGTAAGACTTTTATCAAAAATTTCTAGTCTACCCTATCATAGGCCTTAGCCATGTCCAGTTTAAGCAAGAAGCCTTAGTTTTTTGAAACTTCAAGAGAGTGGATATTTTCATGAACCATGATTATTGAGTCCAGAATCTGTCTACCCGGAACAAAGCCACTCTGCTGAGGATAGATAAGCATAGGAAGAACCCCAAGCAATCTAGAAGTGATCACTTTAGAAATAATCTTGTAAAAAGAGTTGCATAAACTAATAGGATGGAAGCAATCAAAAGAGTTAGCACCAGGGAATTTAGGTATGAGGACAATGAAGGTGGCATTAAGCTCTTTCAGCAGTTTCTTGGCCCCAAAAAACTCTTTAATAGCGTTAGTAATATCATCAGCAACAATTTCCCAGAACACTTGGAAGAAGAACATGGGGAAACCATCAGGGCCAGGGGCCTTATTGCCTTCGAAAGAAAAAATAGCCTTCCTAACCTCTTCCCGTGATGGGATAGCTATCAAGAGCTTATTTTGATGATCTTCCAAGACATTAGGGATGGATTCAATAAGAGTATTATGAGCATCCACATTCAACTCTTCTCCAACAGAAAGAAGATCGGCAAAGAACTGAATAGCTTCAACTCTAATCTCATCCTCTTTCTCAATTTTCACCCCATCTTTCATTATATAGGAAATACGATTAGAGGCCCTTATGTTTCATGGTAGTCAAGTGGAAAAACCTGGTGTTCTTATCCCCAGCAACAAGCCAAGTACATTTAGATATTTGTTTCCAATAATCCTCTTCCTTCGAGATAATGTTATGATAATTAGAAAGTATTTCATTTTCCTTTTGAAGGATATCTCCCACATAACCATCTCTCTGGATACAGTCCTGAATATCCCTTAGGTCTTGTTGAATGGAAGCTTTTGACTCAAAAATATCCCCCAAAACTTCCTTGTTCCAAGTCTTGATCTTTGATTTAACTTCGCCAAGTTTCTTAGCTACTCTAAACATGGCAGTACCATTAACATTTATATTCCACCACTTATGAATGCAATTAAAAATTTTAGGATGAGATAGCCACATTTTCTCAAAATGAAAAGGGAAATTCCTCTTACCAGACACAAACTCAGCCATGAAACTTAATGGGAAATTATTTGAGCCAATTCTGGAGAGAGCATGTAATGAACAATAGTAGTCCTTTAGCCAGTTATCTAAAATTAAAGCCCTATCAAGCCTGACTTGAATGAGATCGTTCCTAGCTCTCCTATTAGTCCAGGTGTAGGTGGCCCCCTTGAGGTCCACATCATGCAGACATTGAGAATTGATAAATCTCATCAAATCCAACTTGCTATCCAGCTGAATTTGAGATCCACCAAATTTTTCAGACTCTAGCAAAGGTGTATTAAAGTCCCCCATAATGATCCAGTTCTCATTCAGATAGCATAACCTAAAGAACTTAAGTTTTTTCCAAAAATTCCTTGTAGCAGTTTTGCTATTGGGCGCATAGATATTAGACAAAATCCAACTAAAGTCATCCCTGATATTCTTAAATTTGGTGGCCACATGATTAGAATCTCCCAAAATTGGAGTACCTTGAATACGGTCCTAATTCCAAAAGGTCACCAAACCCCCAAAGGCACCGTCTGAACTACAGCCCTAAACACCCCCATTCTTAAAAATCTTAATCATCTCCACACGATCTAGAAAGTGTAAATTTGTTTAAGCTAGAAAGCATGAAATTGTTAAGCTAGAAATCATAAGATGATCAAACTAGAAAGCATATAAACTACCTAAAAAGAAACACTTTCAGTAAAACTATAAGTTTCAATGAAAACAACTAATTGTTAACAAAAAGTAAACTTAACAACCTATAACTAACAACCAGAGTGGGTGCTCTAGAATTTCAAATAAATAGAACTAAATATTTTAAATTTGAACCATGACCTGCAGGAGTAATTGACAGAGCTCGACACACACAACTAACATTCACCATATTTATTGTGTAAAAAATTAAAGTAACAAAATTAAAAATGAAATTAATTATTTATCTACTCTATGTGATTCCCTCCAGTGGCCAGCTCTAGGGTGTTTTAGCTCTTAAATCAGATCACATGTACTTTGTATCTTCAAAATGAATCCATTCATAATAACTCCATTACACAAAACTAGTAACTCAGAATAAGATTGGAAAATCTTATTTTATTCATATTAGAAAAATTGTAACACAGAGACATAGTTCAAAACATATTATAACACCATAATGGTATCATTGTTTCATTGTTTCTAGTGGTTACATATATATACTAAACTGCTAACAAAATCCTAGATTTTAGATGGTGGAAGATCGCCATTGAAAAAGTCTTTTAACATAATTTTAACTAACCAACTGACTGAGGTCCATAACATAAAACATATTAAAGGCTTGGAGAGGAGCCATAAATTTTTTAAACAAAAAGCATTAAAAGACTTGTTCCACTATGCACTCCAAAATTTTTGATACCTAGACTTCCAATGCTCTATCTTCAATTGTTTGAAGTCCACTCGACTATGCATAATGAACTGTACAATGACTAAAAGCTACACCATTATATCAATGTTAGTCAACTAATTTCAATTGATTTAGAAATAAATATTATACATTTTTTACAAAAAGTAACCAATTATTATTATTAATTTCCTAAGAAATAAGGAAGAGTATTTGGCTTATTATTCATGAGGTTATTTATACCTCATCACTCTCCACCTCCTAGGCCTGAGCAGATCCTCCTGCTCTCTATTTTTTCCTCTACCTTTCCATTTCCCTATTCTTGTTTAACTCATCGTATTTGGTACTGAGGTCATATGGATCTTCTGCTTCTCTATCCCAATCATCGGGATTCCTAAGGAAACCCTCGTTGAATTTAACCCTTGATTTCCATGAATGTAAATTCTCAGGGTTTTGTTATGTATTTGGAGGAGGTGGCTAAAGAAGTAGTGGAGGTATATACCTCATTCCTATCCATTCAGTTTTAAGCTGCTACAGTATATCTACCAATGCCTTAGCCCTTTTGTAGGACCACTTAATATTGGTAGGTGAAATCATCTCCCTCTTTTTAAGGTACATAGGAAGAGGAGTATACCTCTCCTCAAAGGCACTCCATGCTTTTTCTATCAATTCTAGCCCCTGGACTTTGAAATGCTCAAAATAGATCTGAAGATTATCATTATATTTCTTTTTCGCATCTTCATAACGCTTAATGCTTTGGAATTGAGTCTTAAAGGCAGAGGGTTTTCTATTAATACATCTCATCTGAAGTCCAATAGTCTTTTTTGCCTGCAAATACTCTTTAGTCCTTTCCTACCATTGAATCTAATTTTGCATAGTGGAAATGAATGCTCTGAATTGTACTTCACTAACAAAGAGATTAACAAAGAAATCAGTATGTCTTTCCAAAAAAAAAAATGTGTGCAAAGAATTTACACAATAAATTATGTTGAGTAGGTGTTGATTCTTTAAATACTTTTAAAAATTCCTCATCATCCAGATCATGTGGAAAATTGCAAGAAATTCTCAATAATTTCCATCTTAATAATTGCTCATTCAAAAACATAGACTACAATCTAGATGGTTTCCTACAGGCTAATAATAATTCTCCAATTTTGCATGCATTTGTTTTTGCTTGATAAAGTCTATCATATGATTCTTTTAATAAAATTATTTATTTCTTTAACCTCACATTTTTTGCCCCTGCTTGTTTCAGGAAATAACACCTTTCCATCCATTTTGTCAGCATTGGGGGAATATGGACTTGGAACCACTCCATCTTAGTTAGCTTAGTATGAGTTTCCTTTGATTCCATTTTTGGATTTAACTAAACTTCTTGCAAATCCTGCTCTAACTCAACAATTTTTCTCAAGGATGCATCAAGCTCAAATTTTTGTTTTTCCTACTCTTTTATAAAATCTGTGTGTGATTGCATCAAATTATTAGTTAATCTTTTAATTTGTTTGTCTTTTTAAGACAAATTTGTCAAATACTATTTACCTTCCTCATTCCATAGTTGCACCTAAAATTGTAGTTTTTCAATGCTTTTATCTTTTTGTTCTATTTGAATCTTAAAAATTGTAATTTCCTAATCTTTTTTCTTCAAAACTGTAGTGTGTACATCTATTTCATCATGTTGCTAATTGATTTGTTCTTCATTTTTATGCAATTTACATTTCAACTGAGCATTTTTTGCTTTTAACTCTTCTAGCTTTGTTTCTCTCTGATTAAATTTTTTGTGAGCACCTCTCAAATCTGCAAACATCCTAAACTCCATAAAGAAGGTAAGTGCATACAAATTTGATAAATACTCCTATGAAATAATGCAAAATGTTTCCTAAACATCATAGCAAATCAAACTAAATTGAAAACATGAAAGAAACAAGATACATATCTATCCCATAGTGGATTGGTGCTTCTTTGATGTGGAAAGAAGCCCTTTCCCAATCCTTGATAAGCTTGGTGATGAGGATGCAATGGGAAAAATCAGTTATCCATGTGAAGAGAATGACTTTACATAAAGATTGTGGAGTTGTGGAGGATTTTCTTGAGGATGAAGCCTCTATTTGTAGATTTTCAAATGTTGAGTGTTGAAAAGGGACCAATGTGGGACTAAGAAATAGGCCAATGAAAAGAGGCCACTTGTCATCATGTGGGTGGTTGATGCATGTGCAAGATTTGGGAAATGTGCCCAAGAGGGGGGAAATTTGAATTCAAATTTGTGCAATAAATGTTGAGTTTTACCTTTGGAAGGGGACATGTAAGAGACATTAAGGCCTCATAAATGTTTTGTTGGGTCTACATGTCCACTTGGGGGGAGATTCAAACTTGGAGAATATTCTTCCTTTATGCCAAGTTGAAAATAAAGATTTTGATAAATTAATTAAATGCAATTTCATGTGCAAGTGGCCAAATCTAGAGAATGCAAGTGGTTAGGATGGACATGCATTAAATTAGATTTAATCAGGATTAATTAGCTAGGATGATGATTAGGGTGTTTTGACTTTTATGACTTAAATATTTGATTTATTTAAATCAGAAAAGGATGGGAAATGATTTGGGGATTTAATTAAATAAAGGGCTTGATTTATTTAATTAAAAGGAGGGTGATGGGATCAAGTTGATTTATTTGATTTAAACTAATTACTTTAGGAGATTGGTAAATAAACTTGATTTATTTATTTGATGAGCGAATGTGATACATAATGTCAATTTGACGTGTCTACATTTTGCCCCTCTTTGAAGCAATGTACTTGTTGCATTGGTTCAAAGAATAAACTTGTCGTGATCAAAATTTAAAAAATTTCTGATTTTTTGGATGCCCCAGTGGAAAGTACACTGGTACATTGCCCCCTCGAGAGATCGAGCAAAAAGATTTGATTTGAGGGTGATTTCACGATAAAGAGGTTTAAAATGGACGGTTATGGATGATGATGCAAATGAGATGATTTTAAGATGCTTAGAATAACAAATCTATATTATCCTAAACAACTTAAATGATGATATGATACGATGATGGATGAGATGGATGATGTGATATGCTATGATTATGCAATGCATGTGAAATGATTGATGTTTCCTATTATGTATGATATGAATGATATGTGGTATGTTGACAATTTTTTGGATGCAGGATGGATGCATGATGGATGCATTAGTGATGATGATTAACTAATCATGACATGATGTTAGTGTGGAAAAGAAGAAATTAGATGATGACAAGAGGATCCTACAAGTCCATGATCTAACGAGACTTTATTAGAGATGATGATGATGATAGATGACGATGATTTGCTTATCAAGGATTGGGATTTTAAAAGGGCTACTTACCTTATGTTTGATTACACACATAGGTACGATGCATCAAGGTATAAAGGACTAGGATGGCATTGTACCTAGTGCGATGGACTTTGACTCAATAAGTAGATAGGAGTATTCTTTTTCACACTTGACATATGGAAACCTTGCTAGGACGTACCTAACAAAGCAAGTATTTTCCAAGTTATTTTACAAGAACGTCCAACAAGCACAGCAGACAAAAGATAATGATCATTGCCCCATTCCTATCTCTCTAAATCCCTTGCATTTGG
This sequence comes from Sequoia sempervirens, assembly GCA_007258455.2. Classification (NCBI taxonomy): domain Eukaryota; kingdom Viridiplantae; phylum Streptophyta; class Pinopsida; order Cupressales; family Cupressaceae; genus Sequoia; species Sequoia sempervirens. Next base: position 36,276,296 of record VDFB02000017.1, on the reverse strand, counting down.
ATATCATTGAGAGGTCCTCAGAATGAGCACAATAAGATAAATCAAAAGAAAAGATCAAGTACACAAAGAAGACAATGTTCTTCATACCTTCAACCAAAGGGATTTGTTTTGATAGGATAAGAATCCAAGTGATATTCAAAATGATGCCCATTGTCGGAATGATATATCCTAGGACATACATTGTATAGGATGATGATGGTTGATAAGTTGATTGATAGGCTATTGATATAAGGTTGATTGACTTGTTTGAAAGTGATCAAGAGTTTGATTTTGCATTTGACGGTTTGTTGCTTTGATTTTGTTTTTTTGATTGAAGTTTGCTTTTGCTTCAATTTTGATTTTGCATTTGAAGTTTTCTTTTTCCGATTGCTATGATTGTTTCTATTTGTGTTACCAAATGATGAAGCTGATGATCAGTTTATTATGGATGATTGATTATTTTGAGTGAAAATGAGATGAGACAGATGGATTTTTTTAAATTTTTGGATGTTTTTGACATTTTGAGATGTTTTGAGGTTGTTTTTGGGTTTTTGGATTTTTCAAATGTTTTTGGATTTTGTGTTTTTTCAATGTTTTTGGATTTTGATGTCTTGGGGGCTGATCAGAGATTAGCCTTGCCTACGTTTAAGCTCAGAGATGATGTAGTTTAGATTCTAATATTTTTGACATTTTTTTTATTTTTGACTTGTTTTTGGATTTCGATGTTTTAGATGTTTTGGATTTTGATTTTTTTTTTGGATTTTTTGATTTTCTGATGTTTTTGGATTTTCACATGATTTTGATGATTTGGATATGGACATGTGCGATGATATTAGTGCTCTGTTTGGGATTTTTGCTAAAAACCAAGCTAAGGTTGATTGATCAGATTGATGGATTGATGATGATGATAACATTGTTGAGAATGCACAACAATGTAAGGATTGATTGATCAGGATTGATGACGATATCATTGTTGAGGATGCACAACAATGCAAGGATTGATTGACCAGAATTAGTGAAGCTTGATTTGGAACAAAATTTGTTTTGAATGATTTGATGAGACATTTAAAGGGTGTGTTTCATGCAACTGATATTGGTTGTTTGGATTGATGTTCGATTGAAGATGAAGTTTGATAAAGACATGTTTTCGTCAAAATATGCCATGGACTAGTGATTCATATTTTGGATTACAGATGCTTTGACCAATTTCATTTCACATTTGTCAATGTTTGGATCACCACATAAGTTAGAGGATATAGATCAAGATTTATTCTCGAAGCAGGATGTACATATCTGCCCCCAGTGTCTAGCAATGTACAGAATGTCATGGACGGATGCTCCAATAGGTGTATGGATGGATGGATATGGATTAGCATGCAAGGGATGTCAAGGATTAAAGATAAGGTGTTTAGATAAAGAATGCTCATTGGATAATGCTTCATGGCTCAACTAAGGCTGCATAGGATGGGATCAATGAAAACGGCCCATGTCAAGATGTTTACCATAAGCAAGCATAAAGCATGCCCCAAAATTTCATCAAAATCAAGATAACTTGGACTATGGATGAAGATGGATGAAAATGGATTGGATAAATGGTGTGTGGATGAGTGGATTTATCATAACTGAGATGGATGGAATGCTCCATTTATTACAAATGGGATGAGATGCTTTCAACTGAACTGGTGCATGTAGATGCTCAATTCTACACATGACGCCTATTTTCCAAGTTTTTGTCATGGTCTTGCCCAAAGCGCCGCCCATGCGGTTTTCACTAGAGGACGATTTTTTTCTCTTTACTATTTTCAGTCCTTTTTCTGATTTTTTTGGATTTTCATATTTTTTTCTTTTTTTGGTTTTTTTGAAAGATTCATGTTGACCCACCTGGTGGTGTTGATGCAAATGCTTTTGTCATAATGTGCCATCAGTATCCTGCCTAAAGAAGCTGCTTTGCTAAGATACGTGCACTTGAATGCAACTTTTGGGATTCCTAATTTGCTTCGTTGATACTAGAGTTGACTTCATCTTGGTGTGCACATCGTAATAGAGTGCCTTCTGAATCCTTATGATAAAGGGTCATTGCCAATACATGGTTGATGTGAGAATTGGATATCATGTGTGGAGGCGTGGATGGAGTGTGTTTAGGGATAAAAGATGGATTGGTTGATAGCTTGGAATCTTTGACTCTCCAAACTTGGGAATATGAGCAATGATGGGTGGATACGAAAGTGTGCATGGAATTAGGACCAATGGCTTGATACACTTTGTACGTCACTTGAAAAGCCTTCTTTTTCTTTTGTGGACATCTTTGATGGATAGTTTTCCCTTTTTGATTTTTCCCCATAGTTTCTTTGACTGATGGAGTTTGATAGGGATGATCTTTCTTTGTATTCTTTGGCATCCATTTGTATTTGATTTGTTCATTATGCTTTCCAACTTCTTTTTCTTTGGTAACATTCTTCGTACTTTGATTCAATTCTTTCTTTTGACATTGGTCCCAATTTGTGGATGGGGTGATGGGTGGATGAAGATTCATGATGCGACTAGTTGTAGTATTGGCATTGGTTTCATCATAAGGATTCTTCATGCTTCCTATGTTGACGTTTGCTTGAGATGAAGTTTCCCCCAATATTATGGAAGTAGTATCTTTATGCTTTGATTCTACCTGTTCTGACATGCTCTAACAAATGACCACTGTAGATGACATTGTTTCAATTTTCCACTCTACTAACTCTGGAATATATTGTTCTATCTGATTTGCTTCCTTGAGTGGATAATGTTTGATATCCTTATTCATGATGTCCTCAATCTAAATTTGGGATATATTTGATCCTGATGTTGACAACTGAGTTTTACTATAGGAATTAATAATCTCCTCTTTTTGTGTAACAAAATCTTGTTCTAGATGAAGATCATCTACATGTCCATCCATAGAAAGCATCTCATGGGTAGATGGAGGAGTGTGTGCTACATGGATATGATCATCTTGCATATATAGGAGAGTGTCCATTAGCTTATTGTAGTATCTTGAAGATACAAATTCTTGATCTTGAATGATTTTAGAGTTACTTTCGACATGCTTTGGATCAAGTTCTTGACATGGGTCAGCTTCAAAGGATGGATTTATTATAAAGGTTTCTTGTATGTCATCATTAGACATGGTAAGTGGTTCAATATCTTCAATTGTCGAGTTTAGGGTTCCTTCAATATCTGTAACCATGAGGTCAAAGGAGGTCAACATGTTTTGGAAGGGACCATTGCTAGACTTTGGTGAAGGATTTTGATCATGTTTTGGCATAAATTCATGAGATATATCCTCTAACTCATAAGGCAATGTAGAGACATTTTCAATATGATCATTGGTCAATGGATCATGCATTATGTTGATAGGATCAAATAATCCTAACACTCCTTGAAAGAGATCACTACAAAGTGGCTCTTGATGTATGGTGAGTTGATCATCGGATTGTGTAGATATATCCTCAATGTGCTCCTCGATGGAGAGGTTTTGATCATTGTTGTCGACAATTGCGGTGGAGAGATTGTGAATGTCTTCGACCATAGAGTCAAGTGATGTTGATATTTATTGAATTGGCTCATTGTCAAGTATTGTTGGTGAATTTTGATTGTGATTCAAAAGTGACTCTTGACATATGCCAATTTGATCATTGGATGAAGTAGACATAACTTCAAGGTGCTTAGTGATGGATTGCTCTTGCTCCTTGTTCTCAACAATTATCATTTTTTGTGCTTGTGCTTGTGTTTTTTGAGTAGCTTGAGAGGCTTGTTGCACTTGTCGAGCTTTTCTTGCTTGTTGCATGGCTAGATATCATTGGATGGCCTTTCGGTATGACTAGTGAGCTTTTAGAGCAATATCATATTGTCTTGCTACGTTAGGTTTTGGTGGTAGTGGTGGCAGATTTGGAATCATGTTGGATGTAGTGACAAGTCGTTGAGATACGCTTGGAGAAATCATGGTAGTGAGGGGTTAAGATGTGATGGGTGTGAGAGTGGTGGTTGGAATGATTAAAGGGATATTGATGGTTGGAATGACCGAGGTGATAGATCCTTGGGAGATTGTATTTTAATTTGGGATCAATGTTTTTATTTGATTAGATACCATCCATTGGTGTGATGTCGATGGTATATTCAAAGGATTCGATGTGATGGTTTGATTGGTGTTAGGTGGATTGATTTGGATGGAATGATTGGTGCTAGGTAAAGGGGGAAATCCTAAACCAGGGAATGATATGGGTAATGGTGGTGGAGATTGCCCTTGGCGCAATGACTCAACTATTTCGGTAAGTGTAGCAATTTGATCTTGCCAAATTTTTTCTTGATTTCAATCTTGACTCCCTTGATATAGTTTATTTGGCTCTTGTTTAAGCAGATTTGGAGTGTGTAGTTGTGTTTGATTTTTGACAATGTTCTGACTTGGGATGACACTCAAACTTGGTATGATAGGTTGAAATTGATCATTGTTCATGTTTGGAATATTCGTATGATTTGCAAATGTATCCATCCCAAAGTTTGCTAGATTCATGTTTCAAAAACTTGTACTTGGTACCTTCTCATTCTATTTGTAGGGATTTGGTGGGATGACGTTCGTTTCAAGGCTCATGCATTGATTGTTCGATTGATAGGCTTGTAGGTTTGGACTTGGATTTACCATTGGGAAATGTGTTCCAATATTTGATTTGGGCATACTCACACTTGTTGTTCTATTGACATTTGTCGAAGGTAATGGTCCCACGTATGGATTGTATAAGTGTGAATTTTGATAATCAATCAAAATTGTAAGGCTTTGAAGATTCAATTGATTTGGATTACTCAAGATGTATGGATCAAGTTTGCATTCCATGTTCTCCTTGTGTTTTGACCTTGTTGCAAAAGTGACCTCTAAGGTTCTTAGGACCAATGAAAAGATGAAGGATGAAAGGGGGTGAATGATATGAGTGTTGAACGTTTAGGGACTTTGGATCAATGCTAGACTTAGGGTTTGATTTTGATTGTTTTATTTGGATAATAAACTTGTAAACCCTAAGATGTTGGATGTGATCTTAGGATGTACTTGTTCAAAGGATTGTTGATTTAATTAGAGGTATGAGAAAGGATGCATTCCCATATTCCTAACTAAACAAGGTGATTTTTGTTTTGACGATTTACCCAAGTCTAGAATGATGTTTCCAAAGATCTAAGGTTGTTTGGTGGGATGGGTTGATAAATGTTTGAATGGATGAAGTGTTTGATTTGATCCTAAAATACTTAGAGATACTTTGTTTACTAGGCCAAGATAATGAAGAACACACTTTTCTCTAAGAGTAATTTCAAACTCAAAAGACCAATGTTTTGCATAAAAATCATACGACCAAAAGATATCAAACACATGTGTGGGGTCCAATTTGTTATCTTTGCTTAGTGGATTCTTTTTACCAAAAACAAACTCTTGATTATGTTTCAAACTGAATGTCCAATGTCACAACTTCTTTTCATCCCACAAAGTGCTATGTGGAAGCTCTAGGAAATCAGGACAAGGGTTGCCTAATGTTGACCTTTGTAAGAGAAAATTAAGATGTAAACCCAATTACTTAAAAACCTCTAAGGACATAATCCCCAGGGTAAGCAATAGTTCTTAGGTTTTGTCAAAGGTATTTTCTCTAACTAAGGGGTTTGAAATTTTGATGATGATGTTGGATGTTGGTTTTCCAATGTTTTCGATAAACACACTATGTTTTCAAACAAGCAATGTAACATCCTAACTCAATCGGTACATTTTTCTTGGTGGGCTTGCCTCATGCCCTTCATAGTAGAAGAGATGACTTTACATGCAACCAAGGATAAAATATAAAGGTATGTTAAGAATGAAGTCTTAACCTCTATATTTCAACCAAGATCGGACATGGCAAGTAACTTCTTGGAATCTAAGTTCCAATGCACCACTTTGATAAACTCGTTGGATGGATTGGTTGGCAACTAAAAACAAGGTTTTTAATGACACAACATTGGGGACATGGCACCTTGCGAGCATCCAGCAAGCCACTAAAGGCTTTAATCAATCCTACTAGGGGCTCTTATACGTTTTACGGTAGTACCCCGTTCTAAAAGACACTGTACGGCTAAGGCCTACATACCATAAGGACTTGATAGTTTAGTCTTATCCATTTGTATACCGGATGAATTAAAAACCGGTTGGAGTCGCCTTCAAGTTCTCCTTTCGGATTTGTCTCTTAGGTAGGCCCCACTAAAGGTAAACAATAGCAAGCAAGCACATCCATAGTTTGATCAACCTTCATTTAGAAACAAAGGGGGAACATACACGATATACCTAACTCACACTCACAAAGATTTGTTCAATTTTAAACCCAAATTGAAATGTGTATAGGCAATTATTTACACAACTTAATGTCACCAAAAGCCTTTTGATTCTCAAGATCGTTGTGAGGCGCGAGAGAAGCGCATACGTCTTTTGATGGTATTACTTTGTGTAAATAATTACAAGACAATAAAGACACACATTCATTTTATCCTTTAAATCAATGATTTGATTCACTTTAAGCACCAAAGGAAAGATGAAAATTTGATTTGTTCAATTTGTTAACCTTAAACAAAATCTAGTCAATGTTGCCTAAAGTTTGTTTTAACCCTAATGAGAAATTGAAGTGTTCCTTTTTTAGAGCCCAAAAGAAAAAGTGTGAGTTGTTTCAAAAACAGAAAACCAAAGCACAAAACAGAATCCTTAAGCATTTAAAAATGCTTTGTTGATTTCAAAATTTAAGGCTTTAATCCTCTTTAACTTCAAGATTCTCCAAGGATTGCATCCAATGTTAATGTTGTGAGTTTTTTGTGAAAAAGAAAATCCCTCCTCCTTCATTTTCCTATCAAGAAAGAAAATCAAATTATTCAATTGTTTTGAAACATCAATTTCAAACAATAGAAAGATTTGAATTGAAAAGGCTAATTAATCAACAAAGATTATTGTAGACAACTTAAAGTAGATAAGCAAATATTTGCAGTTCCCCTTCACTTAACCTACAAAAAAAAAAAATGAGTGAGAAACATGAATATTAAAGACAAAAGGACTTTCCCACTCGACACATCCAGCCTTTAATAACAATATGATTTCAATGATATTGATGAGAATAGCACATACAAAGCACTTTACTATGTAATAAAGCACGTCTCCCTGCCCGACACCAAGTACATTTGATACCTTTGCTTCAAGAAGGAGATTTGCTAGATTCTTTCCAATAAGGAATTGTCATAAAATCCGCATCTTTAAATATCCCTATTGCAATTAATGCTGCTCAAAACATTCAACAAAAATGAAAGAAACTAATGATGATGATCAGCTGCATTAAATCCCACATATTTTTATCCTTTGGTGTGAGAAATCGAGAGTTTGGAGGACCTTTTTGGATTTCTAAATTCAATCTACTTCAATATGTATTGTTGCTTGGGAAATCTCAAAGGATAAGATAATGTGTATCCATCAATCTGCGAAGCATGATCTGTATGTTAAAAAGAATGCCAAAAATTACTCTCACATAGTCCAAGACTATGTTTGAATGATTTGACATATCCATTAGTGTGCTATAGAAATCATTATGAAGATTTTGTTAGAATCCTTAGATACAATTTGTAAGACATTTTACCCATCACAGAAGGGATGCACTTCTAGAAGAAGTAAGAGAAGATCATGAGATCCGTGGCCATGCTTTTCTTGGACTGTTTTAAGACTTAGCAGGTGCTATATTTAATAGTGAAGTGACTTTACTAGTAGCTTGCAAAAGACATTATTGATGGGTGTTAGAAGAGTACTCGAACATCTTCTAGAGGATCTCTTTCATCTACTACTCTGAAGGGTTCACATTCATTGAAGTTTTGGAGGATAGCATGTAGCTTTCACATATCTATTAATATCAGGCAAGGACTCATTTGGCAGCACAGGCCAAAAAAATGTACTACAAAGGCAACATTGCTATTAAAGAATGATAGATATTCCAACTTAATATAGGCCAATGCACACCAATTAACATCAATAAATGATGCAATAATCTTCAACGCATAAAGCAAAGATAGTTTGCATCACAAAAGAAAACTGCCAACTTACATAAGCAACAGACATGTGTGATAAATGCATAGGCCCAAGACTGGGAAATGCACATTTTGCATCCTCTAGAATAGTCCACACAGAATATTTTGATTCTCCTAATTAAATGAGTGTCGCGTCCTTTTTGATGAGCAAGTGAAAGGCGTGATAAGATATGCAAGATAGAAGTTAATCAATTAGCAACAAAACCTTTGGTAATTTATTCAACAACTTCATTTAAAATACCCACCAATCATATAACACTTTAAAACGATGTAATAGATCTATTGTCTAAATAGCAGAGAGGTTGAATCTTTGTTGGGGTAAAACAATTTGTGCTCCACAAGACTTTTTTCACCCAATTTGCTTTGAAATCATAAATGTTCTATTAGATAAATATGAAAAAAGAACCAGAGCTTTTTTTTTCATTCTACAAATGGAATCCTGACCAGGCAGAGAAACCACGGCTATATGAATACAACATAAACACTAATAAGATGGGCCACACACTAGCTTTTTGATGCTCTTCCTTGCGGTTGGCCAAATCTGCAAATGCTAGTGGAGGCAGGCGTAAAGCTTTGTTTTCAAATCTTTGTTGGTAGACTCGATATCATTTGTCAAAGTTTCCTACAGACACTTTAACTTTGATAGATTCAATGTATATGGCTGAGAACAATAAGTACTGGTAGGCCGAGCAATGGATGAGGACAAGACTACGGAGGCCGCTATTCTCCCACCTTGGGCATGGAGTCTTTCAAAAGCGAGGGAAATGACATGGTAAGGAAAAAGAATGCCGCCTAGGAGAAGGAAAAGACACTACGCAGTGGGGGGGAAGAAAAAGGTAGGGAGAATACAATGAAAAGGGGACGTGAAAAGAGAAGACTGAGGGGCGAGCGAGGGGAAGAAGTCAAGATATTTTAAGAACACATGCAATGACATAAGAAGAAATGTGAATGAAGGTTACACATAGATTTGGAGAAAGATCACATAATGTGGTCTCATGGAACACATAGATTACCAGTGTTTATAAAAGTGCCTTAAAGAAGTGGTCTCATGAAATAGGATGAATTTCTGGTAGATAGTTTAGGCTCAATGCTTTGGTAGACAAGTATGCAAAATGTAGAAGCATAGACAAAGCATGTAAATTGTTTGATAGAGTACAATCTCAGAGACTGCAATGTTTGCAAGATATGCACAGAATGGATTAAAAAAAGCTTAAGAGACTTTCAAGCAAAATGAAATATAATGCTAGAATTTCATATTAGCTATCGAAGACAACTCAATATATAGTTAGATCATCCAAAGCATCAAAATAAAACACATTCATATTATCTATTAAAATTACAAAGTCCAAATAGCTAATAGATAATGTGAGATGATTTCAACTTCATGTAGTTAGAATGTCCAAAGCCTTGAAGTTTATCAAAAATAGATTACAAAGATTTTAAATTCTCATGTAAGAAAAGTAAAACATTTTAGCACATCATCATAGTTCAAGCCCTCCTTCTAGCGCCACATGTGAGCACCTCTCAAATCTGCAAACATCCTAAACTCCATAAAGAAGGTAAGTGCATAAAAATTTGATAAATACTCCTATGAAATAATGAAAAATGTTTCCTAAACATGATAGCAAATCAAACTAAATTGAAAACATGAAATAAACAAGATACATATCTATCCCATAGTGGATTGGTGCTTCTTTGATGTGGAAAGAAGCCCTTTCCCAATCCTTGATAAGCTTGGTGATGAGGATGCAATGGGAAAAATCAGTTCTCCATGTGAAGAGAATGACTTTACATAAAGATTGTGGAGTTGTGGAGGATTTGCTTGAGGATGAAGCCTCTATTTGTAGATTTTCAAATGTTGAGTGTTGAAAAGGGACCAATGTGGGACTAAGAAATAGGCCAATGAAAAGAGGCCACTTGTCATCATGTGGGTGGTTGATGCATGTGCAAGATTTGGGAAATGTGCCCAAGAGGGGGGAAATTTAAATTCAAATTTGTGCAATAAATGTTGAGTTTTACCTTTGGAAGGGAACGTGTAAGAGACATGTAAGGCCTCATAAATGCTCTATTGGGTGTACATGTCCACTTGGGGGGAGATTCAAACTTGGAGAATATTCTTCCTTAATGCCAAGTTGAAAATAAAGATTTTGATAAATTAATTAAATGTAATTTCATGTGCAAGTGGCCAAATCTAGAGAATGCAAGTGGTTAGGATGTGACATACATTAGATTAGATTTAATCGGGATTAATTAGCTAGGATGATGATTAGGGTGTTTTGACTTTTATGACTTAAATATTTGATTTATTTAAATCAGAAAAGGATGGAAAATGATTTGGGGATTTAATTAAATAAAGGGCTTGATTTATTTAATTAAAAGGAGGGTAATGGGATCAAGTTGATTTATTTGATTTAAACTAATGACTTTAGGAGATTGGTAAATAAACTTGATTTATTTATTTGATGAGCGAATGTGATGCATAATTTCAATTTGATGTGTCTACATTTTTCAACCTCTGTATCAGTAGAAAAGGAAAATTGGGAATTTCTACATCATTACTAGTTATATTCTCTTCATTATGTACCTCAAATGAACCTCAGCTTAGTAACATTCACAACTAGGGAAGACAATCGTTCCGTAGAATCATCCTCAACACACAAATAATGTGGTGATTGTTCCCCTATTTCTTCTTATCTTAACTGAAGTGGTATATCCTCCCTCTCAACCTTAGGGGATTTATTGGTCTATTTTTCACTTTCTTTTGCTGCTTCTTCACAAGGTTGAACCTCAGTTTCTAATGATTGGGCTTCAATATTATGTGGTTTTTAGACATGCCTTTTCTTTTTAGGGGCATTCAATTGATCACTAGCTACTGTACCACTAATTTCAGTGGACAATCACTTACTTGTCCCTAAAGGAGGAGGTATTTGTGATGTTATTCTAGACCTCTTTTTCCTCTTGCGAGGAGTTTCCTCATCTACTGAATTTATTATGTCTACATTTTCTTGATTGCTAGGGGTTTCTAAAATGTTGGGTAAAATTTCTAGTGCTTCACCGTTAGGAGCTTTTTTGGCCTATTGCAATTTAGAAGCATCTCGAGGCTCAGGGGAAGGCTCTTCTAGATTTTGAGTTGCTTGCCTAGATGACTCACCTTCTTCAAAGTGTCTTATGGACTCCATGGTTTCAAATTTTTAAAGAAATTTTTGCCACTTCCTTTTCACTTTTCTTTGGAAATGATGTTTACAGATTAAGTGGATGAGGCCATGATGTTTTAGTAGCCCTGAACCAATTTTGAATCTCTCTATCATGATAACAATAGAATCACTAAGAAATGTAGGCTGATTAACCCTAAGTGCAGGGTTTACAATGCCATGGCACAAATGGGTGAGTAGGCAAAAAGGTGGACCTACAATTACTACATATTCCCCCTCAAAGGTGAAATATTTAAGAATCCAAACCACTGCTATTCTCCATGGCTCTGGGATGGACATTCTTTGAAATCCTTTGTTTTTCCCTCTAGTATTTATAGTTAATAAAGGTTAAGGTTCTCCTTCCTTACTAAAAATCTCTACCATTTTCTGATAGGAAATATTGGTGGTTTCTAAAAAATTAATACCCTCATTTCTAAGACCAAATAGATAATAAATGATCTTCTAGACTTACCTTGAATTGCTTGCCACGTACTACAAATTGACCATCTAAGAAATTCTCTACAAATTCTTTTACCAGTTGCTCATTGTGTCCTTCAAATTTCTTCATGAAATCCAGCTCCACCCAACCCTCTAAAATATTACTTAGTGTCAATAATTTTTCTGTGGAAGTTGACTCATATTTTTACTTAGCTCCTCCCATACTGTTTCTTTCTTGTAGCTCTACTCAATTTCTGCTGAAATGTCATGGCACTAAAAAAAAAATGGTTTAAACAAAACTGAATTGCAGATTAAAGAAAATGTAAACTTTTCAATCACTTGTACTTGATACAGTTGATGGGACATGAATTAATTATTTCATTTAGGCTTCACTGTACTTTCGTTATTACTTTGCATGGGAAAAAATGCATAAACTGTAACACCTCAAGCAAACATGCAATTCGTACAATTTACAAAGTTGGGAAAGTGGTGGTGGAATGTGCCAATTTATTTATTTTTATTCACAATAATTACCTACTTAAAGTAAAATTTGTACATACCTTTCATCCCATCATCAATTTGAAAATTGCTGACATAACAGTATAATTGGATGGGATGGTGAGGGTGATAATGAATTTATTATGAATGAGGATGGGACAACTAATTAATGTTGGAATTATTAAGATGAAAAAGTAGCCATAATAATTTTGATTTATTATGATAGGATATGGTGATGTGGGGTGTGGATTTCGAAGGTAATGGAAAAATTTAATAATGGGCATGTGTATGACGCTGGAAATAAAGAGGAGAATTTACAAAATTTTGGAGCATCGTTGGAAGATGTGGTTGGGGTGAAGAACAAAAATTTCTTGAGCAAGCTGAGAGATGTGCTCGGAATGAAAAAGTGAAGTGGAAAATTTTAGGAGCATCGTTGGGAGATGCAGTCAGAGTGAAGAGGAAAATTCAAGAGCATTGTTGAAAGATGTCAAAATACAGAGGAAAATTATGGAGCATCGCTAAAAGATGCCATCAAAATGTAGCAACAAAAATTTTGGAGCATCGCCAAAAGATGCAGTTGAAAGCAGCAACAAAATTTTTGGAGCATCACTGAAAGATGCAGCCAGAAGCAGCAATAGAATTTTTGGAGCATCGCCGAAAGATGCCACCGATAGAAGAAAGCATAATTTATGGAGCATCGCTGAAAGATGTTGTCAGAAGGAAGAAACAACAAAATTTTGGAGCATTGCTAAAAAGATGCAACTAGAATGCAACGAAAAAATTTCTAGAGCACCGTCGAAATATGTTGTTGGAAGAAGGAAGTAGAATGAAGGACTTTTGGAGTTAGACTTTTTGGAGTAGAATGATATAGGAAAGTTTGATGCAAGAAGTGATCAAGGGATTTTCCTAGGTTACTCCACTAAAAGCAAGGCCTACAAATGCTATAACAAAATACTGAGAAAGATGGTTGAAAGTGAAAATGTCAAAGTTGATGAGAACTCTATCAAATCATCTAGATATTGTGGTTATGATTCTAATGAAGACAATACTTGCAAAGGGAAGAATTCTCAAACACAATCTACTTCAAATTACTCCATATGTTCCAGTAAAGCAACCTCAATTTGTTCTGGTAAATCAAGTCAGTTAGGAAACACAGACAAGTGCAAGTGTAGAAAGATCAGAAGAATCGGAAGTTCAAGAATGTCCCAAAACTCCAATGTATGTAAAGCTAAATCATTTTGAAAGTAAGATCATAGGAGACAAGAATAAAGGAGTGAAAACTAGAAGAAATATTGTAGAAGAATATTGTCTGATTTCCAAGATTGAACCTAAAAATGTCATTGAAGCCTATCAAGATGAACACTGGTTGGAAGCCATGAAGGAAGAGCTGACATAAATTGAAAAGAATGACACATGGATACTGGTTCCTAGGCCTAAAGATAAAAATGTGATTGGTACTAAATGGGTGTTTAGGAACAAGTTGAATAAACAAGGTGAAGTGGTTCGGAATAAAGCAAGACTAGTATGTAAAGGGTATTCTCAAATGGAAGGTATTGATTTTGAAGAAACCTTTGCCCATGTTGCTAGAATTGAAGCTGTAAGGTTATTTCTTGCTTATGTTGAATACAAAAACTATAAAGTCTATCAAATGGATGTGAAGTCGGCATTTCTGAATGGAGAACTAGAAGAAGAAGAAGTATACATTGAACAGCTAGATGGATTTCAGCTAACTGACAAAGAAGATATGGTCTACCGATTAAAGAAAGCTCAAGCAAGCCCCCAGAGCCTGGTATGCTAGATTGGAAAAATATTTACTAAAGCTTGGATTCACTAAAGGTACTCTTAATAACAACTTATACTTCAAATTAGATCATGATGAGGAGTTAATTATAGAAGTTTTGTTGATGACATCATTTTTAGAGGAGATAACAATCTATGTATGAAGTTTGTTGATAAGATGAAGAATGAATTTGAGATGAGTATGATTGGAGAGATGAAGTTCTTTCTAGGATTGCAAGTTACTCAATTAGACAAGGGGATTTTCATATCTCAGTCCAAATATGTGAGAGAACTATGAAGAAGTTTGGAATGGATGACTCAAAACCTATTGGTACTCCCATGGTGACCAAATTTAAGTTGAAACAGAATGGTGATTCTCCTAACGTGAATCAAACTAGATACACTTCAATGATCGGTGCATTGCTCTATTTAACCCAGACTAGACTAGACATTATGAATGCAGTATGTATGTTTGCTAGATTTCAGGTTGATCCAAAAGAGTCTCATGTGACTGTTGTGAAGAGAATCTTCAGATATCTAAAAGGAACAATTGACTTTGGACTTTGTTATCCAAAGGATGATGATCTCACTTTGAGTGCATATACTGATGTGGATTGGACTAGAGATGTAGATGAAATGAAAAGTACTAGTGGTGGTGCTTTCTTCCTAGGGAAGAATTTGGTGCCTTGGCTAAGCAAAAATCATAATTCCATTTCTCTATCTATTGTTGAAGTAGAATACATTGTTGCTGCAAATAATTGTACTCAAGTGATATGGATGAAATAGATGTTGAAAGATATCAGGGTGGTCTATGAAGAGCCTATTGCCATATATTGTGACAATGCAAGTAATAAATATTTCAAATAATCTGGTGTTGCATTCTAAGACTAAACATATATCAATAAAGTTTCATTTCTTGAGGGAGAAAGTGAATGAGAAAGAAGTCAGATTGGAATATGTACCTTCCAAAGAATAGATCGTAGATATATTTACTAAGCCATTGCCAAAGGATACTTTTGAGTATCTCAAAGGAATGCTAGGGGTGATTACCCCTCCTGATAAGAACTAAAATATGCATTTACTTGCATCAATCCGTGAACTACATTGCTATATTCTGATCTGGATTGATGTTTTTGTGGCTGCTACTTAGGGGGATTAGTCAGATGTGCAAATATGAAGTTCAAAGAGTGTATTTGGAAAGGTCATGGTTACCTTTTCCATTGATGTCAAAGGGGGAGAAGTGCATTGTGAAAAACCTTTCTAAGGAGAAGATCCTTGTGGGGAGAAGTGCAGTTGAGCAGAAGAAGTCAATGTGTTGGGTTGATGGTATTTTTCACATCATGTGTTTCCATCAATTCCAAAGAGGGATATTGTTGGATAATGTGGTTGTGTTTCTAATGTGGTTGTCATTGATGTCAACACTATTAGCATGTGTTGTATCAGTTGTTGTATATGTCGAGGATATTGAGAAAATTGTAAAAGAAAGTACTCTAGGTGGAACTGTGCAGGTCATGAAGGCGTCTTGTTCTTTATGCTGAAGATTAGCTGGTGTGGATTAAATGGTTTATTTTTGAATTTTTCTAGATCATCTACTGGAAGTTTCAAAGGTTTGCATGAAGTTTTGATTGTATTGTGGTTTGACGGTCTTTTTGTGGTCTTTATCAATGTTCCTGAATGAAGATTGTGTAATTCTATTAATCTTAGTTGTTGCAGATGTTTCTCTATTATTTCTTGGTTCTCTTAGATGTCTTTAGATCATTCTCTATCTTTATGGTACGTCCACATTAGTCAGATAGCTTGTGGTTGAAGATCTTTTCTTGCGCATGTTTGGTTTTTCATGTTCCTGACCAAAAAGTTGGTGGTAGCATGTTGTGGATCTTCATGGTGAAATTAATTAAAGTATTTTTTTGTTGGAGATGTTAATTTGGGTCTCCACTATGTTATGGTCGACCTTGGTGGATTCGCATTAAAAATTTATTTGTAAATTTGGGCTGATATTGCAAATATGTTTTATTTTCCTGGCCGACTAAGTTGTGATGAAATATCATGTAGTGGATATATAAGTGTGATTGTTTCATCAGTGAAAAAGGTGTTTGATGTGCTTGATGTGCTCCTATGTGTGTATGTGTGAATATCATTCGATTGCAAAGTCGAGTGTGAAGAATATTGAGCGAAGTGTGAAGAAGGGTTTTTGAGCTTAATTGAAACTATAATAAGGCTTGTGCAGGAGTTATTTTCTCAGTTCATACCCTTTGGATTTTAATCGTATTTTTTATTGTTGGGAAGTGAGCCTCTTTTGTATTTGAGCAATGAGCTCTAGGCAGTGTGCCTGAATGCATGTGCATTCCCCTTATTTTTTCTCTTTATACTTTTAACAAGGTATAATCTTGTGGACTAACATCCACTTTGGTTTTTCCCCTAACAGGGTTTCCACGTAAAAAATGTCAGTGTTCTCTATCTCTCTAATGTGTTGATTGTTTGTGGTTAATTGCTCATTCATCAGATCTGAGATTAAGTTAAGTAAGAAAATTTTAAGTTTCTGTGACAATTGATTCACCCCCCTCTCAGTTGTGTGCCCTTGTTTTTCCAACATCTCCCCCATCAAATCCCTTTAATTCATTCTCTTGCATAATCCATTTATCCTAATAAGGTTGTACCAACATCCAATAGTTACTTCACACATGGGCTCTTAATACCTCATATGGAACTTGATGCTTGATTCCATCTATCCTCTTATCACATATCCTCTAAATCCACTTACCCACATCCATATCCTCATCCATCTCCATCTGCATGCTATCCAAAAAATCCCAAAAAAAAGGGTAAAGAGAAAAATTCATCCAATGGTGAAAACTTGGAAAAAAGCACCTTGGATAAGTACCATGATGAAAACCTGACAAACAGGCATCATGCATAAATCCCCATCCATCCTTTTGCACTCTTTGGGAAAAATTCATGATATGCATCCCTTTTATCCACTATGCTTCCTACTATGACACGTCTTCATGTTATACATAACCTTCATCCTTTTCCTCCATCCCACCTATCTTTTGCATCCT
This sequence comes from Sequoia sempervirens, assembly GCA_007258455.2. Lineage (NCBI taxonomy): Eukaryota > Viridiplantae > Streptophyta > Pinopsida > Cupressales > Cupressaceae > Sequoia > Sequoia sempervirens. The sequence continues at coordinate 36,259,261 of VDFB02000017.1, read as the reverse complement.
ACCATCATATCCCATTTATCTCCAATCCCTCCATTCTTCTTGTGATCTTGATCAAAATAGGGGCACCTATCTATGCATGTTTTAGACACCTCTTGGTATACATTCCCTCCATCCACAAACTATCCTAATCCTTACCCACATCCATTTACCTTCCCTATCCACCTATTATGCTAGCATCAACCTCCCTTCCTTATCCCGACAGCCTACCTTCATCCGTCAAAATCCCTCATCCACCCATCATATCCTCCTCTAGTTATCTCCTTTATCCTCCCTTCCCATCATCTTTCGTCGCTCCTACCTCATCACACATGACATTTCTAGAGTGGGGTCATCTATCTTCCTTTTGTAATATCTCACTCCTTTATTTACCTATCCTGCTATCTTCCATCCCTCATGCCTCATCATACATGACATATCTAGAGTGGGGGCATCTATCTTCCTTGGTGATATAGTCCTTGGAGACATCATTCATTCCTCATGTCATCCCCGCCATCTCCCCATCCTTATCCTCCTACCTATCCTTATCTCCTTACCAATCCAAACAATACTTTTCATCTCCCCATACTTATCTTCCTACCCTCCAAGCAATCACTTCCATCTCCTCATCCTTATCTTCCTATCCATCTAAACAATCCCTTCCATCTCCTCACCCTTATCCCTCTATCCATCCATCATCACAATCCCTTCCATCTTCCTTTCCATCTATCCATCCAATAACCTTTTCCCCATCCAAATCTGTATCCCTTTATCCATCCATCATGGTAATCCCCTGCATTTTCCCATCCCTACCTTCCTATCTCCTCTTTATCTATCCATCCCTTCATCTTTATCCTCATCCCATCTCATAATCCCTTGTCATTGGTATTTGGCTATAGGCTTCTCCCTATACAATCCAATTCCATCTATCTCACTATCATCATTCCCCCTTATTTCACATATCTTTCCAGTCTCCTATCATTTCTCATCACTAATCTCTCCATCGCATCGTCCTCCCAATTCATTTTGATGATTTGGATAACTATCCCATCCCTGAGCTTCAATTGATCACCATTATCCTATCTAATTCACCAGGTCTATCATGTCTCATCATATCGGTCCCATCATTTTATCCACTTATCCTGGTCATCTCATCATCCTTTATCCATCGTTTTTCTTTGGTCTATTGTCAAACTATGTTGCCCCTACGCTTTCACGTAGGAAAGTTCAATCATTTGATCTACCCCCGGGGCTCCTTTTGTATGTCTTATCTTTTTCATCTATCATCGGTCTTCATTTTCCTCTTTCCACTTTTATCCATGGTCTTTTATCGAACTACGAGGGCTCTGCATTTTCACAAAGGCAAGGCTAATTGTTGATCAGCCCCCAAGCCCCTAGGTCTTTAGGGTGTGTCAGTCTTGTGTCTTGTATCTCGTGTCATGTGTCATGTCATCAAGTATGTCCTTATCTAGCTGGTTCTTCACAAATGAGATCCACTTGTACCATGAGATCCAATCAGCTTTGAGTATCCTACGTCATACCGATCTTTTAGTTTAGTATCCATATTTGGCCTCAACAGGATGCATCCTTCCTAACAAACCTCATCAATCCCATCCATCCTCTCGATCCTATGACAAAGGACATTTTGACATTGATTGCGATCTTTTGATACTTTTGGATTTTTTTTATCACTTGAGCTCCTTATCATCACTTGTCAAGGTCACCATGATCTATCATATTATGGTGTGTTTTGATCAGTTAACATAGGGGAATATCTTGATCTTTTTGCTTTGTTGTTGTCTTTTGGGTTGTCCCACATAGTACCCACCAAGATCCCTGTGGTCTTGAGTTATGTTGGGCATCCTCTTGTTCTTGTGGTTATCCCTGGCCCGATCAAGGTCTTCATGACTTTGGGGTGTTGAGATAGCCTCCTTGTCTGTTGTGTTTGTTTTACACATTAGACACTAATCTGCCTTGGTTTACACATCCTGGTGCTCAATGTCTTATGCTATAGAAAAAATCAATGCTCCAAAAATGGAAAATTGCATTAGGATTGCATTTCATCTCCCATTTCATTGCATTGCATGTATCCCTTCGCTACCCAACCCATGACCTATGATTTTGGTTGTGCAAAAATCCCCCCTCCTCTCATCTATCAAAATCCCCCCCATCCATTCAACCTTCATCACTCTACCTCCTCTATCCATCCAATCTCTTACCATCATCTCTTCACTCTTCTTAAAATAATATAGATTGGTTATTCTAAGCATCTTTTCCTCCATCGTTTGCATTCCTTTCATCCATCTCACATCTCAATCCAATCCTCATCAATTCAATCACATCCATGGTCTTGTTCCCATCCTTGCTACAAGCCTTGATCTCATCATCATCATCATCACTGGGATATCCTTACCTATCCTTTTGTGTTGTTTTGGGATGTATCCTTCCCTCATCAACGATTCTTTCATCAACACCATCGGGATGTATCCTTCCCTATCCTTTGGTGTTGTTTTGGGATGTATCCTTCCCTCATCAACAACACTTGTTGAGATGTATCCTTTCCTATCCTCATGTTTTTTTGGGATATTCATTCCCTCATCAACAACACTCCATCCATCATCAACCCATTTTGGCTTGTAGCTTGACTAGGGCAACATCACCTTTACCTTTAAATCCATTTGTGCTTCACAATCTCGTCTCGGTCATCATCCTCCCTTATCCATAACTTTTCATCATCTTCCTCATATCCCCCTTGCATCATCTCATCTATTTCGAGAGCACACCCATGTTCTCTTGAACCTGCATGTCCTCTCGAGGGGGCATCCTCAATCCATCTTCACGCCCATTATCTATCTTCCTAGTCACTCCTTTGATGACTAGGGCATCTTTCCCAACCTAATCATCTTCTTTTGGGTGCTATGTTTTAATATTCTTTGAAATGATGATACTTCGTAACACCATCTCAAAGAGGGGAAAAATGTAGACACCTAAATTTGGACACTTATATTGGTCCAAATTTATCCCTTTTCGTCTAAACATCCTCTTATTTATGTTTATTAGGTAATATTGCTATTATCTAATTAATACCTCTAATTCTTCTAAATACCTAAAGTATTTAGTTAATAATTAAATACCTTACCCTTTATTCCCCTTATCCTCAAAGAAATAAATAAATAATATATTTATTTAATCCCTCACATGTCACATCCCCCATAATCTTCACTTAATCTTAATCCACCTCCTAATCCCATCATTAGGTATGTGCACATGTTTAATCCTTGATTAGGATGTGTCACATCCTCCAACTTTTTCAAGTTGACTCGTAATCTTCATTAGCCACTAATTGTCTTCTAATCACTGATTAGCTGGTCCAATCAGCATCTTAGTCAACTCTCCTCATCCCCCAAGGAATATTAAATTCCTTTTATTATCCCCATGTCCTTCCAAATGGAATTTTAAATTCCATTTTATTCCTCCAAGGAATCTCCTCTTCCCCATGCGATCATTGAAAGGTCACATCAGTCACATGGGTTAGGAACCTTCTATTATAAGCACCTTATCTTATCCAAGGTACTTCTCGGCTTCTTTGTCTTATCCTTGATATATTCCCAATCAAGTGACTTTGAAATTCACTTTTATTCTTCCAAGGAATCTCATCTTCCCAATGTGATCATTGAAAGGTCACATCAGTCACATGGGTTAGGAACCTTCCATTATAAGCACCTTTTCTTATCCAAGGTAATTCTTAGCTTCCTTTTTGGGAACCTTGTCTTATCCTTAAGATATCCCCAATCATGTGAATTTAAAATTCACTTTTATTCTTCCAAAGATTCTCCTCTTCCCCATGTGAATCTCATGTGTCACATCACTCACATGGGAAGGTACTTGTAAGTACCTCCACATCACTTATCCTTCTTCCACATCATTTGTACCCTTTCCATCTCACCATGTCCTTTGGACACTTCATCCTCCACATGGCAAGATGTGAGGGCTTGTAAGTCCTCAACTCACCATAGCCCTCCATCTTGGCCATGGTGGCTCAATCCTGACCATTGAATTCTCTTCAATTTCTTCTATAAATAGCCCCCCTTCTCATTCATTTAGGGAACTTAGGAATTTTTAGCACCTTATGCTCTCAAATTCTCAAGCCAATTTCAAACATTTTGCATAACTAGCTCTATCACTTGCATTTTCATTTAAGTTCAAGCTCATCCTCCATTGTAGCATCCTTAAGCTTTCATTGCACACCCACATTCTTCATTGCATCCACACCACCTTTCATCATATTTCCATCAAGGGAGCACATATCCAAGCTTCAACCAAGGGCCAACCAAGGAGATCAGCACAAGAAAAGGTATAATCATTCTCATCTTTATCTTTCTTTTGTGCTTAACTTAGGCTAATCATTGAGGTGGTCTTATGTTTCTTTACATTGCATTTTTAGTTAGTTTTGCATAGTTAAAAGTAAAAAACACTTTCCCATAGGTACAAACACTTGGGTGTATTCCTCTCATGTCTATATAATCCCAAGCAAAATCTTTAGATCTATTCACCAAAACATCAAACATTTTTTTCTCTTATAGGTATGTCAACCAACTATTGACATTCAAAGTTTTCTTTGGTAATAACATGATGGTTTTGACAATTGGATGGTTGGAGGTGACAGTATAAAATTCTCTAGTCAAAGTGTTGAGAGGAAACCTATGTGGTATGGTTCTAGGGAGTCTAGCAATATCTTCGAAGAAACGATCCATTTTTGGAATGATATTAGCCAGAGGACAAGGTAATCCCATGAAGCTGGTGTAATCCAATTCAGTGTGATCAATGTTGATTGGATGCCCTAGAATATCTTCTATGTCTAACATTTCTTCATCACTTGAGTCTAAGGTAAGATTTTCCATGTTTTCCAGTTCATCTTCCAACTCTTTGCCATGTTGTTTAATGGCTACCATAGAAAGTGAGGCTAGATTCTCTTGTCCATTGGGACCATCTAGTTCATCAACCCATACTTTGTTATGTTCAATAGGTTTAGCAGGAGGATACAGGAATAAATGTTTACTATTGGGACCATGTGAAATGGTCATTCCTCCCTCCCTACAGTCAATCTTGGCTACAATTGTAGCTAACCATGGTCTTCTTAGAATTATTAGATAATTGTCCTTTGGTGTGAGGGACTGGATTATTTGGAAGTCTACTAGGTATTCCCCACCATCAACCTTAACAAGAATATTTTTTGTAGCACCTTTGGGAATAGCTATGGATTTATTTTCCATCTGTAACATTGTAGTTGTGGAACATAAATCAATGAGTCCCAACTTTTCCATAACATCGACCGTCATTACATTAATGGTCATGCCTGAGTCCAAAAGTGCATTAGGTATTGCTACCTCATTGATTATCACTATTATAAGTGGACTGCCTCGATCATCATATTTTGGAGTTGTGGTTTTTCTATCCAAAAATTCACCTAGATACTATTTATGTGAACAGTATTAATCTGTTTTGGTTTCCTTCCTAGTGTTTTGATGCGCAATTGTTTAATCAGTTGGTTTAGTTCAAGAATCTCTTTAATTGCTTGTAACAAGGGAACCTTAATTTGAAGTTTTTTAATCTCTTGTATCAGTGTGGTTTTGGTGGATAAGGTCATTTCCAAAGGGCTTTTCAAGGAGGTTGGTTTGAGACACTCCAAAAAAGGTGCTTGAGTTTTTCCTTTCAAGGTGGAGTCCTTTAAAGGATTAGTTGGGCGCTGACCACCTTCCTCTTGAGGTAACTCATAAGTTCCATATGAGGATTGTGGAAGGGTCTTGTCTTGATCACTCACTGGGTTTTGCTCTAAAGGTGTGGAAGATGTCTTAGTTGTTTCAGTAGATTCCTTAATCAGCTCATCCAAGATCTCAACTATAATAGTTTGTTGGAGTGCTTTTCTTGACCTTAACTGTAGGTTTCCATAATGGATGGCATTGAGTCCAATCACATTTTCCTATTTCATAGAATACCCTAGGGTATTTTGATGGTTATTCTTTGGATTAAGGACAGGTTGTGTTGGAAGTTGTGGTTGGTTGCCCTGCTCATTTTTTTGAGAGTTTTGAGGAGCTAGTAAAAGGTTTTTTTGTGGATTAGGCATCCTCCTTGGCCCAGTGCAAAATTGATTTTGAGGTTGATTCTATTGAGGAGCAAGATTTTGAGGATGCCGTTGTTGTTGAGTCTGGTTTAGCCATTGGGGGTTTACTTAGGACTGATTTCCCATTTAGGTGGTCCCCAAGGGTAAGATCCCTAGTTAGGTGGTGCTTGAGGCCAAGGTGCCACCCACTGATTATTATTCCAATTTTTTGGAGGCTGCAAGGCAGCATTTGAGTTCTAGCCATAAGAGAAATTTCCTCCAAGTCTTTGATTCACAATATTGATCTCTTCTTCAACCTGAGTTGTCCTTTTCTTGGAATTCTTGATTGCATTTAGGATCTCACATTGATCAGTGGCATGACTCTTCTCACAAGCTTGGCAAACACCAGCTTTGTCCAAGGGACATTCTCTTAATAGATGTTTGTTTTGACACCTAGGACAGTAGATGGATAAGGTTTCAGGATTATGTGTTTTAGCCTATATTCCATCCAGCGTGGTGGTTAGTTGAATGAGAATGTCAGTTTTAATATTTTCTATCTCCTCACACAGTTTTCCTATTTCATTTGAACCTCTAAAAAGAGTAGAATTATGGATAGCTCCATGAGTATGAAAGAAATTATGGCATAATTCAGTGATATCATCGAGTCCAAGTTGGGACACATCTCTTTTTCCCATTAAATCTAGGCTTCTCCTAGCATCTTCATCAAGTCCCTTGAGAAATATAGTCTTTAAAATTTCCAAACTTATGGCTTCTCCACATCATTTACATAAGAAGATGAACCTATCCAAGTAATCTTCTAGGCTTTCATCTTCATTTTTCCTTAGTTTGAACAACTCTTATTTCCTATCGTTGACTCTACAATAACTTTGCTATTTGTCCAAAAAGGTAGAATCTATATCATCCCAAGAGGTTATCAATCTTGAAGCTAATCCCATGAACCAACACATTGCAACGTCCTTCAAGGTGGAGGGAAAAAGTTTTAGTTTTTGGTTATCATTCTTCTAGTCATACGTCTGACACAAAACTTTAAACTTGAATAGGAACTGGTAAGGATCTTTGGAGGATAAACCTCTGAAAGTTGGTAATAAGGTTGAAGAAATGTTTTTCATAGGTGTATCATCATCTTGATCGATAGCAATAGGATAGGTAAATGTTTGCATTCCCCTTGCTAGGTTAGTGTCATTTCTATGGTCACCCATGATGTTGAAAGGAATGTGTTCCTCTTCAAAAGTTTGATCTAATGGTTGAGGTTTGAAGTATGCAGAGGAATACTTTCTTCTACAAATTTAAGTTTTGGGGTATGTAGAGGAATGCTTTCCTCTACAAATGTTTGTTATAATGGGTGAATTTATGGGGTATACTCAGAGGTCTCAGGTTGATCCTGCTCAATCAATTCTTTGATAAGTTCTTCAGCTGAGACTTCTTCCTCCCTGCTTGTGGTTGGAACATCTTTTTTGGGGGGGGGAGGGTTTGGTATGAATCTTCCGTGGGGGCCTCATTTCCTAACCATACAAAAAAGGAAGCCTGGCAACTATAATTTTTTTCTAAAAGAGGCATTCAAGCAATCTCCTATTAAAACTAGAAAAGGAAGGTCCCCGACAATAGTGCCAAAAAGTGACATTGTTGTTAGGTCCTATCGCTTTAGTTGAAAATGCATCAATTATATCGACTGGGTAGTGTTTGAAGGTTGTATGTAATAGGGGACATCTTGGCTAAATCTCTTAGGTTTTCTAAATTCTTGAAATAGTTCTAAATAAAATTTATACTAGGAAACAATGAAACTAGAAAGCATAAAGTTGTTTAAGCTAGAAAGCATGAAATTATTAAGCTAGAAAGCATAAGATGATCAAAATAGAAAGCATATAAACTACCTAAAAAGAAACACTTGCAGTAAAACTATAAAGTTTAAATGAAAACAACTAATCAACTAACAACTAATTGTTAACAGAAAGTAAACTTAACAACCTATAACTGACAACCAGATTGGGTGCTTCAGAATTTCAAATAAATAGAGCTAAAGATTGTAAACTTGAAATTGAAAAAGCTCGACACACACAACTAACATTCACCACATTTATCATGTACAAAATAAAAGTAACAAAATTGAAAATGAAAATACTTATCTATCTACTCTACATGATTCCCTTGAATGGCCAGCTCTAGGGTGTTTTAATGCTTAACCCAGATCACATGTACTTCATATCTTCAAAATCAATCCATCCATGATAATTCCATTACACAAAACTAGTAATTCAGAATAAGATTGGCAAAGCTTATTTTATTCATATCAAAAAAAGTGTAACACAAGGACATAGTTCAAAGCATATTATAATAGCATAATGGTATCATTGTTTCATTATTTTTGGCAGTTACATATATATACTAAACTACTAACAAAATCCTAGATTTCATATGGTGGAAGATCACCATTGAAAAGGTATTTTAACAAAAATTTAACTAACCAACTTACTGAGGTCCATAACATAAAATATATTAAAGGCTTAGAGAGGAGCCATAAAGTTTTTAAATAGAAAGTAAACAAAAAACATTAAAATACTTGTTCCACTATACACTCCAAAAATTTTGGTGCTCTATCTTCAACTGTTTGAAGTCCACTTTAAAGTCCACTTGGCTATGCATAATTGATCCAAGTGGATCGAGAGAACCTAAAAATTTCATAGTCTCAGAACCTCATGAAACTAGCCTCATTGCATGGAGCTTGCAAACACGATCCAAAAGCAAATTGAACCATGTCAAAAGGAGGTCATATGCAAGAGTTATCCTCAGTCAAAGATTGGTCAAACTAGCAAACCAGGGGGCCAAAAAAAGGTGGAAAAAATGGTCATCTCAGAAATTGAAAAAAATGCTATCAAATCAAAGTGCTCGTCTAGACAATTCTGATGATGTTCATTTCGTCGAAATCTGAGATTGTATGCACGAGATATCGCAAGTCAAATTTTTAGGTTGACTTGTTGGTATAATGATGATGTCATCATGACATCAGTAGCTAACAAAGTAGATGAGTCATCGTATGACTGCTGACATGGACCAATCAAATCTTGACATGTGTTAGTCGTATAGACGATGTGGCAGGCTTACTAGGCAGATGATGTTAGCATGGTCGGCGAATCAGGTGTTGACACATGTCCTCAAAATGTGTCCTATAGATGACGTAGCAGCTGAGTCGGTGGTTGATGTGAGTGGTGACATGTACGCTGACTAGGTTTCTTCAATGAATCATAATGTGACACGTGGCACTGTGTTCGCAAACCATGTGTCACCTCGTTACTCCCTCCTCCGATGGATCGGTTAGCAAACATTGTTATGTAGGGCTTGAACCCCTGACTTCGTGGAAACAACCCAACTGTCTTTTTCGTTGCACCTGCACATAATGCACTTTACTATGTATGGTCAGCGGTTGGTTTTGATGTTTTGTTGTTGTTAAATAGGTTTAAATGTGAGGCCAGCGAGAGTTGAACCCCACACCGATCAGGTGGTAAAATCCTCATCCACTGATATGCCATCAATGATGTTTGAAATACATATGGGAATGGTAAAATCCTAAATAACTATATAGTTATTTAGCTTGAATTCCTTTAACTAAATAACTATATAGTTATTTAGTTGGGAATAAAAGCAAATCCCAAACAACCTATAGCCCGAAAATGATAAATTAAGGGCTCCCAAAACAAATTTAATACTTTTGAGGGGATAATATTGTTTTATATGTAAAAATGGGAGATAAGGGTGATTTTTCAAATCTTATGGTTTTTATCCCAAATAGGAAATTTTATGTATAAAAGGGGGTGATGTGATGAAGTCTTTATGTTTTGGTGGAGAGATAATTCCAGTGTGTGAATTCGTTGGAGGAGAATCTACAAGGTGATATGATACACCTAAAATTGTAAAATTGAGTGAGAGATTGTGAGGTGTTTATGCAGGTCTTGGAAGCTTCATGTTGTAAGAAGGATTTTACTTGGTGATATCAATAAAGCAGTCCAACATTGAGAAGTGGACCCAAAGACGTAGTCCTAATTGGACAAACTTCGTTATCAACTTGTGTTTAATCCTTATTCTTATTTGTCTCATAATTCTTTCAGTATTTGGATTCATTGAGCTTTTTTAATTACAAAATTTAAGTGGTCAGTTTATGTTTCATTGATTTGGATAAAGAATAAGTGAATACTATGTTCTGTAATTTCAACGGTTAAGATTCATAACCATGTAATTTTGTTGGATCGGGTGTAAAATCTATAATTGAGAGTATAGTGCAAATTGTTTGTAGCTCTTTAATTACAGATCAAGTTGGTATTAGAGCAGTTTAACAGGAAAATTGCAAGTGGTGAATGTTAACCAGGTTGAAATTGAAGCAAGGAGAATGTGCACTTATAGAGTTCAACCCAGAGATTGGAAAACGAAGGGCTTTTCCACAAGTAGAGATGGCAACTGAACAAAGTCCTACAGAGCTTGATGAGAAATATTTCTAGAAAGATTTTCTCGAGATGAAGTCAATGGTGGAAGTTCTTTTCCAAGAGAGGCAAGAACGAAAGAAGAGAAAGGAAGGCAAGGCTAGGAAGAAGGAGGAAGTTAAATCCTCATTGAAATAAGACAAAGGTAAAGGAGTAGGAGGTGGTGGTGACCCTCCTGAACCTCCATCCATGTCTTCCTCATCTTCTTCATCTCCATCCTCTTCTTCTTCTCCGTCTAACTCTTCTAAAAAGAAATAACCTGTGAAAACACCTTTGTTAAAACTGGATGTTAAATTTGAGTTGCCTATATATAACGATGAATTGGATGTAGAAAAACTGGATAACTAGCTTAAGCAAATCAAAGTGTATTGCAGGGTTCAATAGATCTTGGATGATTCTTCCAAAATCCAGCTAGCTACCCTTAGAATGGGAGGTACTACATTGGTTTGGTGGGAGACTAAGATTCAAGATGATCTTGCTACGCACGATAAAATCATTTCATCTTGGTATGAATTTACTTCTGCTTTAAAGAAATAGTTTTATCCTTTGGGTTATATGCAACAAGCTGTTATGGACTAGAAAAATATGAGACAGGGTAAAGAACAAACGGTGTAAGAGTATACACAGGTGTTTAGGAAGAAAGGACTTACTCTTTCCATTCCTCTTTATACAAAAGAAACTTTATTAAATTATATAGGTGGTTTGCATTCACATTTGAAACATACAATCCTGATGTTCAATCCATCTAACTTTGATGAAGTGTGTGTACAAGCAACCCATATTGAAGGAGGTGAAAGGAACATAAGTTTCAGTTCAATGAAATATTTTTTTCCTCCAATTGAAGGCAATAAGAAGGGTAAGGAGAGGAAAGCAGCTACTATGAAAAAAGAGGAAGGTGAAAAGCCTACTTGTTCACATTGTCAAAAAAAAGGGCACGAAGATGCAAAGTGTTGGAAATTGCATTTGGAATTGAAACAAAAGTGGTTTAAGGATCGTAAAGGAAAGAAAAAGGCCACAACTATCATTCAGGATCTTGGATCAAATTTTGATGACGAAACAAAGATAGCAGTTGTGGGTTTGAAAGGTAAAGCTTTTGTTGGTAATGATTCTACCACTGATGTTTCATGTGCTTCTACTTCTAAAAGTTGTGTTGTTCCTAAAGATAGCAAAAGATGTGAATTGTTTCATATAAGGGTGATTTCTAAGAACACTAAGATTGATACACTAATAGATAGTGGGTCCCAAGTTAATCTAATTTTAGAAGAAGTTTTTGAACAATTGGGATTGAAAGCAAAGCCACATAAGAAACCTTATCCATTAGGTTGGGTGTGCAATGATAATAGATTGCGAGTAACTAAGCAATGCAATTTAAGATTTGCAATAACATCTAAGTTTATAGATGAGGTTGAATTTGATGTGGTTCTACTGGATATATGTGGGGTTGTGTTGGGTAGCCCGTACTTATATGATAGAAAGGAAATCTTCTACAGGGAACATAATCAGTATCATTTATTTAAGTAAGGAATTGAATACATTGTGCATTCTTATCCAATTAAGGCTGATAAATCTTTTGTGACAACGGGACAATTGAAAAGGGTAGTTAATGCAAGCAATAATTTGGCACTTATATCTGTACTACAAGAAATGTTATTGCATAAAATCATATCTAATTCTAAGGTTGTTCCAGTTATGAAAGACAAGCATGATGTTGGTACATTCTTCTTCTCGTCTGCAAATTCAGTTTTGTTATTCAGCCTTCTACTTTTTAGCAATGTATGGTTGGTAGCGACAACACTGAATGTGGATGTGTATATGGCTAATGTACTTAACAATATCAGTTTAGTTTTTATTTTTGTTATGATGAGTTAGATGTACAGATTCCAAAAAGGAAGGACAGATGATACTGGACAAGTGAGGAAAAATTTCCCTCACTTCAATTGTATGTAAAAATAAACTTTTGGTGGTCCAAAAGCTTCTCAATGGGGAGGACTGATCCAAGTGGATCCAGAGAACCTAAAAATTTCATAGTCTTAGAAACTCATGAAACCAACCTCATCACATGGAGCTTGCAAACATGATCCCAACACAACTTGAACCGCATCAAAAGGAGGTTGTATGCAAGAGTTATCCTTGGTCAAAGATTGGTCAAATAGGTGAACCACGGGGCCAAAAAAAGGTGGAAAAAATGATCGTCTCATAAATTAAAATAAATTCTATCAAATAAAAGTGCTTGTTGAGATGATTTTGACGACATTCGTTTCATAAAAATCTGAGATCATTTGCACGAGATATTGTAGGTCAAAGTTTCAGGTTGACTTGATGCTATAGTGATGACTTCACCATGACATCAACAACTGACAAAGTAGATGAGTCATCGTACAGCTACTGACATGGACCAATCAAATCTTGACACATGTTAGTCATACAGATGATGTGGTATGTTGACTAGGCAGATGATGCCAGCATGGTCGGCGAATTAGGTGTTGATGCGTGTCCTCAAAACATGTCCTACAAATGACGTGGTAGCTGAGTCAGTGGTTGATGTGGGTGGTGACATGTACGCTGACTAGGTTTCTTTGGCAAATCATAACATGACATGTGGACTTTGTCTACAAACCACTTGTCACCTCATTACTCCCTCCTCCGGCGGATCGGTTAGTAAAAGTTGTTATGCAAGGCTCGAACCCCTAACTTTGTGGAAACAACCCAACTTTCTATGTCATTGCACCCATGCATAAAGCACTTTACTATGTATGGTCAGCAGTTGATTTTGATGTTTTGTTCTTTTTAAATAGGTTTAAATGTGAGGTCGGTAAGAGTTGAACCCCGCACCAACCGGGTGGCAAAATCCTTATCCACCGATACACCATCAATGGTGTTTTAAATACATATGGGAGTGGTTTTATGTGACCATAATATAGCCCGAATTCCTTTAACTAAATAACTATATAGTTATTTAGTTGGGAATAAAAACAAATCCCAAACAACCTATAGCTCAAAAATGATAAATTAAGGGATCCCAAAACAAATTTAATACTTTTGAGGGGATAATATTGCTTTATATGTAAAAATGGGAGATAAGGGTGGTTTTTCAAATCTTATGGTTTTTATCCCAAATCGGCAATTTTTATGTATAAAAGGGGGTGATGTGATGGAGTCTATGTTTTGGTGGAGAGATAATTCTGACAGTGTGTGAATTTGTTGGAGGAGAATTTACAAGGTGATATGATACACCAAAAATTGTAAAATTGAGTGAGAGATTGTGAGGTGTTTATGTAGGTCTTTGAAGCTTGATGTTGTAAGAAGGATTTTTCTTGGCGATATCAATAAAGTGGTCCAACATTGAGAAGTGGACCTGGAGATGTAGTCTTAATTGGATGAACTCCGTTATCAACCTGTGTTTGATCCTTATTCTTCTTTGTCTCATAATTCTTTCAATATTTGGATTCATTGAGGTTTTTTAATTATGAAATTTAAGTGATTAGTTTATGTTTCATTGATTTGGATAAAGAATAAGTGAATACTAGTTTCTGTAATTTCAACGATTAAGATTCATAACCACGTAATTATGTTGGATTGGATGTAAAATCTATAGTTGAGAGTATAGTGCAAATTGTTTGTAGCTCTTTAATTACAAATCAATAATGACATGTACAATGACTGAAAGCTACACCATTATATCAGTGTTAGTCAGCTAATTTCAATTGATTTAGGAAATAAAGATTTATACATTTTTTACAAAAAGTAAGCAATTATTAATCCTAAAAATAAACAATTGGCAAGGTAAAAGTGATTGGGAGAAATAAGAAAGGGCTTATTATATTCATGAGGTTATTTATACCTCATCATTTTGCATGTCTTAACTCTTGCATTCTCCCAAATTGGTAGGTTTATTATGGTAGTTGCCCCCCACTCTTCCATTCAGATTTTCTTTCTGATTTGGAAATCATGGGTGAACTTACCTATTAATTTTGTAGTTTTTAAATTTAAATTTTGAATTCAAATGACTATCATCTTTGATATTTTTTGTTTCCTTATAAGAATGACATGTTCTATCACTCATATATATATATACTCCTTTATTCAATCCATCCTCTTGAAGTAAATTTTATGGCATATACATGCATTTATACAAGTAATAACACTCCATTTATTAGTGTCTTCTTTTCTTTTTGAAAGCAACATCATCAAATAAACTCGATAGACAAGTAAACTAATTAAAAAATTTCCACAAGAATACTTGTTTACTTATCAATCCATTTCACATAAAGAGTAATTTTAACCATATTGGAATTTTCAATGCAAAAGTCATGATTTATAGTGGTGTGTGCACGTTCTAGATTCTATCAAGCTTATCGTTGTCTTTCGATTAAATATTCCTACCTCAACTATATTCTCAGTCTTTGACCTATTCCTGCATTCACACACTTGCACTTATAGAGTTCTCATTAGTAACTAATAACCAATCGAAACAAAACAATTCTATTTCATAACACAACATTCATCTTTTGTATTCCATCATATGAATATAAATACATTTCAAATGACATTGAAATCTCAAAACAATTTGGTGAATTCCATTTTCCATGATTTTTTTAAATAACTTAGCATTTATTAAATGCAATAAAAAATTGAGACATGACACAAAGTTTGAGGAGCTTACAATAATCCTCCTAAACCTAGATAAAAGGACATATCAACCACAATTCCAAGAGATAGCAAATAAAAGTCTCGATATCTAGAAAGACTTCCTAGAATTTTGTGATGAGCACGATTGGGTATGAATAGTCCTCAATGAAGTCCATGATGAGTTAATCTTGTAAACATGTAAAAATGACCTAACACATATCACACATCCTAAATGACATTTTTTCATCATCGACATCATTACCATTAAATATAATTGCATTTCAATCATTTACATCAAAAACCCAATTTTCCTCTATTAATTGAATAATCTTTAAATTATTTAATTAATTCACTATTTCATCATTTATCTAATCTGTATTCCTCCTAATTAATTAAATAACATCAATTATTTAATTATGTCACTAATATACCCTATTCCCCTAAATCAATTAAATTTTATTACTTAATAGTTTAATTAAATCACTTTCCCCTTTCTAAACCTGAATAATTAAATTAATTATTAAACATCATTCAAAAAGGTCAACAAACAAATATAACTTTATTTGTTAAAGTCAAACACGACTTGCATGTTCAACTCAAAATACTAATTAATTAATTATCTTCACCCCTTTCCTAATTGAGCAAATCACGATCATTGGTTTCTCACTCTGAGCAGTTGACTAACTCATCTATTCTTTAATACCACTAACCTCTCAATCTATTTATTCAATCCCACTAACCTCTCAATCTATTTCCTCGATTCCACTAAATACTCAACTTGATTTCATCAATCACATAGATTATGCAATCTAAGTCCACTAATTCCTCCAATCTAATTCCTCTCAACAGTTTTGAATTGTTGATCAAGATCTTTTTCAACTGAATCTTGATTTTTCATCTTGAAATGTAAAATCTATAAAATAACCTTCTACCCTCACTCAAATCATCTAGAATTTACATAACAAAGCACTGCACAATTATCTCTTGAGCATGTTACCATTTATCATCACATTCTAGTTCAACCTTTACACACATTAAAGCTTTTGCAATGCATAATGGAGGCTTTGTATTGATTATAACAATATGACATTCAACATCAATACAAATACTCTTCACCATGAGATGGGTAACATTATAATTTCTTGAATTCATTGTTTGTTCTTTGTTTGCTAACAATTGTGTCATTGAATTCATTAGTTTAATATTGTTCATTTCATGAGTAATGGGTTTAGGGATTCTTAATCTTGTTTGAATTAGTTTAATTCATTCGTTTTCCTATTGCTTCATTCCCCCCTTATGACATTTGGCATGTCTGGTGGGACCTTGGTCCTTATCATTAATGTTTTCATGAGTTTATGTTAAGCAATTGTAGGTTCCAGAATGCTAACGCCTTTTTTTGAAACAATGTTGACAATTTTCATGTGAAAGCTATAGGATTTTCACGTGGTTGCTCTTATGTTTCTATAGTGGTTGTACTTTTTCCAACTGCTACTACACTTTTTGGACCATTTTTTACATTTGAACTACTATTGCCTAAAACAAGTCTTTGGTTGCACTTTTTTGGACCAACTTTGACTGACTCGACCACTATTGCTACAGATAGGAAGTTTGCTATTGTGTGAAACATTAATGCTATTGTTTTTTTTCTTTTTTATTTAAATCTACAAGTAGTTTTTCTAGTTTTTGATGCTAACATTTGACTGTTTGGGATTTTGGAAAATTTATAATAGTGATTGTGCAACCCTTGCAGGAGTATGATGTGTGTCTCCATGAGAACAACTAACAATTTCATTGTAGAGATGGTGAACAGTCGAAGGCTATTTTAGTTTTTTAACAAGATTTCCTAGTTAAAGAATCTCAATTTTGTGTTGTAAAACTAAACCCACAACTTGCACACTTCATATTGGTGTTCTTAAAACTGAAATTTCAAAGCTTTCTTAGTTTAAGGAACATTTCAATTTGGTGTTATAAAAATGAACCAACAACTTGCACACTTCAAATTAGTGTTTTAAAAAATGAAACTTCAAAAGCTTTCTTAGTTAAACAATATTTTAATTTGGTGCTTGTAAAATTGAATGATCTTTATTTTGACCAACGCCTTCCATTTTGTTGATGAACAAACACTTTTTATTTGTTGACCACATTAAGATGAATGAGGCCATTAGAAACACTCAAGATTGGTGCTTAAAATTGAACAAATACATTTTGATTTTCACCTTTGCTATATTTGACTGAAGTCTCAAATGCTTTTGATTTCGTGCACATAAAAAATTAATTGATATATTCACACCTCAAATTTCGGGATTAAAAAATAAAATTGCTATGGATTGTATGTCGTGTTTTTCATGCTTGTAAAACCAAGTGTGTATCCTCACCCATCACATCTTTTGACTATCTTAGGTAATGAAAATCACTTTGGGTTTCACATTTATTTTATTTCAAGAATCACCTTTAGAGGGCCTTCCTTCAAGACACATCCCACGTTGGAGAACTCAAGGTGACTCAAAGTGATTTTTCCCTCAGGCCGCTATATAAATCAGTTCGCAGCTAAATGCCAAAACCAAATCAGTGATTACTTGGTTGATAATGTCATTCAAAATGGGGAGGTACCTTTGGGTATATAGAGCCCCTAGTAGGAGTGGTTAAAGCTTTTAGTAGCTTGCTAGATGTTAGCCAGGCATTGGATCCCCTAAGCAGTGACTAAGAACCATTGTAGTAGAGGCCACCCTTATATACAAAACATTCTTTGAAAGTGGTGCATAAAAATTTACTTATGAGAAGTTACTTACCAAGTCCAATTTATGGTTGAGACGTAACACTCTCCATAAGTTGCATGTAAAATCATCCCTTCAGGGCATGAGGTAAGCCCACCTAAAAGAAAATGTCTATCTCTAGGTTGTAATAATGTCTTCTACGAACTTTCCAAAAATCTTTGTTACTTTGGACATCAAACAATTTGCTTGATTTAAAAAGAACAAAACAAAACAAACATTCAACTTGGTTATCAAAATTTCAAACCCTTTAGACTTAGTGTGAATATCTTTGAAAAGAGCCCTATATTTGCACTCCTTAAAATATATCTTAAACAAATATCTCTAAAAGTTTTTGAATATTTAGGCGTACATTTCAAGTCACATTTTGACCAAAGTCTGATGGAAAAATGAAGAAGAATGATCATCTCTATAGTTTTGTGTTGTTGTCGATGTCATCATGTTGTGGATGCAAGTCTAAGTTAGTGCCTGGTCTGGTATTTTGGTCTGGTATCTAAACCGGTAATTGAGTTGCACTCTCTGGTATTCTAGTCTACATTCCTCCATAGTTGATAGTTATTGTTTGCAATTTTGGGAAATTGTTTATGCTCATTGAAGGCATGCATGTTCAAAATATTATGTGCTTTGGTGCTCGTACGACGTAGTGGCATTATTCTGTTGGTTGCTTTTTGCATTGGAGTTTATTCTTGGCTAACTTCTTGGGTTAATTGTCATACGGTGAATTAATTTTTTCATGCGGATACATGTGCGACCTATCTTAGGTCTATACCGATTTAATGTAGTGTGTTGGATGTTTGAAATGCTTTTTGGAAATATTTTGTGAATACTTGGAGCCAAAACTTCATATTTTTGGCAAATGATAAGTGCATCTAATTAGGCTAACCTAATTGATGCTTGCGAATGAATCAAGTATATATATTGGACAGGGTTGAAGTTTAATGTGTGCAATCAATGAGGTAGTTGTGAATATGAAGTTGAAAGTGAGTGAAAATGATGAAGTGTGTTAAGTCAGTCTATTGAGCATCATCGAAATTGCATCAGCACTTGTTAGGTGCATTATTCTCAGTTCATTGTGGCTATAAAGCCCAATTTTTGTTTTGTGAATATTTTTGTAGGAAGTGAGCCTCCCTTGTAAGTAGTGAGCTTTTATATCTAGGTGGTGAATCCTTTCAAGGCAGCGAGCCCTTGATAGTGAGCCTTTTTATTTTCAGTTTGAAACTACTTTATATTGTGAGTTAATCCTCACCGTGATTTTTCCCTCCTTGGGTTTTCCATGTAAAAATATGTTGTTTATAGTGTTGATTTACTTTATGTTATTTTTGTTTCATGCTCATACTTAATAACATAATAGTGTGGTTGTGGAATTGATAAGTGTTAAAGTTTTAAGTTGGAATTTTGTGACAACTGATTCACCTCCCCTCTCAGTTGTCCTGCATCTGTTTAACAATTGGTATTAGAGATTTGGTTCCTTGGTGAAGAGCTTAACTGCTTGAGGAGGATCCTAAAGGTTGATTAGATGGATGATAAAGGAGAGCTTCAGACTACTCTTGAGGATCTTGACAAAGTGGAAAGAGAAAACAAAGATCTGAAGGAGAATATTGATGATGCAAATGAATGTGTCTAGAAACTAAAAGAATAATTGAAGAAATTCAAGGAAAGACATAGAGAAGTGAGTGAGTAGTTGAAATAAGAGATGATTGGACTGAAAGTGATAGTAGAAGAGAAGAAGATAATTGAAGAATGTTTGAATACAATGGTGCAGAACAAAACTGATGAATGCTCTAAACTTGAACAAGAGGTAGTAAACTTAAGGATTGAATTGGAAAAGATAAAACTCTATGAGCATAATTTCAAATCAAGCTCTGATAAGCTTGGATAATTGCTTGCTAGACAGAAATCAAGTAAAGACAAAGCTGGCTTGGGAAATGATGGAGGTGAAAGTTCTAAGGACAATCAAATGACTCAAGACAAAGGGAAGCAGAAAAGAAATTCAAGAATTTTTACAAGGAGACTACCTATGAGACAGCCTAATGCACAAAGGTATCCCTCTTTCAATGGTTTTTTTTTTTGTAATAAATATGGTCATAAGGCAATAGAATGCAGAAGCAGGAAGAACCTACTTTTGAGTCCCTTCATCAAAAAATGTTTTGAATGTAAGAAGGTTGGACATAAAGCTACTAAATGTAGATCTCAGGTGAGAATGATAAGTCAAGTAATGAAGAACAGGTTTAATGAAGGCAAAATGAATAAATCCTTTAATGGCTACTACTATACCTGTAACAAATTTGGACATAGAGAAAATCAATGTAGATCGAGAGGTAATGGAGGTCAGAGTAATTAGAAAAGTGTTGTCTATTATAATTGCAATAAACTTGGACATATTTCAAAGGTTTGTAGAAGTAAAAAAGGAAAGAAGTATGCTTTGGTAGAGAAGAATGATCAGGTAAAGAATGTTGACAAAGAAAAAATGAAGCAAGAGATGAATAATAAATGGAAGAAGAAAGAAGAAGAAAAACCCGAAGCTACAAATGTGTCTATGCCCTCATCTAGTACAGATGATTCCTCTAGGAATTAGACCTAGCATGGTCTTAGGGGGAGCATTATCAGAAAATTATAAAAACCCTTGGATAAATGGCATGTCAGAGGTTGGCACGAGGGTAAAATGTGAAGAATGAAGGATCAGACGCTCTGGAAAAAGAATCGAAAGAAAACATGTTGTCATGATGGATTGCAGACCAAATTAGGGTTTTCTGTGTTGAGAAGAATGTTTTTAGTAGATTTTTGATGTTTGTCGCATTTAATGCATTTTAGGGTAAATTCGATGGTGTATAAGTTGAAATTTGTGAGTCTTCTTGATTAATTGAGCATGTGAAGAACTTGAAAGGTGCCCTAGAGTGATCTTGAAGTGAGCTTGAAGCAATTTTGAAGGGAATTCAAAGAAATTGTCACAAGTAATCTGGAATCTTTTCTCTATTTGCAAAAAGGGGAAGAAGAAAAACAAAGAAGTTTTGATTAACAAATTCAAGAAAGCATAGAAATGGATAGAGAATCATGTGGCATCATTCCATTGAAGCTGAAAGGAATTGAATTGGAAGAGTTTGATCATAGAAAGATGAAAGAAATGGAACTAGGGATGAAAGAAAATGAATTACAGAGCATAAAAACCCTTGGTATGGATTTATCAAGATAATTTCCATGGCTTGCTAATAAATAGTTTATTTTATTCTTGTTGAATCATTTCAAGAACAATAGTATTGTATTGGACAAACCCTACTTAATCTCAAAGGAAGTGATTGAAGCGATTACTGGCTTATGCAGTATTGGGGATCTTTCTAGAAAGAAAACTATGAAGTACAAAGATGTGGAGGATCTAACTGGCATTAGTAAAGACCCTCAGGCCCTATTGATAAACACTCTCGAGGATTTAGCTATAAGGTATGTCACATAAAGTGTTTCTTACAAAATCTATTTTAGAAATCATGAAGGTTCGACATCGGTTATCGTTATTTATATTGCACATATGATGGTTAAGGAAAATAGGACATTTGACTTATGTGGTCTATTGCTTGAGAATCTTTCAGAAAATGTTTGAATTTCAGTGGTTGAGAGTTAGCCCTTTCAGTCTGGATCTTTGCTTGTATGCTTGGTGTTTTTCTTTTTGAGTTCTCTACTGGGAAAGGATAATGCTGTGTGGGAATCCAGTACTCCTATTGGGAAACAAGTCTATAGATATCTGGAAGTGTTGGAAGATAATGTAATTGTGTGCAAATCTTATTTCACATCCTTGAAAATAAATATTTGTTCTAGTATGTCAGCACTGAGTCAGTTTGAAGTGGGTTCATCCTCCGGTAAAAGAGAATTGGAAGATGTCATTTATGATTCCCCTCTGGAATCGAAGAAAATAAAATTTATAACTGAAGACATCATTATCTTTTCAAAAGAGAAGGAAAAATAATCTCTTCCTAGATCTGAATCCATTGATCCAAGATGACATCCAGTCTATGTTGATTAAAATAAAAATGAAGAATATTGGTGAGATATGGAATGCGGCCTCTCCTGTTGACAAACTGAAAATTGGTGATGCCCTGGTAGATTATCTACTTCGAAAAGGTATTGATGTATCAATTGTCTCTGGCTCCCTACCAGAAAATTTAGTTGAAATTGTTGAAGAAAGGATGTTGCTTAAAGGTCCAAAAGGATGTAAGTTTGAAGCCTTGGTTGAAAAGAGATGTACTAAAGCTAAGCGGAGATTATCTGAACTTATCATGGAAATGAAGAAATGCATTAAAGAAATATCAAATATTTACAAATATTGCCTCTGGTGGCTTACTGCGGTAGATAATTTCAAAAGTGGAATTGAAGCAATTGAATCTGAAGTGAACAGCATTGGAAAGAACTTTGATATCTTTGAAGAGAAAGAAGGGAAACAAAGATTGAGAGTTGGTGAATTACAAGTTGAACTGATTGTTGTACAAAGACAAAGAGATGATGTGGTGAAAAGCTTTTGGCTCCTTATGGAAATTTCTGAGGTCCAGGTAGACCATCTTTCTAGAATACTTACTGATGAAGAAGATGTTGAAAGACAATGTTCATATTGGTCATCTTCTTTTACTCTATTGGGCTTATTGGAAAGCATTTGCACAAGAATGGATTCAAATATATTTAACTGGAAGAAATTGTGTCTAGTTCTCAAGGAAAGATACAAGAAGGTGTTTTAGGTGAATAGTGTCATTTTACTTGAATCCTGAATGTTCAATTTATGTTGTTTTGTTTGTTTTGGAGAAGAAGAAAAGGAAGAGGAAAAGGAATCTGAATAGAATAAAGTTAATTGAATTGTTGTTTGAAATTTTTTGAATGGCTGGAAGTTTTTTGAAGAATTGAATATTTTTGAAAAAAATTGATGTCACCATGTTTAAACCCTTGTTTACATCCATTTTTGGCTTCCCTTTGCCATTGATGTCAAAGAGGTAGATATTGGACCGATTGGGGGAGAGTTTGGAGAAATTGAAGAAGTTTTTTGAATATTGCTTTTTGGCACATGTTGTCCTCAATGACAAAGGGGGAGATTGTTGGAAAAATGAAGAAGAATGATCATCTCTACAGTTTCGCATTGTCATTGATGTCACCATGTTGTGGATGCAAGTCCAATTCAGTGTCTGATCTAATATTTTGGTTCAATATCTGAACTGATAATTGAGTTGCACTCTTCGGTATTCTAGTTCTCATTCCTCCATAGTTGGCAGTTACTATTTGCAGTTTTGGGAAATTGTTTATGGTCATTGAAGGCATGCATGTTCAGAATATTATGTGCTATGGTGCTCATACGACATAGTGGCATTATTCTGTTGGTGTCTTTTTGCATTGAAGTTTATTCCTGGCCGACTTCTTGGGTTAATTGTGATACAATGAGTTAATTTTTCTATGTGGATACATGTGTGACCTATCTTGGGTCTATATCGATATAATGTAGCATGTTGGATGTTTGAAATGCTTTTTGGAAATATTTTGTGAATACTTGGAGCCGACACTTAGTATTTTTGGAAAATGAGAAGTGCATCTAATTAGGCCAACCTAATTGATGCTTGCAGATGAATCGAGTATATATATTGGATAGGGTTGAAGATTAATGTGTGTAATCAATGAGGTAGTTGTGAATGTGAAGTTGAAAGTGAGAGAAAATGATGAAGTGCATTAAGTCATTCTATTGATCACCATTGGAACTGCATCAACACTTGTTAGGTTCATTATTCTCAGTTCATTTTGGCTATAAAGCCCAATTTTTGGTTTGTGAATCTTTTTTTGTAGGTAGTAAGCCTCCCTTGTAAGCAGTGAGCTTTTGTATCTAGACAGTGAGTCCTTTCAAGTAGTGAGCCTTTTTTTTTAGTTTGAAACTACTTTATATTGTGAGTTAATCCTCACCACGATTTTTCCCTCCTTGGGTTTTCCACATAAAAATTTGTTGTTTATGGTGTTGATTTACTTTTTGTTATTTGTGTTTCATGCTCATACTTAATAATAGAATAGTGTGGTTGTGGAATTGATAAGTGTTAAAGTTTTAAGTTGGAATTTTGTGACAACTAATTCACCCCTCCCTCTTAATTGTCCTATGTCTGTTTAACAAAGTGAACATTGGGAACTATGGTTTTAGTATCTTGACTTTCATAAAATTTGAGCTTTGTGGAAAGAAACTTGATTAAAATATAGACATAATTTAGAGTCAAAAAATTTGATTGTTGTGTTGTATCACTTGCCAAATCTCAAAACAAATCAGATCAACCAAAACATCAAAATTGCAAACTTGTCCAAACTACTGTCAAAACAAAAATTTGAAACAAACTAAACAAAAGTTATTATTGCAAAGATTTTGTCACATTTGACTTAAAGATTGGTGTATTTGACCTAAAACTTGATACTATTGCTCTTTGGTTTATGACAATCACTGTTAAAAAATTTCCACTTTTGAAAAACAGACCTGCAGTTGACTTAACATTGCCACTATTGATCTTAATATTATCATAGTTGACCTATTTTTTAGCTATAGTTGATCTAAATATTATCGCTTTTGATGAAACTGTTGCTAGTACCTTCATTGTTCACTAGTTAGAAAAATTGCAATAAAAGCCTCTTTTGATGAAACTACCATAGTTGTCCTGAAAATTTAGTCACTATTGACCTAAATAGGGTTGCTTTTGTCAAAATTACCACTATTTCTTTTTTTGTTACTAGTCATAACTTGAAACAAAGACCGCTATTGCTCTAAATTTGATTGCAGTTATCCTAAATTTGGAACACTATTATCCTAAAGATTACCACTATTGTCTTGTTTTCTAGTGCAAATCAAAGACTAATCCAAAACTAGTTAATCTTTCATATTTTGAGAACAAAATAGTCAAACCTCCCAAAACACCTCATATTTGCATCATTCCATATCCACTTGCAAAAAATTAGACACAACAACCTAGTTTTAGGATTCAAAACCAAACACCAACTTGGATTATTCATTTGCTCTTGATCTCTAAGATATCAACATTTACTTGCACCTCAAGGCTAGTTCAAGTAGATCTTCAAACATATCCTCTAGAGAAACAGAGCAAAATATCAATCCATGTTTTTCTACACTTTGAATCCCAAAATTAGCATCATCTCTAAAACATCCACCAAACATCACTCATACTTTAGGGTCTTAAGTATCACAAACCATAGCAAACTATCAACACCTTTTTCCAGAAGGTTTTCTTTTACATCATCATTTATTATTCTTTTAAACAGAAAAGGATCAAACATCGAGAAAAATCTTGCACTTTATGATCATTTGGTGTCCTACTGCTCCTGATCAACAACCAAATCTTACAGTTCCTATCATACAACCAAATTTCATACAATTTGAAGGTGAGCAATTGGACATTATTAGTAGTTTGCTAAGTTTTATGTTTGAGAAAAATTAAACACCAACTCAGTGGAGAAATGCAACTACCATTCTAGACAAAGAATGAAAAGGCAATATTGCAGTTGAAAGACTAGTATTACCACCTCATGCATGGCAATAGGAAATCCTAGCTTACAAAACACCTTTTAAATAGAAAATCCCAAAAATAAAACATCATTCCATTCCATAGTTAGTGATCACCAACTTTCCCATGGTTTTGGAACTTGTTTATGACAACCACAAGATCTCAACATAGAAAAAAGATGGAATCCAACAAGAGTAGCTAAAGTGCACCAAGAACAAACATCACCAATGAGGAAACCAACCCATGGGTTTATAAACCAAGTGACCTCACAACTCCTCAAAAATAACCCTCATTCAAGGCAACACCAAGTGATGGGGAAGCACTCCTTGGACACCAAAACATGATTGATAGTCAAAATCAACTTCCAAGTCTCAATGACGTGATCATAGAAGAATATGATAGTGATGAGGAACTTAATGATGAGAAACTATTGGAATATTCCCAATATGCTAAGATGCAAAAGCTTATGGACAAGATGCTTGGAAAAAATGCAAACTCATATTTCCTCACATTAGCAAAAAGTAGTGCAAAATTACCTACTAACTTCAACATGGACATCCTAAAAGATCCAAATCTTATTCCACTAGGAGATCAAATGGTGGTTAGAAAAATTCCAACACCAACCATAAATCCCAACATGCCACCATTGTTTTCACAAAACAATGATCAAACACAATCCATGGATAACCCATTGTTTAGACAATCATCCCAAATTGAACAAGCATTTGTGGCACAATAGTATCAAAGAAATGCAACCCAAAACATACCACAATATAACACTATGAAAAACATGGGAAATATTCCAATGGACCAACAAGGTGGTAACCCATCATAGGGGCAATACATGCCACAACGTACTTCATTCGTTGAACCTACCAAAAAATTACAATATCATCAAGGGAAATTATCACACAATCAACCACAACAAGGTGTACCATCAATGCAATACCAAGGTAACCTTCAACCCAATCAACCACAACAAGGTGTACCATCAACACAATACCAAGGTAACCTTCAACCCAATCAACCACAACAAGGTGTACCATCAATGCAATACCAAGGTAAACTTCAAACCAATCAACCACAACAAGGTGTACCATCAACACAATACCAAGGTAAACTTCAACCCAATCAACCACAACAAGGTATACCATCAACACAATACCAAGGTAACCTTCAACCAAATCAACCACAACAAGGTGTACCATCAACGCAATACCAAGGTAACCTTCAACCAAATCAACCATAACAAGGTGTGCCACCAATGCAACACCAAGGAAACATTCAACCAAATCAACCACAACAAGGTGTACCATCAACACAAGACCTAGGTACCCTTCAACAACACTCACAACAATGAGGTGTATTGTCAATGCAATACCTAGGTATCCTTCAAAAAAATCAACCACAATAAGGTGTATCATCAACACAATACCTAGGCACCCTTCAACAACACTAATAACAACAAGATTTACCATCAATGCAATCCTAGGTACTCTTCAACAAAACTCACAACAACGAGTATTGTCAACACAATACCAAGGTACCCTTCAATGCAATCCACAACAACAAGGTATACCATCAACACAACATCAAGGTAACCTTTCACAACATTCACAAAAATAAGTGGTACCACAAATGAACTACTAGGGTATACCCAAAACTCAACAACACATTGTTCAACAAACCCAAAATCAAAATCCTCAACAATAACAACAAAGAGGACCACAAAATCATTACCAAGGAACACCTCAAGGTCAACATCAAGGTACACAGCAAGGACCCAACCTACCTTATATGCAGCAAAGACCCAGCATGTCTTATACAAAACATGGTCCTCAAGGTCCCATGATTATACAATATCTAGTTTACGACCAAACAAATGTCATGGGATAATAGATCTACAACACCCAAAATCCTCAAGAAAGCACACCAAACAATGACATAAATGTGCAACTACAAACACTAAATCAGAGGATATCGGATATACAAATTGGAAAGCCTAAAAAGAGCTACGCTCTACAAGACATTTTTCCATATCTGTTTGATCAAAATATATCCAAGGTACCTTTCCCCAAAGGCTTCAAAATACCAAAATTTGAAAAGTATAGGGGGAAAGGAGATCCAATTGAGCATGTACATTAATTTTTAGTATCTTGCATGGAACTACAAATAAATGACACCTACTTGATGAGACCTTTTTCACAGAGTCTTAGTGAGCCTACTATAGACTGGTTCTCGCATTTACTGCCAAGTATCAGAACATTTGATGAATTGTCAGATAAGTTTTTCAACCACTTCTCGTATAACATAGAACAAGACATTACAATCATAGATCTTTATAAAATCAAACAAAGTCTTTCATGTCCCTTTTTAGAATTTTCTAAAAAATAGCAAGTTACTATTTTTAGTAAGCTGGTTATCCAAAAATAGTAAGCCAAGACTTATGAATAAACCAAAAAAGTTTATATTTCAAATTAAATAGGGAAATATGATTTAATGATAAAAATTAAATATTATTTCAAGTTTGTTAATTTCCCCAAAGTGCCATTGATTTTTGGAAAAGCATATTTGTCTAAAAAATAAGATTTAATTGTTTTTGACAATAGTTGTCATAAAAGAAAATCTTTTTGGGAAATGGATAATTTCATGGAGGTCAATTTGGAAAAGGAGTTACAAATCATGAAAATCAAGATTCGTTCCATTTTGGCATGGATTTTTAGCGTCCAAGAAGCTTCATGAAAAGGAAACACATATAAAATGTAATTTCTTGCTTTTTTGGATTCATTTATGCATGTTATTCTCACAGTTTGTGATTTTTCTTCTAAGGATGGAAAACCGAAAAAGGAAGAACTCCAAGACTGATAAAGCAAGGAGTTAGAGGCTTGAAGGAAATGGTTCTGATGGTCTCCAGGTTTAGATTCATATAGATTCTAACATTGTGCTTCATCAATTTCAGTTTAGAGTATTTCTTTCAATATCTTTAGGTGTAGTTTTGAGAATATGTGAGTTGTGTGCTTTAGTTTGTTTCTGTTGTAGGCTTCAGCATATATATTTGTATTAGGTGACATATCTTTATGTAATATTTCTGCTCATATTATTAGAGTTTGGTTTGATGAGTTGTGTTGAGTTTGGCATCCATTTGGTGCATATTTCGACTTGCATTGGTGATATTTCTCTATGTATTTTGTTGCAATTGTAGTTTGTTGTTAGTTGTTGTTTATGAAAGTAAAATATGATGCATTTCCATGGTCTTTTATTTAGCATCATATGATAGCTTCTCACATTATTGAGTTATATTTGCAGATATTGGTGAAGATAAATTCATACCTAATTTCATTGTTTGCTAAGGGTTTGAAATATTTAAGTGTGATATTATTTATTAAATAAAATCTAAAATATTTTCTAGCAAGAGACATTACAATGGAATTAGAGTATCATATGATAGCTAGAAACCATCTTATGTTTATTTGGGAAAAATTTGAAATAGTAAATTCAATACCCAATTTGCTCAAATTGAAGAAAATCTTTCTTATTTAAAATATTTTGATTTGAGACATTACAATGGTATCACAGTCATGATCTTTCCAGCCTGAGGGTTTTGAATATGTAACTCACTAAATCTAATTCCTTTCTTGAAGGTGGTTACTTTACACTCACTCACTCTTCCAACCCCATGGAAGAATTGGTCATGGATTCAACTACTATGAGGGCTACATATAACAATATGGATGAGGGTTTCAAGAATTCAATCCCTTATAATGATTTCTTAATTCACATGCAAGGTATGATGGCACTAAAAGGTTATAAATTACACCCAATTTCAAGTGAGAAAAATCAAGAGGAGATCTAGGATCATGAAGTAAAGGAAATGTCTTTACAAAAAGATGAAGAATCTGAGTCAAAGGTTGAAGGTAATAAATTTTTAATTGAAAAAGATATTTTAGTAAATGAAATCTCACAATAAGAATGTGTTCCTTTTGATGATTCTTTGGTCATGCATGAAATTTCTATGGATAATGTAATGCATGAAAAACTTGAGACACAAATTCAAGATATGGAAGAGATGGTGATGATGCAGCATAAGAAAAAAATAGAATTGCAAGAACAAATGGAAGCCTTGAATCCTAATTTGGATTCATTTATCAAATATTCTAAGACTAATTATATATTGAAGTCTTTTGTGGAGCTGAAACTGATGATGGGTTCTCTGAGGTTATTTTACAAGATGGACATGAAAGAGAAAAAGGTGATGATATCTCCAATTTAGTTTTTAATGTTCACTCATATCATTTCATTGATGAGGTTACAGGTGGCTTTGAATTTGATGAAGATTTCATCCTAGGAAGGTGGAGAATGACACTTCCAAAGTGGCTACCACTCATGAGGAGCACAATGACTACTTATATTTTGATCAAAGAAATCAACCCTCTTCCACATGGGATCCAGTTGTGACAACATATAACTGTGATGAGGATCTATCTTGGGATGAATTTCCCTTTCATTCTAATGTTGTATTTAATTCATCATACAAGGAGGATGATGTTAAGAGAGATAATGTTGCTAGGTATGTTAATTATATTGATCCCAAATCTAATTTATTGTTGCTTGATGCTGATTTTGAGCAAATACACAAGAGATTTGATTTTGAAAAAATATATAGTAGCTTTGATTTTGAGAAAAAACATAAAATCTATGATAATGATCATAGACAAAGTAGCCTTGTTGATGGGGATCCTCAACCTAATGCTACATATTTTCATCAAGTTGTTCAAAGGGATGTCTATGAGTTTTGGGACAGCCATGATAAGGTTGGTGACAAGTACAAAGAAGGTTTTCATTCTTGCATGCATTATAAAAACAATATAGTAGATCTACAAAAACTTAACATGCATGAGGGAAGTTGTGGAAGACAATTCTTGTTGTTTGTTGAAAATGAAATGAAAATTTTATATAGATTATATAATACACACATGCATGTAGGAAGCATCACTCAAAATGCACCAAAGGATCAAAGTGAGCTTAATATTTCCTATGCTAATTTTAAAATAATGGAGGACAAACATGTAATGGAGGAGTTAGATTGCATACAGGAGGAGCATGAATTGGAACATTCAAATAGTTGGAGTTTGGACCAACAAGAGGATAGATGTAATCTTTATCTTGTTGCTAATACTTTATTTGAGATAGATGCTAATATGACTCATGATAATCCTTTGTTTGAATTGGGTAATGAAGATCTAATTGATTATAGTGATGATATGGGACTTGATTGTTGGATTCAGGACCGAGGTGTAGTTTCTTACCATCAGATGTTATCTCAAGATTGGAGTAGTGGTTCAACCCCAGTGTTAGTACTACTGCCCACTTTTAGATCAGATTGTACATGACTCCAGATCTTGATTTGCAGATGAGTTGGATGGGACTCTTTAGCCCTACAACAAAACAATTCTTGGGTAAGGTTGGTTGGTAGAGATATTGTGACTATAGGGGATGATCTTGTTGCTACTACCATATACCTTTCCCCTGCATTTCCATTTGGATTTCAGTTTGGTTATTTCATCCTTCACATCATTTGGTTTGTTGTGGAGACATCATTTCATAAGCAATTTGTTGTTGAGCATAGGCAAAATTTTGGGATCTCAATGCAATTGTGGGAATTCAAGAAACTTGATGAAATAAATCTCAAAGTTTTGAAAGATGGATTCACAAGGTATGATGTTAAATTTTATATTATTTATGATTTGTAAGAATTGATAAATCCTATGGTTCATGAAAGACTTGTGTTGGAGACAGATCACTTTGAAAGGAGACTCTTTTTATTTTGGTACTATGAGAGTGAGGGGTCACAAAAATGGGCATCTCAAAAGATGGTGATTTATGACTTTTTAGAATAATTGTTTCTTGGAATTCTCAAGTCTTCCATAGAGGTAAAATTATTTTCCTCATGTTACATTTTGTTGATGATGCATTTATCTCTAACATTCTAAATGGATTTGTGAAGGAAGTCAAGTATAAGCTAAAGAATAACTCCAAAGAGTTCATTATCTTCCTACATAATCAGTTGTTTATCTTTTGGGTGCTTAGAGTACCATGGAATTATTATTTCTATCGTATGGTCACTCTACTACTACATTTTGGATCCTATAGACCAACCCAAGAGGTTGGCAAAGACTTAGAACTCTTAAATTGAGGTAATGGTTGGGTTTGTGGTTATTCATTTTCATGATATGAATCTCAACAGTGTACATGTGAATGGTAGAAATTTCCCAAAAGGGTTTATCTATTGTGGTAAAAGATACAATGGCTGTTATAAAATTCCTATTAGTAGAAAAAATCAGATTCATAGCATTATCAATTGTATCAAATGTCTCAAGTACAAGTTGTTTATTGATAATACATTTCTTGCTAGAGAATCCAGGCACTATTTATTATGCAAAGAGAGTTTTTTTTAGAAGTGTTTCATGGTGGAGACATTCAATAATATCAATAAATCACTTGATTTAGTTGAATATGCAACAATATTATTTTCTACTAAAACTTTGAATATTTTATTGAGTGATCAATGTATGCTAGCTAGAGGACTTAAGGAGTTCATAGATTACCATCAAAAGGGCTTGTGGTTTGCAATATCAATATTCAGATTTTGGTGGGGTTTGGATTTTTATTATGTGATTTCATTCTTTGACCCTCTTATGTTCCAATTCTTCTCCAAAACAGATCCTAAAGTTGCAATAAGCAACCTTCTAGCAGCAACAAAGTTTGAAGTAGTTTGTGATGTACATCCTATAGGGAATGTCCCCATAACTCCAAGGTAAAAGAGGTGATTTCTTTCAAGTTGTGTATTCACTTTAATTAAGGGTTTATTTTTTGTTTAAATCCTCTTATAGGCTACAAAAATCATATTTATATATTTGAGAATGATTTCATGAGATTTTGGTCTAGTTTCCTTGGTGATAGTGCACATGCGTAGTTCCAAAAAGGATTTGAAAAGAGAAGGTTATTGATTTGAAAATATGGAAGGAATACTACAATGCCTCAGGTGATATGGAATAAGAATTTGCACAATAAATACAATCTTCATAATATTCTAGAGAAAAGGTATTCTTTCTTAAAACTGTTTAGCTTGCTTGAGAGGAAGATGCAATTTCACACAAGCACGGGATCTCACTCTATTTTGCAGAATGAAATGTTTGGTCATTTTGGGAAGCACTATTTTGGAGCATCATTGTTGCAATTTCTTGAGGACAAGAAATTTTTGGAAGGGAGGACTTTTCATGTCCCTTTTTTAAAATTTTCTAAAAATAGCAAGTTACTATTTTTAGTAAGTTGGTTATCCAAAAATAGTAAGCCAAGACTTATGAATAAACCAAAAAAGTATATATATTTCAAATTGACTGGGGAAATATGATTAATGATAAAAATTAAATATTGTTGCAAGGTTGTGAATTTCCCCAATGTGCCATTGGTTTTTGGAAAAGCGTATTTGTCTAAAAAAGAAGATTTAATTGCTTTTGACAATAGTTGTCATAAAAGCAAATGTTTTTGGGAAATGGCTAATTTCATGGAGGTCAATTTGGAAAAGGAGTTATAAAATCATGAAAATCAAGATTCATTCCATTTTGGCATGGATTTTTTGCACACAAGAAGCTTCATGAAGAAGGCAACACATATAAAATGTAATTTCTTTTGTTTTGGATTTCATTCTATGCATGTTATTCTCACAGTTTGTGATTTTTCTTCTAAGGCTAGAAAATTGAAGAAGGAAGAACTCCAAGGATGATAAACCAAGGGGTTAGAGGCTTGAAGCTAGTGGTTCTGATGGTCTCTAGGATCAAATTCATATAAAGTCTGACATTGTGCTTCATCGATTTTAGTTTAGAGTATTTCTTTCAATATTTGCAAGTGTAGTTTTGAGAATAAGTGAGTTGTGTGCTTTAGTTTGTTTTTGTTGTAGGTTGCAGCATATATATTTGTATCAATGACTTATGTTTATGTAATATTTCTGCTCAGATTATCAAAATTTGGTTTGATGATTTGTGTTGAGTTTGGCATCCATTTGGTGCATATTTCGACTTGCATTGGTGAGATTTCTCTATGTATTTTGCTGCAGCTATAGTTTTCTATTAGCTGCTATTTATGATAGTCAATATAATGTATTTCCATAGTATTTTTATTTATATAACATCACATGAAAACTTCTCACATTATTGAGTTGTATTTACACATATTGGTGAAGATAAACTCATACCCGATTTCATTGTTTGCTGAGGGTTTGCAATATTTAAGTGTGAAATTCTTTATTAAATAAAATCTGAAATATTTTCTGGTAAGAGAAATTACAATGGTATTAGAGTATCATACGATAGTTGAAAACCACCTTATGTTTATTTGGGCACAATTTGAAGTAGTAAATTCAATACCCGGTTTGCTCAAATTGAAGAAAATAGATTTCATATTTAAAATATTTTAATTTGGGACATTACAAAGTCAAGGTGAATAATCCACCTTGTACTTACAAAGATGGAGGCACAAAGCAAGCAAAATTAAGTGGCCTGTTCTAGAGAAATAACTTTTCGATGTCTTTATCTCCAATGTACATGCAGATATCAATTACAACCTCAGTATTATGCCCAAGCAATTTTGAAGAAACTATTGAAAAGGGTATACTCATTAAAAGAGTGCTCATTGCAAGAGGTGAAGAGCACAAAAGATTTACTGAGAAGGGGGTTGAATCAGTAAATCAACACAAACTTTCAATTCTTAATCTTTTCAAACTTATTATAATCAACTTTTTGATATGACCCAATTTACACAAGTTGATACAGCTTTATTGAAATAATTTTTAAAAAAAGGCACCAACCTACTTAACTTACAAGAGATGTTTTAGTAGAATATCACCTACAAGGAACACCCTAACCCTTTACAATTTTAGTAGGAACCTACCTACAAGGAGCACCAACCCCTAATGCAAGGCACCACACCTTGACTTGATGGATGAATCAAATGAAGTCAATCAGATCTGCACTCTGCCAATCCTCCAATATGCCTTTGTGATGTAAATTCTCACACTCAGCCCACACAAGAAGATAGGATTCAGATTTAGACTTCTTGAACTTCACAACCACACTTGCAAACATATTTTGGATGACATGTATATAAGTTCTTCAAGGTTTGCAACTTTTAATGAAGAGACACATCTATATATACACACTTCTTCATTAAATCTAGGTTTTTTTTGTCTTAAACTGAATCTTAATAATTTTTAATTGAATATGTTCTTTAGCACAAGTTGCATCTTTTAGAGAATGCATCATTCTTTTTAGAAATACGTCTCTCTTAGATGATTTTCATTTGTTTAAAAAAAAAAATAAGAGACTATTTTATCTTTCATTGCACCTCTCCAGCAAGCTTCGAAACTCTTCAAAATAAACATGCATCTTCAAAAAGAAGTACCTCCATTGAGAAAGATGATGGTGTTTGAAGACACGTCCCTTAGAAAAAAAAGGAATTTTTATTGAAAGATCATGACTATTCATAATTTGCATTTCTTCTAAAAAACATGTCTTTTCTCTTGTTTCGCACCTTTAGGAGTAATTGAAAAATTGAATTTTTATTGAAAGATCACGACTATTCATGATTTGCATTTCTTCTGAAAAACACGTCTTTTCTCTTAATTCGCACCTTCAAGAGTAATTAATCAATTTGCAACAATTAGTGAGGATAATTAGTTAAGCCTTGTGTACGTGTGCATGATTTGTTTGCAGTGATTAACTTTTGTGAAGCACGTCACACATCTTTGATCATTTTTTACACAACTTTGTAAAGCAAATCTTCTGGCTGTATTTAGACGTAACCATAGTGCCAACTATAGAATTTTCAAATCTGGGCATGAACAAACAGACAGAGACTGATGGCAATCTGAAATAACAATCTGATCTGGAATAGCAATCTGATATGACCCGAACATCAACTTGATCACATTCTTGAATTTGAGTCTGAATCTCCAGCAATTTCTAGTACGTATCCTTGCTCAACCCTCTCAATGTCTTTGAAAAATTATACGAACAATGATATCATCAAAGGAATATAATTTCATCAATGCTTCTTGTCATCCATTTGTTTCCTTGACATCAATGAAAAACTTTTAACAATCTCCCCCTTTGTCATTGATGGAAACCTCTTCAATAGTAACTTGATCCTTTTCTTATTACTCCCCCTGTGTCCAATTTCTCCCCCTTTGACATCAATGGCAAGGGTTCTTCTAACAATATTTTAGCTCTATGAAACTACAAGATTTTGTGCATAGGTCCCCCTGAATACATCCTTCCATCAATTAATTTGATGGTTGTGGAACAACTCTCAATTTGTCCCTTAGATATTCAAATGCATCTCTTGGAAGTGGTTTAGTAAATATATCAGCAGTTTGCTCTTTTGTAGTTATGTATTCTAAACACACTTGTCCTTCTCCTACTTGTTCTCTCAAAAAGTGATAATAGGAATGTGCTTGGTTCTTGAGTGCATCACTGGATTCTTGGAGATATTGATTGCACTAGTATTATCACAATAGATAGTGCAGGGATGATCATACTCCACCTTGATGTCTCTTAAAGTTTGCCTCATCCACAAAAGTTGAGTGCAACATGCTGCTGCTGCAATATATGCAGCTTTTGTTGTAGATAGAGAGACTAATTCTTATTTTTTGCTCATCCAAGAAACTAGATTTCCTCCAAGAAAAAAAGCTCCTCCACTTGTACTTTTTCTATCATCCACATTGCCAGCCCAATCAGCATCTGTGAATGCTTCAAGAGTGAAATCATTGCTACTAGGGTACCATAGACCATATTCCATTGTGCCTTTCAAATACTTGAATATATGCTTTACTGCATGAACATGTGTTTCTTTTGGTGCTGCTTGAAATCTTGCCACAACTCCAATAGCTTACATTATGTATGGTCTTGTAGAAGTTAGATACAACAAACTCCCAATCATTGATCTATATAGTGTTTGATTCACTTCTTGGGATTCATCATCTTTGCTTAGCTTGTAACCTGTAACCATGGGAGTGCTCACAGGATTGCAATATTCCATTCTAAACCTTTTTCACATTTCCTTCACATATTTGGTTTCAGAGATGAAAATACCTTTACTTGATTGTGAAATTTGTAGCCCAAGGAAGAAGGATAATTCTCCCAACATTGACATTTCAAACTCTTCTTGCATACATGATGAAAATTCTTTGCACATTTTGTCCTTATCTCTACCAAAAATTATATCATCTACATACACCACCACAATCAATAAGTGTCCATCCTCTTCTTTGATGTATAAAGTGTTGTCTACATCTCCTCTTTTGAAACCTTGCCCTTTGAGATACTTATCAAGTCTAGAATACCAAGCTCTTGGGGTTTGTTTGAGCCCATAGAGAGCTTTCTTTAGTTTGCACACATAATCCTTGTCTTCTGATAGTAGGAAACCTTCAGGTTGTTCAACATAGACTTCCTCCTCTAGATCTCCATTGAGAAAAGAAAATTTGACATCCATTTGATACACCTTAAACTTCTTGTGACTTGCATAGGATAAAAACATTCTAATTGCTTCAATCCTTGCAACTGGTGCAAATGTTTCTTTAAAATCTACTCCTTCAACTTCTGGATAGCCCTTGCACACTAACCTTGCTTTGTTCCTTGTGACTTGACCATCTTCATTTGATTTGTTTCTAAAAACCCATTTTGTACCAATTACATTCTTATCTTTTGGCCTTGGAACAAGTTCCCAAGTTTCATTTTTCTCTATCTGATCCAATTCTTCATTCATTGCACTAATCCAATGTTTGTCTTTGCTTTCTTCTTCAAAGGTTTTGGGCTCTACTTGACAAAGAAATGCTTCATGACAATCTTCATTGTAATCCACCATTTTCCTTGTAGATCTACATCTATCTTGAAGGATCAAATCTTC
Source organism: Sequoia sempervirens (assembly GCA_007258455.2). Taxonomy (NCBI): domain Eukaryota; kingdom Viridiplantae; phylum Streptophyta; class Pinopsida; order Cupressales; family Cupressaceae; genus Sequoia; species Sequoia sempervirens. Next base: position 36,221,826 of record VDFB02000017.1, on the reverse strand, counting down.
AGGATGGTTCTTTTGAACAAACTTGGAAGGTGTCTTTGGTGTCTTTATGGAAGTCCGTTGTGAAGATTATTCTTCTTCTGTCTCTTCCTCTTCTTCCTCTTTGGAGTCCTCATCTTCTTTGTCTTTATCATTCATAGTTTGAACATAGTGATCACTTTGTCCAACTTCTTTGAATTGCTTTCCTTCATCAATTCTCACATTAGCACTTTCAACAATTTTGTGAGTTCTTTTATTGTAGCATTTATATGCCTTACTTTTTGAAGAGTAGCCAAGAAAGATTCCCTCATCTGCTCTTGTGTCAAATTTTCTCAGGTCTTCTTCATCTCTTCTAATGTAACAAGTGCTTCCAAAAATTTTGAATTACTTGACAGTTGTTGGTCTACCTTTCCAAAGTTCATATGGTGTCTTCTCATTGTTCACTCTTATTTGTGCACAATTCAAGATGTAAACTGATGTATGAATTGCTTCCTTCCAAAAAGAATCTACTATCTTAGATTCATTTAGCATTGCCCTTGCCATTTCTTGGACTATCATATTTTTTTCTTTCTACAACCCTATTTTGTTGAGGGGTTCTTGCTGCAGAAAATTGCCTTTTAATTCCATGTTCTATGCAAAAAAATTCAAATTCCTTTGATGTGAATTCTCCTCCCCGATCTGATCTAAGACATTTTATCTTGATGTTTGCTTCATTTTCAACCAGCTCTTTGAAAGCTTTGAATTTATCAAAAGCTTTAGATTTTTCTTTCAAAAATGCAACCCAAGTCATTCTTGAGAAGTCATCAATCAACAACATAAAATATCTTTCTCCATTCATGCTCTTGGATTTGGTTGGCCCAAAAAGATCTGTATGTATGAGTTCTAATGGCTTTGATGAAGAGTGCCCCTTAGTCTTGAAGCTTGACCTTGTTTGCTTTCCAAGTTGACACTCTCTACAAATGATATTAGAAGGTTTTGTTATCCTTGGCATATCTCTTACAACATTTGATTTGCTAACTTTGACAATATTATCAAAGTTGAGATGACCTAGCCTCTTGTGCCATAACCAACTTTCATCCTCTTGTACTAAGTTGCAACTTTCACAACTTATCTCCTTTAAAACATACAAATTATGTTTCCTTTTAGCTTGAGCAACCAGCTTTCCATCTTTCTTGATATCACGTCTATTAGAAAGAAATGTGATACTATGCCCTTGATCACAAAGTTGACTAACACTTAGAAGATTTTCTTTTAGGCCCTTAACATACAAAACATTTTCTGTTTTTGTTTTCCCATTATCTAGACTAAGTGTTCCTTTTCCTTTTATTTGTTTTTTTGTATTATCACCAAATCTTACTGTTCCTTCATCAGTAGGTTCAAGAGAGATGAATTTGCTCTTGTCACCTGTCATGTGCTTTGAGCACCCACTATCAATGTACCATCTATCCTTCTTACTTTCAGCATGTAAGGCGGTTTGAATGAACATTGATTTCTCCTTTTTCCTCCACACTTTGATAGGCATTTCTTTCCTTTTAATGGACTTATCTTCTTTCTTGTTTTGCTTTGGAGAATCATTAAACACTGTCCTAAAAGCTTGTGCTTTGTGCCCAAAGTTATTACAATTGTAGCATAGACTATTATAGTCCATTAATGGTGTGAAAGGATTATAATCTCTCCTAAGGTAGCTAGGAATATTTTTTACTTTATTCTTACAATTCAAGGCCTTGTGGCCAAATTTGTTACATAGAAAATAATAGCCATTGAATGTATATGATTGCCTAGTGTTTGATTTTCTTTTAGGATCAACACTTATCCACTCATCTTCAACTTGCTTTGAGAAGGTCTTTAAATCTTCTTTGGAGTTACTAACCTTCTTGGATTGTTCTTCGAAACTGCCTCCTATTTTTCTTTGAAGAAAATCTTGAGCCTTCATTAGCTCAATCAACTTGCTGGATTCTTCATCGATCCTTGTGTGTTGTACCTTTGTTTTCTCTAATTCCAACTTTAGCATTGCTATCTCTTGCTCCAGGTTGTCACATTTCATCTCCTTTGTATTAAGTTTGCTTTTCATTTCTTCTTTATTTCTTTCAGCTTCCATGATTTGAGCTCTTAAATCTTCCAATGGTTTTGCTTGAATTCTCCAAGTCTTTTGTCATCACTTTGATCTCCAATTTGTACTTGGAAACCTTCTTCTTCAAATATTCATTCTTCTTATAAGCATAGTGCAGTTCTTCTTCAAGATCCACTTCCTCTTCGTCATTGCATTCTTGATCAATCTCTTCTTCATCAAAATCTTGATCAGCATTTAGTTCTTCACATTCAGCCATGAACAATATTTCCTCTTCACCATTGCTTGAGCAATCTTCACTTTGTTCTTCGGAGGTGCTGCTATCTTTCTTTGAATAGAAACTCTTCTTATGTTTTTGAAACTTCTTCTTCGAGTTATTGTTGAAATTCTTTTTTCCCTTTTTATTGTTGTTGATTTCCTTTTCTTCTTCATTGGAGTTGCTTTCATTTTGAGGACATTTTGAGGCATAATGTCCAACTTTTCCACAATTAAAGCATTTAAAAGGAAATTTTCCTTTGTATTTTCCTTTTCCTTTCTTAAGTTTACCCATGAAGTAAGCTTCTGCTTCATCACTTGATTTTTCATCATTTTCTTCATGCTTGTTCTTGCCCTTTTTGGATGCTTTGAATGAGACTTCCTTTTGTGGTGATCTTCCTTCAATCCTCATCTCATAGGCAGCAAGGATCCCATGTAATTCATCCTTTTTTAGCTAGATTTGTTAATTCTTCCAATGCTGCAACCTTGGCCTCAAACTTTGTAGATAGAGATCTTAGAATCTTATCAACAATAAAAGTATCCTCAATTTCTTCACCAAGTCCTTTCATGATGTTTATTGTTTCATCAACACGGAGAAAGTATGAGGCAATATCTTCATCATCATTCATCTTGAGAGTTTCTAATTTCCTTCTATGAGTTTGCAATTTTGCCTTCTTAACTTTTGCATCTCCTTCATAGATGTTTTGAAGTTTGTCCCAAATCTCTTTTGCTGACTTGCACCTCATGACTTTTGTAAATTCAGAATTTGTTAGGCTACAAAGAAGAGTATGCATAGCTTTTGCATTGTTTTCACTTCTTTTTTTCCCTGCTTGATCTATTGGAGGGGTAGCTAGAGGTGAATACCCATCAACAACAGATTGCCACACATCAAACCCAAGTGCATTCAAGTAGGCTTCCATCTTGATATTCCAAAATGCATAATTAGTCCCATCAAAGACGGGTGCTTTCACAGTGTTGTTTTGATTTGCCATATGTGCTCTTAAGGATCTCTTTCAAGCGGTTAGGCTTTCAAGAAGGACCTTGCTCTGATACCAATTGAAGAGCACAAAAGATTTACTGAGAGGAGGGGGTGAATCAGTAAATCAACACAAACTTTCAATTCTTAATCTTTTCAAACTTATTACAATCAACTTTTTGATATGACCCAATTTACACAAGTTGATATAGCTTTATTGAAATAATTTTTTAAAAAAGGCACCAACCTACTTAACTTACAAGAGAGATGTTTTAGTAGAATATCACCTACAAGGAACACCCTAACCCTTTACAATTTTAGTAGGCACCTACCTACAAGGAGCACCAACCCCTAATGCAAGGCACCACACCTTGACTTGATGGATGAATCAAATGAAGTCAATCAGATCTGCACTCTGCCAATCCTCCAATCTGCCTTTGTGATGTAAATTCTCACACTCAGCCCACACAAGAAGATAGGATTCAGATTTAGACTTCTTGAACTTCACAACCACACTTGCAAACATATTTTGGATGACATGTATATAAGTTCTTCAAGGTTTGCAACTTTTAATGAAGAGACAC
>VDFB02000017.1:36172228-36217867 GCA_007258455.2 Sequoia sempervirens | reverse complement strand
AAAATTTGATATCATTCTCTCCATGGTGTCATCATAACCATCTTATAAATAAAGATCTCACATGGAATACACACAATAAACTCTAATACTAATAGCTCTAGAGAATAAATTAGAACTAGGATATATTCAAGCTAACAAGATACGACCACCACCAATACATCATTTTAAAAATCTCCCACTAAATTATACAACTAAGCTATCTGTGACATTGTGATAAATCATGTGCTAGGAGTGATAAAGGTTCTACTAAAAAAATTATATTTTTTTCCTTGATATGAATAGTAAAGTCTATACAGTTATGAATTTTATTTGGCATGTATGGCATCCAAGATTCATTTATCATGAATACCTAATCATTTTCCTTGATAGTTCTTTTTTTAGAGTATTCAATATAAACAAGATGGTGATTTTTTTAGAAATAATACATTTTTCTATATGGTGGTGGATAAATGTCCTTTTATAGAAACAAAACAACCATGGGTAAAGGTAATGTTGGAAAAGGTGCCTCAAATTTACTGGCTTGATTGACTTCCTGCAACAGTTGTGTTTGTTTCTCTATAGGCCTGACAGTTCTTTATCGACATGACTTTGTTCTTAGTTCCATTGATGGATCGATGACATTCTATTCAATGTGGTGTGTTCTATTAGTGGGAGTTGGTCACTTCGGCGGGACATTCTAAGTTGTCTCCTAGATACTCTAATGTGACTGTTTTGACGTGATAATGTGTAATCAGTGGGACTCTACCTTGAGTCTTCTCAATAGATCGATGGGTTGTGATGACCACATTGGTGACTCTCATCGGTGTGACTTGGATTCGTCAGTAGGACTCTATCTCGAGTCTTTCTGATGACCCGATAGATTTTGTGATATCGTGAGATCAAAAAGAATCAAAATATTGGAATCACTAGTCACAGGTTTTGAAGTTTGTGAAACCTTTGAATGACCAACCATAGTTATAAGTAAAGTGTCGTCAGTGTATCGGTTGAAGGTGTTCTTGATCAACAATTATGGTTGTAAGAATCCAATGGTGTTCGCTAACCCCACACTCCTTGTGGTGGGTCTCGATAGACTCTTGCGGGGTGTGTGGGATTGGCTAAGTGGTGTACATTTGTTGATTAGGTGACTTGACATTTGTTGACTTTGTAACTTGTGAATAACATCATGGTGGTACCTAACTAGTGCTAGGTTGGAGAGCTGTGATTGGTTGTTGACTGTTGATGGATTGAATGGTGATTACTTGGCAAGTTATGTGGATTTCAAAATGAGTTTGATGGGGTTGTGAGATTGTTGAAACCGTATTGAGATTGTTTGTCTACAACAACCAAATTAGCTGGTTCCCAGGGATGGTTTGGAATGTAGATCAAATGGAATATTGCAATGCAGTATGCATTATAATGGTTGGTAACATTGTATTGTCAACTTGGTGAGCAAGGTTGATCAGAGAGATAAAAAAATGTTGTTGAAGGTGATATAGTGAGTTAACATCTAGGAGCATTAGTCTATAACTTTGTATGTAAACATTATTGTATTTTAATACAAAGTGACTCTGATTGGTGTGTGGGTTTACTTTTCTTTTCTATTAGATGTGCATCATAATGACTCTAATTTGAATTAAGTGAAATTTTTTCATTTTTTCCCTATGGATTTTGCATTTGGAAGGCATTTCTACACTAAGCTTTCCTTGCAAGTGGTATCAAAGCCTATTTGTGTTATCCTTGTGAGTAGAGCTATTTTTTGTGCTAATTTTATTTAGTGGGAGTCTTGCAAAGAAAACTGATTGTCTTGATTATAGATTGAGATGGCAAGCACAACAGGAAGAGTAGAAATTGAAAATTTAAATGGCGACAATTTTGAGTTGTGGAAAGTCAAAATGGAAGACCTGTTCATGGATATAGATCTCTAGATTGCTTTGTCTGGAACTAAAACCTTAGGTATGAAGCAAGAATATTGGGACCTCGCAGATACAAAAGCCAGAGGATTGATAAGACTATGTTTAGTAGACTTTGTTCTCTTAAACGTCCATGAGGAGAGGACCGCATCTTCATTATGGAAGAAACTTGGTGATATTTACCAAGGGAAGTCTTTGGTGAATAAGTTATTCTAGAGGAAGAGGTTATACTCCTTAAAGATGGAGGAAGGTGCATCTATAACAGACCATCAAAATTATTTTAATATGATGGTTGCTCAGTTGGCATATGTAGGTGTAAAGATTGGTGATGAGGATCTATGTATGCTTTTGTTCTATTCCTTGCTTGACATGTGGGACCATCTGGTGATGGCTATTGGAAGTACAACAATCACCTTTAAAATGGAAGATGTTTTTGCTTCATTATTGTTAGAAGAAGTGCAAAAAAAATCTTCTGAGATGGCCAAGGAGGCTCTTGCTATTCTAGGCAGATCAAAGGACAAAAGCAAGAAGAAAGATACGTCTAAATACAAATTTGAAGGGAGATCAAAGACTCTAGGAAAGAATTCCAAGGTGAAATGCTAGAATTGTGGGAAGACTGGGCATATCTGGAAGGATTGCAAAAAGGAGAAAAAGAAGAAGAAGATGAACAACTCTTTAGATAATGATTCTTCTCAGAGTGATGCAGATGCCTTCATTGTAGCCTTGGTGACTAAGGCATCAAATGATGTTTGGTTGATTAACTCAGGAGCATCTTTTCACATGACATCTCATAGAGATTGGTTCACAAAGTATGAAAAGTATGATGGTGGAAAGGTGTACCTGGCAAGTGAATTAATCATCTCTTGAAATTGTTGGTTGTCGAAGAGTCAGAATCTAATTTCCTGATGGATGAATCAAAGGAATTGATGGTATAATGCACATACCAGGTCTGGATTGAAATTTTCTTTCTATTAGTAAGTTGAATGATGTTGATGTGCAAGTTAAATTCTTGAGTGGTGGCTGGAAAATGACTAGAAGCTCAATGGTACTGGACAAGGGTGCATGTATAGACACTTTGTACAAGCTAAATGCATGTGTTTTTCTATGTAATGTCTTTGTAAAGTCAAATAAAGCCGCTCGCATAGGGAAGGAGAAAAGCATTCCCTTGGGTGCCAACTCTTTGCAGGTGAAACTCCTAGCAAAGAAAACCATGCTATGGCATCATAGACTCGATCACATAGGAGAAAAGGGCTTGAAAGCATTAAAAAATAAAAACCTGGTAGAAGGGCTTGTTGATTGTAACCTTGAGTTCAATTTTTTGGAACATTGCATTTATGGAAAGCAACACTGTGTTTCATTTTAATCAAGTCCTCATAAGTCTTCTAGCATACAAGATTATGTTCACTCTGATGCATTTGGTCCAATGAATGTTCCTTCATTATCAAATTCTAAATATTATGTTTATTTTATTGATGATTGTTCAAGAAGGGACTTTGTGTATTTTCTTAAAAGAAAATTAGAGGTGTTCAGTCAGTTTAAAGAGTTTAAAAACTTAGTAGAAAATTAGAGTGGAATTAAAATTAAATGTCCGAGGACGGATAATGGTGGTGACTTCTATTCTGCAGATTTCAATAGGTATTGCAAAGACCATGGGATTAAAAGGCATAAAACTACACCTTACACTCCACAACAAAATGGAATTGTTGAAAGGTTAAACATGATGGTGATGGAAAGGGCAAGAAGTATGTTGAGAAATGTTGGTCTGGAGTAGAAGTTCTAGGATGAAGCTATGGCTACAACATGTTACTTGATTAATCGTTCACCTAGTTTGGCTCTTGTTGAAAAAACACCTATGAAAGCATGGTTTGGTAAGAAGCCCTCTCTGAGAAATATTTGTCTTTGGTTGTGAGGCATATGCATACATGCCAAATGAGAAAAGATCAAAGTTGGAGAACAAAGTTGTTAAATGTGTCTTCATTGGCTATGGTATTGGCATGAAAGGATACAAGCTTTGGAATCCTATTACTGATAAGGTGTTGTACAACTGAAGTGTAATATTTTGTGAGCTGAAACCTTCTACAATTGATCTATAGTCAGAGATGAAAGATGATAAGAACAAAGAAGTAGTTGAAATTCCTCTAACTCTAGATAAAGAGGAACTACGAATTCAAAGTGTACCTGAAACTAAGGAGAGCTCTAGTAGCTCTGAGAATTTTGAATAGGAAGAAGAACCACAACCTCAGCCTCAACCTGTGAGGAGGTCTACAAGTGATAAGCGATAACCTGATAGGTATGGAAATTCCATGTTCGATTCAAGTTGTGCCTATGATTTTATTACTAGCACTCATGATCCTAGGACTATAAAGCAGGCTATTAATCTATATGATTTAGATTCCTGGTTGGAAGCCATGAATGAGGAAATGGCATCATTGAAAAAGAATGAAACCTAGGATTTGGTACCTTCGATCGAAGGTCAAAAGCCTGTTGGTTGTAAATGGGTATTTAAAAAGAAAATTGGTCTAGATGGAAGTGTGGAAAAGTAGAAAGCTAGGTTGGTCACAAAATATTATTCCTAGGTGGAGGGAATTGATTATGGAGAAATATTTTCTCTTGTAGCCAAGCTGACATCTATCAAATTTCTTTTGTCACTTGCAGCTGCATATTATTTTGAGGTTGAGCAGATGGATGTGAAGACAACATTTCTCCCTGGAGGTCTAGAAGAAGAAATTTATATGTTCCAACCTGAGCACTTCTTTGAAAAAGGTAAAGAAAGGTTGGTTAAATACAAGTTAAAGAAATCTATGTATGGTTTAAAGCAATCACCTAGAATGTGGTACCAAAAGTTTGAAACATTTAAGTTTTCATTGGGATTTGTAAGATCAAAATTAGATCATTGTGTGTACTACAAAATTGAAAATGATCGTTTACTTAATATTGCCCTATATGTGGATGATATGTTATTCTTTGGGAATAGTAAGGGTGGGTGTTGCCACAATAGTGGTTTATACTTTCTTGGAGATCTTGATTTTTGTTGAAATCACATATTTCTAGAAAATATAATGATTTAAGCCTTGAAAAGTTCCATTTAAAGGATTCCAATTGAAGAGGGTTTGATCAAAACACCTTAGACCAAGCCCCCTTCGATAGAACCCTGCTAAGTTTAAACCATACCTATAACAAAGTCTCCTTTACACCTATCAAAATGTTAATAAAAAACCACTTTTGATTTACCTTTTGGGGGATCAAATGAATTCATTTAATTTTTTTTTTTTGTAAGGATGTAGTCCTTATCACAAGCTTACAAAAAAGTATAATTTTAATTAAATTAAATTTTATTATTATATTTATTTTTATTTCTTGTGAATGTGGTTTTTCACCGAAAATCAAGCTCTCTATTTTACGTGGAAAAATAGTAGATTATAAAAAAAAAAAAAATATATGCACTAGACATTGAACTTTGATCCAACAAAATAATAATTGAATTTTGATACATACAAAAAATTTATGCTATACGGTCCACCTATGTCCTAATTGTAATTATTTGACTTTTTGAAACTTGATTAAGAAAAACAAATTAAAAAACACTATGAAACCAACGAAGCACTAGATGAGTTATATATCTAAATTTAAATTTTTTTTTTTATCCTTCATGGAAAAAGGTTATGCATTATATGGTGAGCATCACTCCTTAAAAATGTTGTTTACTGAAAAAAACTAGTTTTTGAAGGAGATGGAAAAAGAAGTGCAATCTGATTCCAAAAAATTTGAAAAAAATATATTTAGAATTTACAGACAAAATGTCACAAATCACTAGTTTACATCATCTTCAAATTCTTCACAGTGTAGCTGCTATAGGTGCCCGAAAGTGAGGATTTAGTTAGAAAAAAATATTTCAGTGTCCAGTTTGGCCAAAAATTGTAAACCAGTATTATGGGATCAGCCGGGTATGATTTCTGATCTAAAATCTCAATTGTCAACATAGTTTGAAATGAAAGATTTAGGTGTAGCAAGGTATACTATAGGTATGGAAATCACAAGGGATAGGGGAAGTATAAACCTTTGGCTCAGCCAAAGCAAGTATGTTAATTCTGTCCTTGAGAGATTTAGTTTGACAGATTGCTAGTAGTTATTTCTTCCAATGTTGTAGGGAAGAAAGCTATTTGTTGAAGATTTTCTGAAGTCTCCTACTAAGATGGAGGACATGACCATGCCTTATGCAAGTGCAGTTGGCAATTTGATGTGCAATGGTCTGTACCAAGCTAGACAATGCCCAAGCAATAGTACTTAGTCAATTTATGGCTAATCCAGGAAGACCATATTGGGATGTTGTGAAGAGAGTTTTTAGGTATTTGAAGGGTACTTCAGAGTATGCTTTTTGTTATCATGGCAACCCAGTTGGATCAAAGATCTCTTAGCATTTGTGGGTATGTGGATTTTGATTGGGCAGGGGACATTGATAGTAGAAGATCCACCAGTGGATACATCTTCACATTACTCGGTGGTGTAGTTACTTGGATGAGCAAGCAACAAGTTGTAGTCACTTTATCTACTACTGAGGCGAAGTACATGGCAGCAACATGTGCTTGTAAAGAAGCCATTTGGCTTAGATGTTTGTGTTTTGATGTTGGGTTTAATGCAGGGCAGATTACTATTTGATGTGACAGTTAGAGTACTATTTATCTGGCAAAAAATCCCACTGATAAGTAGGAGGTATTTTTCCACAGCGCTTGAGCTGGAGCAGTACTGGGATGGGTGACCTCCCGGGACGGACCAGTGCTTCACCTCTGTGAGCATCACCTAGATGCAATGAGTGCTAAGTGGACCATTCGATATCATGAGAGATGGGTTCTTGTTGAACCACTACTCATGAAACATGGGTCAATGAGTTTGACTCGAAACTACACGGTTGAATCCTGATAGCAATATCATAAAAAATCCCACTTTCAATGCTAGGAGGAATCATATTGATGTTCAGTATCATTTCATTTGTGATATGGTGGAGGATGGAAAGGTTAATCTTGAAAAGGTGGATACTTTGGAGAATTTCATTGATGCATTGAAAAATCCTATCAGCAAAAACAAGTATAGGCAGTGTGCCAGTTCAATGGGCCTTGGGGTCTATGAATTTCAATAACTTTGTGTTTGGAAGAAGCCAGTAAGTCCTTTGTCAAGTGGGAGCATGTTGGAAAACGTGCCTCATATTTACTAGCTTGATCGACTTCCTGCAGGAGTTGTGTTTATTTCTCTATCGACCTAATAGTTCTTTATCAGTGGGACTTTGTTCTCAATTCCATCAATTGACCGATGACATTCTATTCAACATGGTGTGTTCTATTGGTGGGAGTTGGTCACTTCGACAAGACTTTCTAAGTTGTTGAGCCACAATACTCTAGTGTGACTATTTTGATGTGATAATGTGTAATCAGTGGGACTCTACCTTAAGTCTTCCCGATATAGATTGATGGGCTGTGGTGAGCACGTTGGTGACTCTTGTCTATGTGACTTGGCTTTGTCGGTGGGAATCTATCCCGAGTCTCTATGATGAACTGATAGTTGTGGCAATATCGTGAGATCGTAGAGAATTGGAACATTGGAACCACCAGTCATGGGTTTTGAAGTTTGTTAAACCTTCAACTGACTGACCACAGTTATAAGTAAAGCATCATCAGTGTATCAGTTGAAGGTGTTCTTGATAAAAAATTGTAGTTGTAAGAATCCAATGATGCCCACTAACCCCGCGCCCCTTGTGGTGGGTCCTGGCAGACTCTTGCGGTGTGTGTAGGATTGGCTAAGTAGTGTACGTTTGTTGACTCGATAACTCATGAATAACATCGTGGTGGGACCTGAGTAGTGCTAGGTTGGAGAGCAGTGATTAGTTGTTGACTATTGATAGATTGAATGGCCATTACTTTGCAAGTTGTGTGGATTTTGAAATGAGTTTTACAGGGCTGTGAGATAGTTGAAACTGTATCGAGACTATTTATCTGCAACAACTGAATCAGTTGGTTTCTAGGGATGGTTTGGAATGTAGATCAAATGGAATACTACAATGTAGTATGCATTGTAATAGTTGGTAACATTGTATTGTTGATTTGGTGAGAAAGGTTGATCAAAGAAATAAAAAATGTTGTTGAAGGTGATACACTGAGTTAACATCTAGGAGCATAAGTCTGCAACTCTGTATTCTATTCAACATGGTGTGTTCTATCGGTGGGAGTTGGTAACTTCGACAGTACTTTCTAAGTTGTCTCCCCAATACTCTAATGTGACTGTTTCGACGTGATAATGTGTAATTAGTGTGACTCTACCTCGAGTCTTCCCGATATAGACTGATGGGCTGTGGTGAGTATGTTGGTGACTCTTGTCTATGTGACTTGGCTTTGTCGGTGGGATTCTATCCCGAGTCTCTCTGATGAACCGATAGTTGTGGCAATATCATGAGATCGCAAAGAATTGGAACATTGGAACCACCGATCGTGGGTTTTAAAGTTTGTGAAACCTTCAATTGACTGACCATAGTTATAAGTAAAGCATCATCAGTGTATCAGTTGAAGGTTTTCTTGATCAAAACTTGTAGTTTTAAGAATCCAATGATGCCCACTAACCCCATGCCCCTTGTGGTGGGTCTTGATAGACTCTTGTAGGGTGTGTAGGATTGGCTAGTGGTGTATGTTTGTTGACTGGGTGACTTGACATTTGTTGACTCGATAACTCATGAATAACATCATGGTGGGACCTGAGTAGTGCTAGGTTGGAGAGAAGTGATTAGTTTTTGACTGTTGATAGATTGAATTATCTGTGTGTTATCTAATTGGTTTACTTTGTTGTTCTAATAAATGTGCATCTTAATGACTATAATTTGAATTAAGTGAAACTTTTGCATTTCTTCCCTGTGGATTTTACATTTGGAAGGCATTTTTGCACTAATCTTTCCTTACAATTAATAGGCACAAGAGGATAGAGAAATGGTTTTGGGATGGTTTGGATAAGAGATAGTATTCAATCATGAGAGGGATTAGATAAGGTGTTAGGATCTTTATTTGTTAGGAGATATTATGTTACACATTTTGGAACTAGTTCTGATCATGTTTGAATTTTCTTGGAGAGTGTGATGTGGGATAGTTTTTTAGCATGGAACAATTACTTAAATAGGGTAGATGAAGGGATGGGATATCTGGTATGTTTATGAGATTATGATGGCAAGGTTTCAATATACTTGATGGTGCTAGGATTTTAATGGGAGTGATAGGTGTTAGGTAGGTGATGGCATTGTTAACAACTCACATATATGGATTTAGATTAGTGGGGTGGCATACATCCAATATGTTATAGTTTTTATTATACTTTAGCCTTAGGGTAAGATTGGAAATAAATTATTTGAATGGCTTAGGATTAGGTCTAGGATTAAGATTAGATAGTAGATTCGTTGGAGGATGGGGTTTATGGATTGATTGATAATGGGGGAAGGGAATTGGATCAGGGGTAGAAGTAATGAGTATCCCATAAAAGAATGAGGGTTAAGGGATACAAATGGGTGATAGAATAGGCTTCCTTTATGAAAGGTGCAATTAGGTTGATCAATAATATACATGTAGGCAGAATGTGATAGCTTGTACTAACCAACTCATGGTCAAAAGGTGTTTGATTATGAATGTGTGTGTGGAGGGATCCTATGGAATTATTTCTTGTGATGATATCATCAAGAGGATCAATAAAATACTCATATTGATCAATAATACCATCATCGTCATTATAGATGGATTCAAAGGATGGTAGTGATGTGGGGACTCAGAAATAAAATGGATTCATTATTAGGATCATTGATGAATTGAATAATATAATTTTAGATGACTTGATGACTTTATATTTTGAAATAATTTTGATCTTTATATTTAAGGGGGTAAGGAAATATGATTTTGATTGATTCGATGGATGTATTGGATGAAAAAATGGTCAAATATGCATAAGACTTGATGACTGGATAGGTTGGATTTATTTCGGACTTGAATGATTACATTGAGAGGAAATACATCACAAGCTAATAAAAGTGTGTTGAAGTAGGGTTTATATCAATTGAAGGATGAAAAATACATTGATTTGGGGAGTAAATGCACTAAAAGGAAGTCTTAGATGAATGTGAAGTAGAAATATCAATTTAGAAAAAATGAATTACAGATGTGTTGAAGGGTGAAATGACTTAGATGAAATAACATTGAATCATCGTAGAAATACTTGAGCTAGTAGTAGATGCATTAGTTTATGGACAAAGCAAGAATTTGGATTATTTTAGTGGAATTTGATTTCAATTTTTAGGTTTTTAGCTTAGGACCTTGGACTATGATTTTGAGGATAAATTTGAATAGATGAATTTGATGAGTAATTTGGATGAATGGATTAGAAGAAATGGTTGGTTAAGTATTTTATTGATTATGATAATGGAAAGAGGAAGGGTTGGATATGAAATGGATCAAGAATCAAGCCTTTGATGATGATTTTGATTTAGATTTGATTTTACACTTGGGATAGGCTAATTTTCTAAGAAAGAATCATTTGATTACCTAATTGAGATAGGATAAGTTATCAAGAAACTGTTAGTTTTATTTTTTTTATTTGGTTATATTCTTGATTAATGATGGGTGTTGGTTCTTGATTTTGAGATAGATCATGGCTTGATAGAAGTGATTTGATTGATGCATTGGATTAAGGATTAGAGAGGAAGATAGTTGAATGGATTTGATTAGATGGGGGATGGGATTTTAAGAGATATTTGGATAATATAAGATTTAGATTAGAAGAAGGATTAGATTACATGGTTTAGATGGGGTTATGGTTCTTAGAAAGCTTAATGATTAGAGTTAGGAGATTATAAGAAAGATGGTTAAAATGGATTAGAAGAATGATTAGATAGATGTGGTAGAAGACCTTTAATTGATTTTGATGCTTTGGATTGGAAGATTAAGGATGAGTTTGATTAGGGAATTTGAATTGGGTTGGGAAGCTTGAATTTTGGTAATATTTGAAACAATCAACTCAACAAGAATGCAAAGGAATTAAAATAATTTTAGATATTAATATTTTTAATTAAAAATATTTCATGAATCTCAAAAATGAAGAAAACCTAGGAATAATAAAAACATTGTAGGTCCATAGATACACCACCTTGAGGAATGGGTATTGTTGGCCCCTATTAAAGGACCTCAAGCTTTAAGGAAAAAAATGTCACTCACAACCTAGCTAATGGGAGAATCTATTGAATGCCTACATATGGCTTATTATCATCACAACCAACTATGGTACAATGTGAGTAACTTCTAAGGATGATTTACATTTGATACACTGCAAGAAAGGATTTTTAATTGGTCTTACAATAGGATTAAAAAAGGATTTCTAGTGAGTTCTAAATATATCACAATGATATGTGACACTAAGAGAAGAGGGTAACTCACCCATATCCTTCACTTCCCTAAGGTATAAAATTCTTATGGACTTTGCTTGATTAAAAAGATTCTACTTACAAGAGGTGGGTATTTTGACTTACTCATTTATTTTTATGCTTTGTTACAATGCTAGAGTTGGGGTCATCCCTTAGGGTGATCAAATCTCTACATAGGTCCTCCAGGATGACGATCCAACCAATTTTGATGACAAAGAGAACAAGGAGAGAGAATATATGATTGAAGTTCATGGGATGAAAGAAAAATGATAGAATATGAGGGATCAACTTAATATTTTGATCACCAAAATCACCCAAGGGTATGGGGAGAGATCATATTCCTAAGTATGCCTCACAAGAATGGAATACAAGTTAATTTATCTAAGTGAACTACTTTTCTCCTATATTATTTATAAAATTTATGTCTTTGAAAAGTGATTTCTATAAAAAGTAATTGTTAGTTTAAGATCATATCTTGGAAAATTAATTTTAGGTACAAAAGATGATGTTAGGTCACAAGGCATAGTAACCAATGGCATAGGGTGTCAGAAAGTATCAAATACCAAAAAAAAATGATGAAGTTATTCTTATATGATGGACAATATAAGAATAATTTAAAATGATATTGAAAGAATCTGTGATTGGATCCCACAAGCCCTGGATGATATTCTAAAGAAATCCTATCACACAAAAATGAGAAAATACAACAAAATAGGATGATAGAATATTGATTAATTGAATACTGAATGAATACAATGAAGGATTGAATATCCTTATGTAGACTCAGATGAACTCAACATGAGATCCCTAAATGGTGGAATTCTGACTAAGAGAGAAGTGAGATAACAGAATGCATGAATCAATTAAGTCACTTAATTGATTGAAATGCACGATTAATGCAATAACACTTGCAATAAGAACTAGATGACCTTTTCATAAGTTTTCATTAAGCACTAGAGTAAATATTAATTAATTTACTCAAACACCCCCCCTGAATGAAAATTGAGGAGAAGCAAAAACTGATGAAGGGAAAAAATGCAATGATGGATGCAAAATGGGTCTTGGCTACAATGCCTGATGAGGTACCCATGAACAACATGAAAAATCTCATAACTGGAGAAAAAGAGAAAACCACATGGGAAAAAATCCTCTCCAAAAGATAGAAAAAGAAAGATATGAATCCCCCCATAAAGAAAGAGCTCTCCTGCCAATGATGAATGCTTTAAGATATAATATGATTTATTGCCTGCAAACAATATTTCTACCCTTAGGATGAAAAGGATCCATTGGTGATTGGA
This sequence comes from Sequoia sempervirens, assembly GCA_007258455.2. Classification (NCBI taxonomy): domain Eukaryota; kingdom Viridiplantae; phylum Streptophyta; class Pinopsida; order Cupressales; family Cupressaceae; genus Sequoia; species Sequoia sempervirens. Next base: position 36,205,247 of record VDFB02000017.1, on the reverse strand, counting down.
GAAGCCAAACCAAAAGAATGGGTGATTTTGGAATCCAAATCCAGATGATGTGTGCCTCTGAAAACTACTCACATGTCCACATGTCAAAAAGCAATGATGTTGATCCAAGATGATGCGAAGACTGATTGAGAACAAGTTGCAATGGTGATGAATATGGTGGGCCAACAATGGTGATGTGGTTGTCAACAAAGAGGAGATGAATGTCCTCAACAATTTATTCAAACTTAAGAAGAAAGTTGCAACTTTTGAAGAACTACAAAGATGCCCTCGAGAAGGCATGATGCCATTGTTTATCCAATGCTCAATATTATCCAGCTAGAAATAAACTTTGGAAGCACACGAGGATGTGACTCTAGAAGTTTGTGCAGTCAAGAACTTAGAATAGAAGAACACTTTTGGTTGCCTATTGGAGGAATAGTGTAGAGCTTGACAGTTAATTAGCAACTTTTAATATTCTAATTTTTTTTATTCAGAAGAAAAATGAAAGAAACCTATACTAGATACAAAGAAACACACATGCATCTAGATACAAAGGTTTACATCTACCTCCATTGTGGTGAACTCTCTTTGACTTAGCTTCAATGTATGGCATAGATCTTACATTGGTCAGTCTACAACAGAGGATTCACTATGTATGATGCCTCCTGAAAAAAAAATAGCGCTGTCTAAATAGAGCCAAGAATATTAATAGAATTTCCAGTCAAAGTTGTGCGACATATATGGAAGGTTATAAACCATCATTGATATGTACAACTTATATTTGATAGGTGCGGCCTAAAAAAATGCTCTCCACTTGTAATGTAGCAGCGGGTCTCCTTCTTCAAATGCAACAATAGTCTGAGTATAGTGCATCCTCTTTGACACAAATGCATCCAAATTTTCCTAGATCAACACCTTAAAGAGAGAAATTCAGGCCTCAATCTATAATGGCTTGCATATTTCAGTCCTCCACTTGTAGCTTTTGAAGGATTAGGCAAAATACGTTAGAGATTTTGAACTCCTCATTATGGTGTCTATTGCAATTCACAAATTTCACAATTTTTTTTTCTATTGATTGCTATGAGAAGATATGAAATCGACTCTAATTATGACTTGCATATTCACCTCCTATAACAATTGAGTGTGACAAAATCAATAGCCAAAAGAAGGTTGTGGATCCTCTCTACGTGAGCAATAGCAGAGCTTTGAGAGCTTTCTTTGGTGAACTATGTGGGAGTCTTCAAGTCTTCACGCTAGATATTAATGCCCTGCACTGTGAGGATTGGCATGACTATGTGATGAAGTTCAGATCACACCTCCAATGCACAATATCTCAGCTTCTATTGCTACCTCAAAGTAGATGAATGGAATGAGTCATTCACGTATGGCCTGATATTGTATTTGAACTACTCTAATACCATGAAAAATCCCTGATTGGGATCCCACAAGCCCTGGATGATATTCTGAAGAAAACTTGTCACACACAAATGAGAAATAACAACAAAAAAGGATGATACAATATCGATTAATTTAATATTGAATGAATACAATGAAGGATTGAATATCCTTATGTAGACTCAGATGAACTCAACATGAGATCCCTAAATGGTGGAGTTCTGACTAAGAGAGGAGTGAGATAACAGAATGCATGAATCAGTTAAGTCACTTAATTGATTGAAATGCATGATTAATGCAATAACACTCTCAATTAGAACTAGATGGCCTTTTCCTAAGTTTGCATTAAGCACTAGAGAAAATATTAATTAATTTACTCCAACAAATATTAACCTATTCTACTAACAACATATGAACCACATTGATTAAACATAAAGGTTAGCAAACTATTTATTAAAATATATAAATACCTCACCAATACCAACCAATGTTAGACCAATTCATGATGATTGTGCTCCAAGATAATATGTGAGTGCCCCTTACCAATATCATAACATTTCATGAGGCTTCTATATTGAAAAGGCTTGGTGTAAGGCTAGTATATAAAATTTTGGATGAAGAATTGGATTGATAGGGTTGAAAGGAAAGATCAAGGACCCATATTGGTCAAGAGGCTCAGGAGGATGAGTAGAGTACAAGTTTCTCCACATCGTTGGTGTGGATGTAGGACTCCAAGATTAGAGGAGCATGCAAGTGGGGGATAAGTGCCTAAATGGGTTTTAGCCAACTTAATAAAAAGTGGATAGAAAAAGGGAAATTTTTAGGATGACTATAGGGACTTAAATATAAATTTTAACTTATTTATCAAAGGTTGGACTATAGAAGAAGAATGATTAATGGTTAATTCCAAGAATAGTGATTGAGTGAGTCATGACGAATAGTAGATTGATAGTATTTTTATTAATTAAATAATATAATATTATTTAATTGATAATGAGATAGAAATTTGGATAATTACTTGAATAAATGGGGATCTACTCAACCAATTATAGAGGAAAAAATTGAGTGAATATTTAATCAACAATGCACCAATTTTAAGTGTCTACAACACTCATTCCTAAAGACTAGTCATGACCAATAAACACCAGATAAACCAACAAAAACAAAATACTAGAATTTATGTTAGAACTAATTAAGATCAACAATAGTCATGACAATTCCACAATCCCTAGTATTGCTTAAAATAATTCAAGGTTTATCTATGTCAAGATTTTTATCACCAAGATAAGAAAAGAGCAAAAAATTGAAGAGGAGTAGAGGTCAAATCATTTAGAGCATATCAAATGTGCATATGTGTGATCAAATCCATAGTCATGGAAGTGATCTAGAATAATAGATAGGTTGTTCACTAATTCCAAGGGGTATGTCTATGCATCAGTGATCTTCTTCCACTATTAACAAATTATAAACATTTGACATCTATTTTTTATTTTCAACTAAGTACACTCATACTATTATCTATTTTTTAAACATTTAATTATTCTTAAAAATAAAGTTTCTCATTTCTCAATAAAATTGTGAACTTTCTTATTATCTATGATAGATTTTGAATATTCATATTATTTATTTAAGAAAAAATTATGTAAAAATAAAATTATTATCCATCTATATTTGTAAACATTATTGTGTTATATTCTCACTATTATTACAATGAATAAATAAATAGACATTTATAAAAAGAAATTACAAAATCATCTAACAAAAACTCAACATTATATCATAACTAATTTTATTTACATATATTTTAACATGATAGACATATTTTGAAAGCAAAAATAACCAAAAACAATTTACTAATCTCCCTTGATTATCTCAATTAACGGAAGATATAGTAAACTTGATAACTAAAATTTCCAAATTGATAACAATAACAATAATATCAACTCATAGATTTGGCCTTGCAAAGAGTTTGAAAAGCTGCATAAAACTTTCAACAATACTACCTCTCTCTTCAACAAATAACCGCCCTTCGATTGGATCGAAATCTTTTTCCCAATGTATTATTTGGGATGACATTTCAAAATAGCCCCCTCTGTCCACGACGGAACGGGATGGTCCTTCGAGGTAATGTATGATCACCCATTCTCCCTCTTCAAATTTTCTTCATGAAAACATGTTCCTATAAAATTATCATACCCAATAGGAGTATCTAGACTCCAATTGGGCCTCCGACCCCGATCCCATTAGACAATACAACACACCATAGCCGCATCGGAGAAACTTGGCTCCCCGCATGTTAACGCAAGCAACTTTTTCTCACACCACCTGTCAGCTTCTTCCTCCTGGAACCCGATAATTACAAGACCGGGAAAAGTGAACGAATTCAAAATTGACTCAACACCAGGCGAGACCTTTGCACATATTCTCATTTCCCGTGGCCACTTCTGCAAATCAGTTGCAAAACACTAGAGTTAAACAAAACAATTTACTTCTTAGAATAACAATTTCATATTATTAGCAACCTCTATTACCTCCGTTTGTATGCTTTGAATGCAAGATTCAAAAGCTGATATGTTGTCTGCTTGAAGATTCAGCGTCCGCAGTGTCTCCATACCCCGCAAACTGTGTATACCAGGCACCATCCAGCGTTTCCGTACAAGCATATTCTCCAGTGACTTTAAATGCTCTAAACCATCTATTTTGTTTAATTTATGGCAATCTTCAACATAAAGATTTTTTAAGGAAACTAATCCTGCCAAACTCGGCATCTCGTATAACTTTGGACATTTTTTTATTGCTAAAGTGTGAAGATTATGCAGCTGTCCAATTTCTATTGGTAGAGATTCCAACTTCTGACATCCGGAAACATCAAAAACCCTGAGGTTTTTTATGTTTTCCAGAATATCTGACTCTAAGGTGAGCTTAACACAATTACGTAAATTGAGGTATTCGAGCCATCTCAGCTGCTTAAAAGACACGGGCAACCTCTCTAAACTCTTACAATTTCTCAAATCTATATGACGCAGGCTTTCGAAATCCCCAAAACGCCAAGGTAGACTTGACAGCTCCGACCATCCTGGTAACTCTAAATGCTCCAGCGAGTGAAGTTGACAAAACTCTTCTGGCAGGCTCGATAGTCTCGATAGTTCCCGAGGTTCCCCACGCCAAAAGGAAGGAAGGAAGGATAGTCTTTTCAAATGCATTAGGTCGCCTATTGACCTGGGAAGACTTTGGAGCTTGTAGGCATCTGTAATTAGCAGCTCTCTCAATTGCAAAGGGGGCTGCGAACAAACGATTTTCCAATTCTAATGAGTTAAGAATAGAAAAAAACATTTAAATAGAACGGAAGCATTCTTTCGAATTTAACAATAGCAAGACAAATTTTGCTTACATGTGTCTCCTCCCACAATGCTTCCAACTGCCAAGCGTCTAGAAGCTGTAGAACTCTAATGTTCTTCAGTGAGAGCCATGATGGAATACTTCTGTCCTTAAAGCGAGACCATCGAAGCCACAAAAGGCCTCTGGAAAGCTCCCCAGATTCTTGGGTAAAATCATTTTCTTCAACATCTAGAAGTTGTAATCCAACCGTCAAATTTGAGTTTCTCATCATTTCAATGTACTCTTTGAAAGGCGGGCGGCGAGCCATTAAACCCCGAATCGGCATTCCTTGCTAAAGTGGAAAAAGCAACAACGTAACTTCAATTTAATTACGGAAAAGGAAAACGATTAAAAAAGACTTGACAGACAAACTAGGAAACAGGTCTCCATGCTACGATTAATGACAAGAAATATTTAGTTTCACCTGAATGTGCATACTCTGACCCTGAGACCAGATTCGCGATGGTGAGTGTTCCTCTGCAATCTGTCTTCCCAAATCCCTGAGATGATCATGCATCCTTATACACTCTTCCTCGTCCACCTCAGCAAGGCACTTGTTATGAAGCGTTTCCCTGTTACATAGACCGCTCCAGCCTGATCCATACCACACAGCAATTGCCGAACTTCTTCTTTGACCGATAAAGAAACATGCAATATCCAAGAATATTTCTTTCTCCTCTTTATCGAGGGCATCGTAACTTACTTTCAGCCTTTCTATAATTTCCTGAGGCAATATTCTTCGGATCTTATCTAGCTGACAAACCCAATAATCCTTAGACATGTTACCATAAAGCTGTCCTCCAATAACCTTCAAAGATAAAGGCAACCCTTTGGAAACATCTAAGCAATTTTCAACTAAATCTTCAAAGCCTTTTTGTGGGAAAGGCTGTAAGAAGGCATGCCAGCAGAACAGCTGCTTGGCATGAAGATGTTGCAGCGGCTTTATTTTGTAGATGGATTTGATGCCGCACTTCCTAAGTACTTTCCCTTCACGTGTCGTAACAATGACCAGACTACCTGATCCGAGGCTTTCCTGCCGTGGCAATAGAGCTGCGAGTTGGTCCTCGTGATCTACATCATCCAAAACTATGAGCACGCGAAGAGACTTCAAGCTTCTTTCTAGAATTTTCTTGCCATCCCCTACGTTGTCAAATGATTCGGTTTGAATACGGAGATCCTCCAGCAGTTTCTTCTGCTTGGTATGCAAAGCATTTTTGGATGCGGCATCTCGCACGTCATGCAGAAAACTGGAGCGATCAAAAAAATAGCTTTTTCTATTGTAAAGCTCTGTTGCGAGTGTAGTTTTACCAGAGCCACCAAACCCAGCGATCCCCACAATTTGTACTTGCTGCTCACTCTCACTATATTCTTGTCGGCTTCTTTCAAAGTCTTCTACGATTTCATCCATTCCAACTGGATGTTTGGCTACCTCCAACGGCTCCTTTTTAATCACTCTCAAAGCCGAATTCACTATGCTCTTCAACAGCATCCCTTCATTGCTGAATATTTACAAGCAAAATAAATACGATGAAACAGACATATATGGTAAAAGAATGTGCGTACCATGCAAAATGATTTGATAAATGGGAGAGGCGGGATATTTAAATTCTTACCCAGTTTTGCTGTTGAGCACGTGGCCAGAGAGATTTGAGACTGTTTCGAGTGCCGTTTTCCATTCCCTCAGCGTCTTTGACGAGTACCTGCGCTTCTTTTTATGATCGGAAAAAGCAGGAGCATAGAGCCCTTTCCCTTTTCCCACCCATCGGAGATCGGTGGGATCAACATGATAGAACACAGGAAGAATTGGAGTGCCAGTTTTGAGCATAAAGGATAGCTCGGCCAGACACCAAGGAGATTCCGCATACCTCTCCGAGAAAATAGCAATATGAAGTCCAGCAGTGAGCATTGCCTCTTCTATTTCTTCCGGTATGGAATCTCCCAAGTTCAGCTCCTCTTCATCTAGAAAAGCACTGAACCTGTTCATATCAAGCGTGTGATAGATAGCGCTGGCTAGGTTGCGCTTAGTGTCACAACCGCGATGATTAATGAACACATCGAATGGCCTCTTCTTCATTACTGTCGACGATGATGAAGATGCTTGCAGCGTAATTCCATCAAACGGGATTTCTGGCTCTCTCTTATTCTGCCGGGCTGTGGAAGTGGAAGACTCTCCCAGCTCCATCTGACGCTGCACAGCTGTGGATTTGGATATGTCAATGAAGTAGAGAGAAAGAAATCGATCACTGAAATCTCCAGAAGAAAAGCAAATTCGACGGCAAGCATTCAAAGCCTAAATAAAACGCTGAGATTGATAAAGCATTCAAAGCAAATTTATAATGAATTTATAATGAAGCTTGATTAACAAATTTCAACTACCTAACCTGATTTTACTGGGCTATAGAATTAGACTCAAGGGTAGGGTCTGAAATCATTTACGTACTCAAACTTATTTTCCGGCACGCAAAGGAAAGCACGTGGTGTGGAGGAGGACCCAATCAAGTCTATTATAAAAAAATATTATATTCATAAACCCACAACCTATCACAATAACAGGGAATGGGGACCACTTAATAACAACTATTGTTTAGTGGGCTTGTTGGTCAGAAGGGATTTTTTAATAACATTGATAAGCTATCGACGCATAATCGCCTTTGTCGTTTTAAGCTAGACTTTGACTTGGTTTAAATAGGTATGCAGCTCGCTCTTTGAGATATAAATTGTATTTAATTTTCAAATTATATTTTAGGATTATGGGTCCACTCATAAATGGGGATTAAAAAAAAAATGTTTATAATTTTTTTAAATATTAAATTAGCTTTTTAATAAAAATATTTTGAAAAAATATTTTAATATCTGTATAGATTGATAATAGTACAATTTTATGTGTAGTTGAGTTCATTTTATCATTATATCATATTGGAAATGAAGTTTGTCAATAACAATCTCTCATATACCTAAAGTTCTTACATCTTTCGTATATATTATTATATAAGTAAAAAACAAGATTGAGAAATCTAAAGAAGATCACAATTTATGGTATCTCAGAAAAGACCTCAAATCACAAGAACTCCACACAAATAAAGCACCACATATACCTTACATTTTCTAGAGCATATGAGATGTATATTTGTTTTTCTTTAGAAAGGGGTGGTCGAAACTTGGAATTTTTTTTATAAAATACACAATTGAAGCTAAGAGGAGGAAGTGGCACATATTAAGTCAAAGACAATGGTTTAGTTTATAGATACCATAAATTATTTTTGTCAACACTATAAATTTAATTTACTTATTTGTGACTCTTTGTTTACTTTATCGTGATTCATTTTGAGTTTTATTGGGTGACTTTGACTAATTGATCTTTGATTACATGGTAGTTAAGACATTTATTTATTTATTTAGAGATTATAAACATTAATAGGGGAAATGACTTAGTATTCATGTTCTTTAACTCTATATCCCTCAAAATCTTAAATCATACATAAAATTTTCATGAAAAATTCAACATTCCTTTGCATGTGAGTTGAAAGATTAAAGCTATTATTTGGGATTCTAAGTAGTAAAAATACACATGAGATGACTCCTTATATGAATAGTAGTCCTTAAGTGATCATTTTGAAGTTGTGATTAATATTCATGTAGCTTGGAAGGTACTAATACCTATACATTAGCCCTGGAATAAGATATGTAATGAACCCTCTATTTGTGCGCAAATGATCACCATTAGTTGTTATCCTTCCACACAATCTCAACCATATTCTTTGGTCCCTTGAGCATTGGGTCACACATTATTTTTTAAAACATTGATTAAAATTTTAAAACATCCCATATTTTAAGAAATTTGGTGTATGTTTATTAACAAATGATAATTGAATAAAATATATATTGGGAATATATTATATACACATGCTAACTTTAAACCTAATCATCACTCTTGCTCCTTATCACTAGATTCTCACACTCTTCCTTCTCCCACTGTCAACAACTCTTCCTTCTTCTCAATGACTACAAACCTCACTCTCCCTAGCAACTTCATAGAAACTAATCTTTGTTAGAAAAATATTTCAAGTTAGGATACAAGCAAAGAAATCCAAATCCATCTAGAATAAGAAGACAATTTTATTGGGAAAGGATACCATAATTGACATTGTAGATTAGGGAAGCGGGCTTTCAAATTTATGTTAAATCCCCATGGGGAAGAGAGATGGGAATGTATACACAAATAGGATTAGAAGTAGATATAGTTGAACCAAAGGGCTATGCAATTTAGAAATTATTATTCTCATGTCTATGCCTATACCTACTCCCAACCCCACATTGTTTCACCAATTTGGTCCTATGTCTGAACTAAAATTTATGTCGTTTTTCCTTCAATCCCATAATTCAATATTAACAATTAGGATTACTACTATACACACAATTATGAAAACAAAATCTCTAAGGAGAGTAAGGCCTTATTTTCTAATGGAAGAAGGTTAAAGGAAGAAATGTTGAATGTTGGTTGGAGCATATAAAAAATTAATTTTTGAAAATATTTGACTAATGTTCACACCTTGAGAAGATGAGCAGAAATTTAAGGAGAAAACACAAAAAAATGACAATGGTATTCATGGGAATTAACATAGTGTAAGGGTTTCTCCAACAAATCTACACAATTTTCATTATAAGTAACAAATTTGTTTCTATAAATAATATTTTGATTTGTGTGGCCATATACGTGTCCAATGCTAACAAAACATAATATATATTTTCATGACCTTGTTAGCAAGAAAGAAGATTAAACTTTTTGAGTTGAGGGTTTTCATAATCTATATATTTATTTTCCATTACAAAAAATGGAAACATACATAAACATTGCATTCCCCTTTTTTGAGGATTTCATTAAACCTATATAGGTTTTGGTTTGAGGAAATTTTGCATGGTCCCATTTGTAATAAATAATCATGTTTTACCCTATTGGAGGCTTTTTGTATTTTTTTCCTTTGTCTCATATTAGAAAAAATATATAAATCCACAATTTTTTTCCATCCCTTTTCTAGGTGTGAGGGTTTGTGATGGGCAACTCTAGGTTTGAGGAATTTTTTTATAATGACTTCTATCGAAGAAGTTCTTTTTGCTCCGTTTTTAGATATTATGTTGTTGATGTGAAATATAATTTTGTTTTTATAGATGTAAATATAATTAATTTAATGTATATATAGTTAAGTTTTTAAACATTTACTAATTCTTTTGTGTACATGCTTATGCCATTTTTTTGTGCATGTGTTCTATACATCTTTATGCCAAATATATTCATCTATTATAATTGAGGAACTTATCATACTTTATGAAGTTATCTTATGCAAAAGGGACACTGTTTACCTAGCTAGAAGCACAATATATCCTTAGGGCTAGGTCAAGTAAGTGCTAAAAGTCTCCCAAAATAGAATTTTATATACCCTTAATCCTTTAGCATTCATATGATTATGAAGAGTCAATTTGTGGCTATCTTAACTCTTAATTAAGCTATATGATCAAATTTTATTATATTCTTAATTAGATATTTAGGTCATCCTAGGTGTTATATTTAGGCATCCATAGTGTAGAAAAAAGTAACCCTTTTTCACACTTAATTTGGGAATAACTAATACTAAAATTAACTTAATTATGCCTTGATTTAGTGTTGTAATGTGTTTTACACATTCACACTAAGTCTAGGACCCTTTTAACTAAAATGGAATTAATTGTGCCTTATTTAGGGTGTTGAAAAGTATTTTCTTACACTTTCACATTAATTTAGGGCCTTATTAATTAATTGAGGTTAATTAGAGCTTAATTGGCCCCTTAAATTCAAATCCAAGCCTTATATATTGCATTTTTCGAGGGATATATCCCAACACTCATTAATAATGTTGCATTATACTTACTTTAGCAAGGTTTGGGTTCTAGGATAGTGACCTAGGACCCATTCGACACTTGGAAAATGGGTCCCCAATGCATCCTATGACCCCCCCTTTTGGCATATTACTTCACCTCCCCGAAACTTGGTCCTAGAAAACTATGCTAGAACCCATTTGCCCAAGGTGGAAAATGGGTCTTCCTTACTAAGGACACCCCTTTTTAAACATATTTGTGGTGGGATTTTCATAATTTTTAATTCTAGATCTGATGTTAGCTTGTGTTATTTGATGTTAGCTTATTTCACCTAGTTTCACCTTGCAAGTTCAAATGATCATAAGAATAAAGTTGCAAGAGCATTATAGAGTATTTCAAGAAAATTTCAAAGACATTCAAGAGAAAATTATTGAAGTTTTATTGCAACAATTGAAGATCATATCATCATGTCAAAGGAATAAAGAATCATGCATGTGGTTGAGCTAATGTGTTGATGTAGCATTGAAGATCAAAGTTAAGCATTGTTTCATATCTAATTCAAGATCAAGATCTACATTCTATGCAACAACTTCATGTTAGATTGTTTATTTACATTCCAAGACTTCATACAAGGTATCATGGTTTCATGTTTCATTATTTCATCACAAGGTTTAATTACCTAAATGGGGTTTGACCAAGGTAAACACCTATTCCCTAACAATCAACAAGTTTTTCTCCTCTTTGATGTGTATTGTAGGTTTTAGGTTGAAGATCAAGTGGAGAACAAGATTGAAGCAAAGTTGTCAAATTTGAAAAGTTGCAAAGTTGTCATCTATCTTGCAAGAACACGAAAATGAAGCTACAAAATTGATTTTATACTTTCAGGAGCTGAGCACAGAGGACTTGGAAATGCATACATTGAAGAATAGAACCTATAAATCAGTTTTCAGAAACCCTAGTAGGGATCCATTCACCACCTTGAGCGAATGAGTCCTCAGTCACCCTCGAAACAACACTTTTTTAGCAAGGTACACATTGCTTCAACCTCTTAAAACATCCCCCATTGTTGTAGTTATAGTCAGGATTGATTTCTGATTGTTATTTATGCATTTTAGCCCTCATAATTGTATGTTTCATAGCAAAAAATAATTAGTGGTTCATCATCTTGTTGATTCATTTTGGTAAACCCTATTTTTCTTTGAAACATTATATAAGTCAACCTAGGTGACATCCAACACACAATCAAGGTATATATAGGAGCTAGTGGTTTGTTTATTATCATCATATTGTAATTTGTGTTCTTCATGGATACATTGGGAGGTTTCCCCCTTCAAAGTAGATTGTTGTTCTTAAGGATTATCAAGAAATGATAATATATTTTCTCTTTTGTGCAATTTGTTTCATTACAAATGGTATCTAAGCATGATATTGGAACTATGAAGGAAAAAAATAAGGTAATTATTTTCAAATTTTGGAGGTTATTCTGGAAAGCACATATCTCTCTCATTTTGACATTTTTTTCTTGATTTTTAAAAGGTTTCTCAAGGTCATATTGAAGTTTATATAGTATAGATTTGAGGGAATTTGGATTTTTTAAAGTATTTATTGCAAAATAAGTGTTTCAACCAAATTCACTTCCAACCCTACAAATGAGTGAATTTCTTAGATATTTTTTCACCAAAGAGTGACCTAGGCCCAAGTAGGTTATTTTTAAATTAGATCATTTGATTTTTGTGTGATTTATTATAAAATTATTTTTTCCCATCATCGTAGGGTTTACAACAAGTGAAAAAAATAATGTTGTCATACATGTAAAATCTCTAGGCACTGTTAAGGAGAAAGAAAAAATTTCCACAATCCATGTAGATTATTGCTAAAGGTTTATGGCTTAAATTGTGTCAAAATTTGATGCAAAAAGTACTAGCACAATCTAAGCTAGAAACCTTTAGCAATAATGTTAAGGAGATTGGAACCAAAGATCTAATGAATCTATATAGGAAAAAATTTAGGAAGAAACAAAAAGGATTAAGGATGAAATCTTATAAATAGAGGGAAGTTACCTCTCAGTATTTTGTATCCATTTGTATCCATTGTTTTTGTACTTTTCTTGTGTAGAGTAGTGTTCTTAAGTGCAATTTATGAGATTTGAAGAGTTCATTGAATGATTGAGAGTTGTTAAATTGTTTGTGATATTTGAGTGTTTAGTATAAGTAGTTTGGATTGGAGGCAAGCTAAAAGTGGAAGGATTAGCAAGTAGAGTTTGTGATTGAAAGGTGGAAAATTGTTTTGCTACCCTTCTAGGGTTTAGGACCTAAAAGGGAAATTTTCACAAACTTTCATTCAAGAACAAACCCTTGAGATTTCAATGCAAAAGAGAAAGAAATATTGCAAGAGAGTTGATTGGTTGAATATGATCTAATGAGGGTTCACCACCAAGTTTAGACTTGGAAAAGATAATGAAATGCAAGACGCAACAATAAACCCTAATTCAATGCAAACTTGAACTAAATTCGACCTAGAAATGCCAATGAAACAAAACAAAAAAATAGTAAGATGAATGGTGTGCACCTGGAAACTTGGAAGTGACTGGAAGCAACTCTAAAACATTGAAAATTTTGACTTTTTGACCTAGTCCAGGACTCATTCACCATTTTGGGTGAATCAATCCCAGTTCTAGATTTTTGCACAGGAGTAGGTTTTGGACAAAAGGGTATCTAAATCTGAAAGAATTTTTGAACAACGCCTACGATGGGACTCATTTGCCACTTGTGGTGAATGAGTCCAATTTGGATTTTTTGGCAATTCAAAGTTCTAATTTGCACCTCTCAGTCTGCTCAATTTGGTTCTCTAGGTTTCTTGATCTGAAACCCTGATTTTAAGGATGTAGATGACCTTTTAGTGAGGATTATGACCTTGCAAATGGGGAGACAACTCCAACAAGCTTGTAATCTAATCTTTAATGATCTTCAGGTCTTCAAAGGGTTTTCCCACTCTACCGGTTTACAATTTTTGGCCAAACTGGACACAAAAATATTTTTTTCTAACTAAATATTCACTTTCGGGAACCTATAGCGGCTAAACCATGAGGAATTTGAAGATGATGCAAACTAGAGTTTCGTGAGATTTTATCTGTAGATTCTAATTTTTTTTTTTTCAAATTTTGGAATCAGATTGCACTTCTTTTTCCATCACCTTCGAAAACTAGTTTTTTTTATAAAAACAAATTTTTTGAGTGACACTCACCGTATAACACATGAATTTTTTTCTATGAAGGATAAAATTCTAATTCTTTCAAATTTAGATTTGTAACTCTGATATCTAGTGCTTCCACTTAGTTAGATAGTGTTTTATTGAATATTTTTTCCTTAATCAAGTTTCGAAGTCAAATCAATTACAATTCAAACATAGGCGGACCATATAAAGCATAACTTTTTTTGTATGTATCGATATTCAATTTTTTTGTTGGATCAAGGACTTCAATATCTAGTGCAATCATATTTTTCAATTCTTTTTTAGATAATCTACTATTTTTCCACATGTTCAAAACAAAGAGCTTGATTTTTGGTGAAAAACCTATCTTTAATAAAACTAAAATACAAATACATAATAAAAACTAAAACATATTAAAATTATAGTTGTTGGATAGCTCGTTCCAAGGACTACCTAATTCTAGTTAGGTTTGTGAAGTCTCCTCCATTTTCATCCTCAACCCGAGCTTCGAAGGGAAAATATTCTAAATTTTTTGGTGCCAAAGAGCAGAAAGGTGGGAAAAGGGTGGTTCGCTCAAACCAGGGGGGTTCGAGCAAAACCCTAGGGGTTCAAGTGAACCCCCAGGGATTCGAGCGAACTAGGATTCATTCGAACCCTGGTGGTCATTCAAACCCTGGTTCATTCAAACCCCCTTTCAAAAAGGGGTTTTCATTGTGTTTTTTGGCGGGATGGTGGGAACTTGCATTGAATGGGTTCAATCGAACCCAGGTTCTAGTGAACCCTCTTTTGGTTCATTCGAACCTATTAGTTTGCTCGAACCCCCAAAATAAATTTTTTTGGCATGGGGTCATTTTTTTCAACTTTTCCTTCCTCACTCCAATTGTAAACCGCTTTTGTGGATTCACCCCAAAGCACCTAAATCTAAAATCAGAGAGAGAGAGAGAGAGAGAGAGAGAGAGAGAGAGAGAGAGAGAGAGAGAGAGAGAGAGAGAGTTGATTGTTAGGGAATAGGGGTTTGCCTAGGTCAAAACCCATGTAGGTAATTAAACCAAATGATGAAACAATGAAAGATGAACATGAAACATGGAACATAGGACATGAAACATGAACAATGATACCTTGATTGATGTCTTGTAAATCTGCAACTCAACATGAAATGGCCATGAAGGATGTAGATCTTGATCTTGGCAATATGAGTAAAACAATGCTTGATCCTAGATCTTCAATGCTACATCACAACATTAGCTCAATAACATGCTTGATGTTCGATATGCTTGACATGATGATGGAACTTAAATTCTTGCAACAAATGATGAAGAATCTGCCCTTGAATGCCTTAGAAATGATCTTGAATGCTATCTTGATGATCTTGCAAAGTTTTGTAATGCTTAACTCTTGCTTGCTTGACTTGATATCATGAATTCTTAATGAAATAATGATTTGAAAGCTTTCTTATATAGGAAATCCACTCAAATGACCGTTAATTTGATCCCAAAGATTGACATAGAAGAAATTTGAACTTAAAACCCAATTTTTCTCGCTCAAACCTCAAAAAAAGGCAAAATGGGACTCATTCTCCCAAAGTGGCGAATGAGTCCCATCTGGATGGAACTCATTCACCCAAAGTGGTGAATGGGTCCCATAGGGGCTATTTTGCCAACTAGAATGCCAGGGAGTGTGTAAATAAAGTTCATTTGTTTATATTGCCAAGTTTTTGATCAAAATATGTCTCGATATGCACAATATAGGGTCATAGGGGCCTATTAATGATTATATAAAGATCAAGGGGGCCCAAAATCCAATGTGAAAGTGTAAATAAATACAATTTACAACACTAAATTAAGGCAAAATGGGGTCTATTTAGCTTAGAAGGGCCGTAAATCCCATGTGAATGTGTAAAACACATTACAACACTAGATTAGGTCCATTTTAGTTTACAAGCCTCCTAGATTTAAAGTGTAAATAAATACATTTTACAACATTAAATTAGGGAAAAGTTAAGTTATTTTAGCTTAAAAAGGGCCCAAGACCTAATATGGATGTGTAAAACACCTTTCAACACTAGATCAAGGCGTTATCAAGTCCAATTTATCATTAATTATTCCCAAATCAAGTGTGAAAATGTCCATGATGACATTTTTTGACACTACAGTGACATTGAGCATTGAGTACAAATTCTTCTTTGGAAGCTAAATTTCCAAGCATGCTAGTCATCATTATCCATTACTCTTTTCTACTTTAATGCTGTGATTGCTATTATTTGCAAGTGCTTGTGTTAAATGGTGTTTGTATTCTGAATTGAATTTGCATACATTTTAATGAGAGGAATCATACTAGCTTGATAAGCATATAACTACCATGTTTGTAGCATTTGGTTATAATAGCTAAACAATGATAACTAGAAGGTACTATCATGGTATTTAGCATATCATATGCTAAAAGTATGTTTGCATAAATTATGAAGTTGGAAATGATATGTCATAATTGATGTTATGCAAACCTTGTTGCTAGTTAATCCTTGAATGGTTACTCATATTTCCTTGAAAAAAGGAGAATAGTCTATTCCATAAGGTTAGCGTATACACTCAAATATGATTATATTGATATATACTACTAATTATCCTATTATCTTATACTTGACCAAGAGTGTATACTTATTCATGGTATTTCAATCTTAAAGAAGAGGACTTTACATCTTGTCAACTCAAAGTTGTAATGAGAGGAGACCATAAGGTGTAAAAGAACAAACTCCTCTCAAGCTGAAAAATGTCTTCTAGATTAGATACACTTAACATTCATCATATACATGTGAATACATGAGTCATAATGAAAGAAATGATTTCTGAAATTGTTTAAGAACATACAAACATAGATACCTCATATAAATGATGCATAGGATAACTTCGAAAGAACCATGAATGAATTAGAGATTAGTTGAAAGGTTCTTGGTTGAATTTAATGAAAGATAGATATCTTATTATGCTGATTTACTTTTATTAGACATTACTATGAACATAAGGTTATATATGAAATCTAATGTCAAGAATAATCAGATTGGTTATGGCATCCAAAAAGGATGGAGCCATAATAGATATGACAAAAAAGAGTCAAAAAGCTATTATGAGGAAGTAAACTTTATTTTAAATCAAGTTTAATTTTGGATTATTATATTTATTGATAGAACTTTAGATTGAGACTAGATGTGTCCAATCGATGACATGGTGTCATCAAGTTATCTAGTTATGTATGAACTGGGAAATTCATTAATTAAAAGGAACAACTTGAATAGTCATGCATGTGGGAAGGTATCCATTGTATGGCAGCACTAGCTATGTATGACACAACACCATGCTCTAGTATGCTTTCTATAAGAGGGTTTTCATACCAATCTCTTCATTGAAGGGAGGTCCATCTTACTAGTTAGGAAGATGTTTGGGGGACTACTTAATTCATTGGTTGGAGGAAAAGAACTTGGGTGATGCTCTCCCTCATGTAGTTGGCAGTCAAGACTTGAGGATGTATGCCCTAGCAAGGGACATCTTGACCAATTACATACTCTTGATCCATTTAGCTCTTGTAAGCTATTTTTTGTAATTATGATCATGTATCTCTATGTAAATTATATTTTAAGTATCTATATGTAAATTATATTTTAAATATGAATTCATTACATGGGATTATGTAATGTTACTTGGAATGGGATTCTTTCAAATATGCATCTATGTTATTGAATTGTAAATTTTTTAGTACTATGTGTTGATGAACTTGATCTTTTGATATATATGGGATTAAACTTAGGTGAAAAAAATAGAGAAAAATTTGGGCATGTTACACTTGGAGACATAACTTAAAAGGATAGGATACCAGAATCAACAATCAAAGACCAAATATAAGAAAAGTACAAGGGATCAACCAAGGCTTAGGATTTTAATGAGGGCTTAGGCTTTTTAGAAGCCTTAATGTAAATTTTAAAGAAACCCTTACAAAACATAGGAATTTTAGAAATTTTAGAGGACTTGGGTAATTCAGAGGGTTAAAATTTAGACAAGCACAACCAAAACCTTCTAAAAGATTCATGATCACCCTATGCATTAATGGATATCTAATCGTGTAGGGAGGTAAGTGAGGTGAATAGTATAAAATAGTTGAAGCATTAGAGTTCATGAATTAAGGGTACTTCATGACTTATATAATAATTTAAGCATTAGGGTTTGAAAGGGAGGCATGCTAGTGAAATAAAGCTTGATTCTATAGAAAAAGCCTAATTCTCTAACAAAGACTTGTGAAGAGGAAAGCTCTAGAAGATAGGTACAATGACAAGGGAAACTTCAAAGTACTAATGGGATAAGGAATGAAAGTGACAAATAAATGGAAGGAATGATAAAATAGGGAAATGTGACACCCAAAAAATAAAGAAGAGGGAAATTCTAGGAAGAGAATATTTGATAGCTTGACTAGAGGAAGAAATGATGGCAAGGGATGAACATGATGTATTCCTTGATGAATAGGTCCAACACTCTAACAAGTAAAAGAGGAGAGTAGAGTTGGTATAAAATTCATGCTATGAAGGAAACTACAATGACACACATCATCATAGGTAATTGACCATGCCTAAACACACTTGAAAAATTTTGGTACCTTAAGGAGATGCATAGAGGATGAAGGGGAATAACTCATACACAATTTTGGATTAGAGAGTACACTAGGGATAGGAAATGGGCATTTTGGGCTACAACATAAACAATGGAAGAAGGGGTCATTTTAAGGTTCATGAAATTTAATGATGGATGCTCCAAATTTTTATGGGAGGCTATTTGGGTCATCATAAGGTTCGTGGAAGTGGTCTTGTTATTTTCTTATCAACAAGGATTCAAAATTAGGATAAATAAGTCCCTAAAATATACTAAAATGAGTTCAATTATGTAATAAAAAATTTATAGGGCACGTGGTTTCTATTTGTTGTAACATGAAAAATCGCAAACATAGAGTTGTATGTAAGTGGAACTTTTAGGCATACATCTATGTTTCAATAAAATTTATAGACCTATGTACAATTGCATGTATGCAAAAGTTGTAGAAAGAAATTTGCAAGTATTCAAAATTTGTATACAAAAAGAAGTGTGTAGAGTGAGAATGATAATTGGTTTATGATTAAAATATAGAAGTATAAGGTGTTGGAATAATCGTCAGTGTCTCCCTTTAGATTCAGGACATGGACTAACCACCTCTCGTGGATCTATTTATCTTTAGCATTTGTATCAAGTGTTAATAGGTTGATCTTTTGGTACAATGACAAACATGTTCCAAAAAATGGTTCCAGAGTTGTGGTCATAGGTTCAATCCCCCTTGGGTGATGCTGGGGGGATTGTTGGACTAATCGTTAGTGTCTCCCTTCAAATTTGGGTCATGGAATAACCGCATCTTGTGGATCTATTTACATCTAGTGTGTGCATTAGGCATTAATAAGTCAATATTTTGGTGCAACAACAAACGTATTCCAACATAAGGGTCCATAAATTATAATTTTTTAGACATTCTCATTCTAATAAAACATATATTAATGTTCTTAAGATGTGTGCTACTAATTTTTTAATCAAGAAAACACTTGTTATAGCTTGTTTATGGAATAGTTGCAAACATACACTTGTATGTATAAATTTTTTGTAGATATAAAGTTGTATGCTATCAAAATTGTAGACATACATAAATATATGCATACAAAATTTTAACATTTATCCATATGTAAGTGAAATATACATAAATCTATAGTCATATGTAACCAAAATTTGTAGGCATAAAATTATGTGTATATAAAAATTTCATACATACATTAAAAATTGAGAGTTGTCCATTACAAACCCTCACACTAAGAAAAATATAACAAAAACTTAGTGTATTTATACATTTTTTTCAATGACAAAAAGGAATAAACAAAATATCTAAACCTTCAATCCAAAATGTGTATGATTAATATAAATGGGATCATAAAAATTATAATAAATCCTAGTAACATTGGAACACAATGCACATGTTACATACATAAACAACATTCATTCAAATAATATAAATGACACGCATGAAAAATTATCTAATAATCTTTAGCCGATGGGCTATTCTATGTGGGGGAATCCCACCGGCATTTCCCCCAGTCTGACGCCGGCGAGAACCCCATGAATAACTGGAATCACCATATGAAATGAAATGATGTTGCAGTAGATCTACGGGTATTCTGGTGTGTATTATGGAGCAACCAAATGGAAAAAGCTCTTCACTTTATGGTGTGAACATGAGCGAGTACGGAGACGTGGGTTTGAGCTCCATGATGGCAATCATGACGACACACCATCCCCATGGCAACGGCGAGAACATCATCATGAGAAGAATGTTGGTTCAGAACTCGTACGTATCAGTCCCCATGGAAAATGTTCACTCTTGAAATAGGGGAGAGGACCCAGTAGTTGCGCACCCTAACTTCATGCTTCTACATATCCTACGTGGAAATTTCAAATCACTCCCAATTTTTTACAGCAGCTTACTTGGCAAGTCCCCTGCTTATAACTAAGGTTTCAGGGCCACATTATCAAATATGATGCCACATCAGCATGCTTTATGTCAAGGTGTCCAAAAAAGCCCAAAAAAAAAGTGAGACCAATACTTGTGAATTCACAGCATGTTTTATTGAGCACTGATGTGGAATCACATGATTGGTGGCTTTTTAGATCAAAGGAATATATTTTGTTTAATTATGGGTAGTTATCATCAACACTAACAACTTTAAAGTCACAACTATTAGTCTAATATTGATAAAAATATTAGGCAGTATATAAACAACTACTATCACAAGTATTGAAACATGCTCAGGTACTGAGTCCTCTCCCCTATATAAAATAACCCTCATGTCACGAAATAATATTTGAAATTACCTAACTGGCTCTTTCTTTGAAGAACGCCCGGTGCCTGTTTATGAGCGGAAGAATGCTGTCCATTTGAGTACGCCGCAGCTCCTTTATTCGCTTCCATCGGATGAAGAAGAGTGGCGCGAGCAAGAGAAGAAAGTCATGGATTTGGGGCTCCACTATCACAAGAATGTCCTTCATTACTTTGTCCACCCGGGTGATGACCTCCTCTCCCATTTAACGTTTCAATGATTAAAGACACATTGAGAATGGAAGTATTTCTAAGGGATAGTTACAGTCATCACATTGTAGATAACATGACAAAGGGCAACTCTGTGACAGTCATGTAAAAGTGACATTTTGAAGAGCAGTGCTAAAGGGTTAACCATGATAGGGTCCAATTTACTTGCACAGTGGTGAGAACACAAAAAATAAGAGCAAACAGGTAACAAAGTTAAGGAGGATCTACAAAGCTGTCAAATGATGATGTGAAAGTTTTCTATGAAAAGGCATGGTGTTCGATGAGTAACAGTCACCTCTAGCATTTTCAAAAGCCTTAAGAATCCTGTGGAACTTGATGTTTTAAGAAATGCCCATATACATGATGGAGTTGCTGTTCTGAGTAATCTTTCTTAGCTTGACAGACAGAGCACAGTGATAAGGGGCAGACAAGTTGATAGTGTTGCTAGAAGACATTGTGTAGATTTACTATGATGCCCTCAAGAGAATCTTTATGATGTGGTTTAATATAACTGTTTTTGGTTGACAACCTACTAAGCCTGATTACCATGGACAGGGTTAGGACAGGGCCCTATGGCCAGTTCTTTCGCCCGTATAACTTCGTTTTCGGCCAGTCTGGCGCTGGAACCAACAGGGCCAAGGGCCACTACACTGAGGGCGCCGAACTCATTGATGCTGTCTTGGACGTTGTGCACAAGGAGGCTGAGAAATGCGACTGCCTGCAAGGTAATCTTTAAGCCCCTCAATTGTCTTACTAACCCTACTAACCCTAGATCTGCAACACTGATTTCATTTTTTCTCTACTTCTTTCCCCCCTACTTGTAGGGTTTCAGGTGTGCCATTCTCTGGGAGGAGGCACGGGATCTGGAATGGGGACGTTGCTTATATGAAAGATCAGAGAGGAGTATCCTGATCGCATGATGATGACGTTCTCCGTGTTTCCGTCTCCAAAGGTGTCGGACACAATCGTGGAGCCCTACAATGTCACTCTGTGCGTGTTTCCGTCTCCAATTTGTGCGTGTTAAATTTTAGCAACCGTGTGTGGAACCACATTGTGTAGTATTTGAGGTTGCAATTCTTTTCAATTTCCGTGTATAGAGTTTTAACGCTGATGAATGACATCTAGATCTTTCTGGTTTCTGAAATTCTCTGTAGGCAGTTTGTTTCAGATGAGTTCATTGAACGGTTTAAAATGTTGGAACTTTTTAAAATTTGTGTTGTTTGAAATGTAGATCTTTTTCTTGTTTCTTTGTTAAGTTTTTTTAATCTTTGATGAACCCATTTTCAGTTTAGAGATGTAGATCTTTTGAATGTGGGTGTGCACAATTTGTCATTGACGAAACATGTTCTGCTGTTGGAGATCTAGATCTTTGCAGCATCTGTGTACACAATTTCTACATCTTTTGAATGTGGGCGTGCACAATTTTGTCTTTGATGATACGTGTACTGCTGTTGGATATGTAGACCTTTGCAATTTCTGTGTACACAATCTATCTTTGATGAAATACGTTGTGGGTTTCGAGATGTAGATCTTTACAATTTTTGTGCACACACTTTTGTCTTTGCTGAACTACATTCTTCTGGTTCAAGATAGAGATTTTTTCAATTTCTGTGCAATCAGTTTTATCTCTGTTGAGTTATACTGTATGGTTTAAATGTTATTTTCAGTTTCTGTGTACAGAAAATTATCATTGATTAATGAGATATAAGCCTTTTTTTAATTTTTGTGCACCCAATTTCATTGTGTGGTTTAAAATGTAAATCTTTTTAGTTACTGTGTACAGTAAATTATCGTTGATGAATGAGACGTGTATTTTTTCAATTTCTGAGTTTCTCTGTACTCTGAACAGTCTTTGATAAACCACTTTTTGTGATTTTAAATTTTGATCTTTTTAATTTTCCGTGTACAAGTTTTAAGTCTTTCCTGAATAAAGTTGGTATTTTTATGTTTTGTATTTCTCTACTTACATTTTATCATTGATGAACTATATTGGGTGGTTAAAATTTCAATGTTCTTTGAATTTCTATCTGCGATGAAATACATTGTGGGTTTCTGACATGGATAGCTTTTTAATTTGTTGAAACAGATTGTGTGGTTTCAGACATTGATATTTTTCATTTATCTTTGATGAACCACAAATATTTTGATCTTTTTCAACATACGTTAAGTAATTTAATCCTGAACTGCATTGTATTGTTTGAAATGTTGTATTTTTCAATTTGTGTACTCAAATTCATTTTGATAGATATCGATCTTTCTGATTTCAACACCCATAATTTTAATCTCTTTTTGATCTTCAAAATTTTGTACTTAATTTTATATCCTTTTAATTTCTGCGTGCATACTTTTATATGTGGTTTTCAGACAATGTAGATATCTTAACTTTACACAGGATTATCTTTGACAAACTACATTGTGTGGTTTAAGATGTAGATCCTTTTAATTTCTGTTTGATGTGGAGATGCAGTATTTGAAAATCTATCAGCTGTTTGTTTCTTTGATGAGCTCTTTGAATGGTTTAGATCTCTTTCATTGTTACTTACATACCATGTTTATCTTTCATTTTTGATTGTTTTTTTTTTTTTGAGTAAAGTGAGAAGGGCTTTTGTGGGGTTTCATTTCTTGGTACAATCTTCAATTAATAAAAAAATGTTGAACAATTGATATTAATGGATTCGTTATCAAGGGTTGTGGGCCTTCATTGCCAAAAAAAACTAATTGTGTGTTTGGAAAATTTAAAAGTCTATGAGTCTGAGCAAGATGTTACATAGAGAGCTGCAGCTATCTAGCCCATGTTAGTAGGGATGCCCAACTTTATTGGAAAAAAATAGAAGTGTGTTTGAGCAATTTGTAGAAGTGGAATAAGGAATGAATTCTTTCTTGTTAACAAAGAATTTGAATTTGGTTATGAACTGTGAATAGAGCAAGATACTCTTAGACAGTTGATTGACAACAATAGTCTCTTGTGGTGTGGCTTATCACAAACACCCCTTTCAACATGAATCATTAAGCATTATGAAAAAGTTTATCTGCTAGACATACATGCATTGCATGAATACATGATGGCAAGGGCATAAAAATAGGAGTGCGTGAAAAAATAGTGAAAAAAAGTTATTAATCTGTGTCTAGTGTATGTACGCATATATAATTATATATGTATAATTGTATAAATATAATTTTATATGTATATATATTGTATTTATAAATATATACATGCATTTACACATAAATCTATAGACATGAGACCATGTGAAAAATAAAACAAATATAAATATACTAGCTATTGCACTTTAGGTGTGCAATGGGTTATGTCGAATAAAGTGTATGGCTAATAATGTCAAAGTGACTTCCATTGAATTTGCTATGGATACACTACATAGAAACCAAAATCATCATTAATATCTAAAAAATCATTAAACATATTCCATTTGTCTTATTATATTTATTTAAAATTTTAATATATAATTCCTATAATACATTACTCTATAAATTGAAAATCTAACTTTTATTATTTTAAAATAAAATATAATATTATAATAATAATTCCATTAACACCTAAACCTTAACCCCTTCATTTTGTATATATCATAAAAGAAAAAAATCATTATGGAATATCTCATCAATATTATCCTATGTGTAAAGGACCTCACATAATAATAGTTATATAAAATAAAACTTTTGTGACCAATATATTATTAAAAAATCTATAATGATGACATTGTTGCATATAAGACATTAAAAATTTGTAATGACCACATTATCGAGTATAATACATTAATTACAATTGGCATGATTGATAAACAACAACAATAATTCTACATTGGTAGCCCTTTAGTCTTTGCTTCATGGCACGTAGATTCCCAAAGAGTCTAGGTGTTGTGCAAACCACTCTCGCAAGACACATGCTTCAAATAGGCGATGCATACATATTTATTCAAGGAGGATTTCAAGGGAGATAATAGAGCACCTGCTCAGGTCTCTCCATGTAGTCCTGTCTTTCAAGATGGTTGTGACATTTTTGGAGAAGCTTTGGTAGACCCATTTGTGACCTTTGATAATGCTTTGAAGTGAAAGACAAAGAGATCATGCTTGACAACAAATTTTTAGGTTACTTGTCTATAGTAGTTACTACAAATCAAGGCTGGTCCATTAAACAAAAATCTTCATAGGGGAGATATAGAAGGGGGAGATGCATAGAGAGAGGGAGAGAGAGAAAGGGAGAGAGATAAGTAGAGGAGGGAGAGATAGAGAAGAGGAGAGAGGGAGAGAGATAGGTTGAGGAAAAAGAGAGAGAAGAGGAGAGAGGGTGAGATAGGTAGAAGATGGAGAAAAAGAAGAGGGGGCAGAGAGGGAGAGAGAAGAAATAGAAGAGTTACATTATGCGAGATTTGTTGTATGTGGTGATGGCATACCTAGTGCCAGGTATGGTTGGTAGGGGCTCCATAGAGTTTTGTGGCAAGATGATCGCTTTGGACAAGTAAGAATAGTTCAAACGAGCTTGCTTTCATTGGATTTCTTGTCATATTCTCCTTCTCTTTCATACTCTATGGCCAAGTAAGAATAGTTCAAAGGAGCTTTCTTTCATTGGATCGAATATCATATTATCCTTCTCTTTCATAATGCTCATTCTTCTTTTAGGCTGCACCAACTTAGCTAGTAGAGGTATGCAGGTAAGTCATCATATTTTAAATTCAAAGGAATCCTCTTGCAGGTTTAGTACATGAAGAGATGATGTTTGGAGTACATCAAGAGACCTTAGAAGCAATAAATGTTTTGTTGTACTAGCCATCACTATAGATCTAGATGAAGATGTTGATTTGACTATTCATTGAGACAAGGAATGATCTATCTATATCTAAAAGAACAAATTAACTATTAATAACATAACTTATTTGACCTTGTCTACTCTAAAACCATTTGCTAGTTTCAAGGCTAAACCTTAGAAGCAAAAAATGTCTTGTTGTACTAGCCATCATTGTAGATCTAGATGAAGATGTTGATTTGACTGTTCATTGAGACAAGGAATAATCTATCTATATCTAAAAGAAAAAATTAACAATTAATAACATAACTTATTTGACCTTGTCTGTTCCTAAAACCATTTGTTGGTTTCAAATAGCTACTGGTGCTCTAACTTCGGATAATAGAATCTCCCAAATTTAAGTAAGATCTTACCATTTTAAATATTGAAAAAAAAGGCTAATGTTTAAGCAAAGTTAAACCAATCACAATCAACAAAGTTTCTATAACTAAAACAAGTTCATTGTTATTTAAGTTAAGCAAAGCTAAAGAACTTCAAGTCAAGGGAGTTTCAATATAAAGAAATTTTGGAATCAACTAGTGCTACAAATTTTGTTATTGACAATTGCCAAGTCTTCCTCTTCCTCTCTTGCTCTATCTTCATCTCTACCTCTATGTTCCTCTTCCCCCCTTTATCTCTATAGAAATCTCTCTCTCTCTCTCTCGCTCCCCCCCTCTATCTCTCCCTCTTTCCATCCCTACCTCTCTCCTTATTGCAAACATAACATGATTCTTTTGGTAATGAAGACCAATTATCTTCCTAATTTAGAAATTTTATTTCAATCATGTTTGGATCCTTGTAAGTGGATGCATAGTTTGTTTGAAGCTCACTTCTCCATTGAGACCTTTATTGCACAAACAACATCATTTACTAAATGGCCTACTAATTGACCTCCTGTACTCCATAAATGTATGCAAAAATAGACCAAAATTTAAATTAATTGACCTATTCAATAATTTTAAAAGAATGTTTCACATAACCCACATGAAGTAGGAAGAAGTAATTGAGTTTAAACTGTTCAATGTATTTCAAAACTAGAAGTATTTTGTATTGCCATAAATTTATACATAATTTAAAATACAGTTTGGGCACAGTACAATTGAGGGAAAAGAAAACAAAAAAGCCAAAAAAATTACTGAGCACTGTAGTACTTGATGAGAAAGTGCAAAAAACTTCAAAAAAGCAGTTGGAAATAAAGTTGACAAGCTCCACAGAAAGCACAATTAATTGACAATGAAAATAAGAAAGGGATGAATGGATATATAAAGGTCGCAGAGGTTGGTAAAATTCGCTGGAGATCAATACAACTGAAAAATCAATGGGATATTTAGAGGATGGCAGTGGCAAGGAGCATTTATGTTTACAAGAACACGGTGACACAGAGCAGTTATTTCTGCTTAATGCAATCTAACACATTAACTCGACATTCAAATCTTAGCAAGGAAAAGTAGTGGTGGCCAAAAATATCTTTCGCCCATCTATGTTAGATTGTTGCTTTCACAACCACTCCTTCAAACTCTTCTTCACTTGTATTGACCTTTCACTTCAATTTGGCGAGCTGCAGCCTGAAACCAAGGTTTTGACGAGGGTTTTAGAATGTGTTTCTAATCAACATTAATTTGTTATTTATTTAAAATATTCTCATCTATTTAAGACAATAATAAAAAAATAGTAAATAATGTCCATTTTTTATTAATAATCTTAAATTTTATATTGATGTATGTATTTAAAAAAATTAAAAATATATTCAAATGCAATATATAAAGTCCCATATAATAACAAGAGCTCCGAGCAGCTAGAGTCCTTGTTGTAGCTATTGTAGCTTTGTTGTTTGCATTGTTTGGAAATCAATATCAATATCAATGGGTTTTAGGTGATTTCAAAAAGCTAAAATTTAACTAAATGTTTTAAATGTACAGATGAAAGCTAGCATTAAAGTTTTAAATGTATAGATGAAAGCTAGTTAGTTTATCTTGTTTTTCAAGAAACATTTTTTTAGAAATTTTGTCAAACTCTAACTATAAACCCTAACTATTTACTTTAATTTATGTTTGAACAAACCCACATATAGCTAAAATGTTGCAAGTTAGGGCAATGACTTGTTGCATACAAAAAATATTTTTGGTCATTTTTGAAAGGAGGTTGGATTTTTTAATTGTTTATTTAGTTTATCTTATTTTTCAAGGAAATCTTAATACTTGTCAAGGTTTTCTCTTGTCACAATTACTAACATAAATATATTGAATATTTTATAAGGGAATTTTTTTTAAAATATTACTAACATTGCAAGACATTTGTTCTTTACATATAGTTTTACGTAATTTAAGTTTGGATTGTTAAGCATGTTTGGTTGTGTGCAATACCTATATGGTGATGAATTTTATGTCTAGATCAAGGCAAGTTCATATCTCTATATTTTTTTCCTTTATGTTAACACTGACTCAATAGCCCAATAGATAGGAATCGATATGAAAATTATCTCACTATCCTCATGCTCCAAAACATTCAAAATTGTTAACCATTAGTTTGAAGAAGTAGATTAGTTTTCATGTATGCTACTCATAATTCATTATTGATAACCAATGAATTATCTTACACAATTGTTAATGCCACATATTCAAAGAATTATAAGTAATTTATTCACACCTTGCCATTGTGTAAGAAAATTTAAATGAAACTATTTGTAAGGGGTCATAATACTGATGTAATCTATATATGCATCCTAGTGTATCATTAGATGTAAAGGGGTCTATTGAAAATATGCATACTTAGGTTAAGTAGTGCAATTTGGGCATAACTATTGTGTATTATTTTTGGTTGTTCATTTTGTTGGATTTAAATGCCTATTAAGGCATATTCAAAAATTGGGAAGGGACTTTAAAAATTCTAAATATAATGAATTAATTTTCCAAAAAAATAATAATGTGATAATTGATAATAATAAGTAACTGCAATGTTGCAAGTTAGGGCAATGACTTGTTGCATACAAAAATATTTTGGTCATTTTTCAAAGGAGGTTGGATTTTTTAATTGTTTATTTAGTTTATCTTGTTTTTCAAGGGAATTTGAATACATGTCAAGATTTTCTCTTGTCACAATTACTAACATAAATTATATATTGAATATTTGATAAGGGAAAACATTTTAAAATATTACAAACATTGCAAGACATTTTTTCTTTACACATAGATTTATGTAATTTAATTTTGGATTGTTAAGCATGCTTGGTTGTGTGCAATACCTAGATGGTGATGGATTTTATGTCCAGATCAAAGCTTTCGTGTCTCTATATATTTTTCCTTTATGTTAACTATGACTCAATAGCCCAATAGATAGGAATCGATCTAAAAATTATCTAACTATCCTCATGCTCCAAAATATTCAAAATTGCTAACCATTAGTTTGAAGAAGTAGATTAGTTTTCATGTATGCTACTCATAATTCATTATTGGTAACCAGTGAATTATCTTACACAATTTTCAATGCCACATATTCAAATAATTAGTAGTGTATTCACACCATTCCATTGCGTATGAATATATATATGAAACTATTTGTAATGGGTCATAATATTGATGTCATTTATAGATGCACCCTACTATATCATTAGCTATAAAGGGGCCTATTGCAACTATGCATACTTGAATTAGTGACAATATTTTAGATTATGTAATGCAATTTAGGCATAGCTATTGTTTGTGATTTTTGGTTGTTCATTTTTTTGGATTTAAATGCCAATTAAGGCATATTAAAATTTTTGGAAGGGCCTTTAAATTTTTTAAATATTATGAAATAATTTTCCAAAAAAAAAAAAAAATGTGATAATTGATAATAATAATAATAATAATAAAGAACGCTTATAAAACTCTATATTATAAGAAAAAAATGTTAGAGTAATAAGTTATTATGCTTAATTAATTATATCATACTGGTTAATTAATTAAGTCACTTATTCCTTTAGTTGCTTAAAATCAACTTAGGCAAATTAATAATTGATTAATTATTAAGTGTGCACACTAGGGTTTCATTTAGGGTTTCCCTTTTAGGGTTTCTTGATCTCCTTCATAAGGATTGATCTCTTTGTAATAATTGATTCTCTTCAATGCATTTTTACTTTGAGGTTTATAGAACATCTTCTTTGGTTTTGCATGTCTTTTGCATGTGACAGGTGATTGCAAGTAGGTGATCTTGGTTTTCTAATATGGTATTAGAGCTCCATACCTACAGCTTCCTGTTCATGTTATGAAGATATGGCCTTTCAGTGAGTTTCTAATGCAAGGGTTTCCACAGGCATCTTTTTTGCAAGATCTGGGGGTAGCTGAATTTTCAAGGCAGTTTGAGCAGAAACGAAGGTCACCATCGCGTTCACAATGGCCAAAAACCCTAAGATCGCCCTTCGTTTTGTCAATTTCTAAGTAGTTGGTTTGGAAGGAATTTTTTTTTTGCCTGAGGGCTGTACGGCCTCCCTGGCACGCCTTTCGATGCACAAAAAAAAAATTAAAAAAAATTGAGCTTTCTCGGTTTCTACGTCGGCGCCTCCAGTATAATAAGATTCTATTGCCCAGCGGCCACCGAGCGGCCACCCATCCACCGTCGCTGCCGGCCTCCACCACCGTTCCACCGCTGAGCCCCTTTTCCAGTCCCTAAGGGCTCCAGACCCAACAACCGGTCCAATGGGGGGCCAGGCGCTATGCGCCCAGGCCCCGGCCAGCTCCCTCCAGCCAACAGTAGGTCCTATTGAGGACCAGGAGTGCAGTGATCTAGGCCCGGCGCAGGGAATATTTTGATCCACTGGAGCATATTATGAAAAGATTCCCTCCGCATATTCTGGCAACTCAGTGGAATATTCCGGCCCGTCAGTGAATATCTCGTCACCATCAAATTTTTTGGGAGGGGTCATTTTTTGCCTCGACGGCTAGATGGCTGTCAATTTTTTTCTTGTGAACCGCTGATGTCAGCGACCATACGGCCTCTTTGCCCCTCCTAGCCCTAATTTTACCCTAAAGGAGCAATTTTTTTCTTTTGGTCATAACTTGGGCATACGGTATCAAAATTGGTCAAATGAGATATTGCCGGAAAGCTGGTTCCAAGTACTTTCCTGTGGTATAGTTTATTTTATAGTATTTTTCTGTTTTACTGAATTTATTGTTGTTTGAAGCCATATGTTCTTTTTGGACTTCTGAGCTCATAACTTTTTGCCACGATCTTCAATTTTCGCTATCTTTGCGAAGTTGGAAAGGTATTAAGGAGCTGTATGTTGCTGTCCATGCACTTTTTTTATATCTATCATAGCTTGATCGCTTAGTCCATATTTGGCCTGATGGGTTGTTTGGAGATTACTTGGATGTTTTGGCAGTTGGAAGGGTGCATCTTGCATCTTTGCACTTCGTTTTTAGTAATACATCTTTCAATAATTTCTTGCTGCTTCATAGATTCCAGGGTTGTTCCCGTTTGGAGTTTTTGAGTGTTCTGAGGCATCGGGTCTGTTGTTGCTTTTTTCATGATTCCATGAGTCAATTAGTGACTCTCATATGGTTTCAGTAGTAAACAGAAGTATCTTTTCTTGCTTGCCAGATTTCGGTTCTAGTGTTACTCTATAGTGTTCTTCCAGTGCTTCTTTGCAACATGTCTTCTCATTATAGGGGGCTTTTGTCCCATTGGGTTTTTCCTTCTCTACCTCTTTCTTACATTTGTAAATGGGTACCTGATTAGGCCTACTAGTCGGGACCCATCTTTGCTTTCATGCATCTTATTCTAGTGTTTTAGCTTCTTCCTAAGTTCATCTTAAGGGGGGGTGTTAGAGTAATAAGTTATTATGCTTAATTAATTAAGTCACTTATTCCTTTAGTTGCTTAAGCTAAACTTAGGCACATTAATAATTGATTAATTATTAAGTGTGCACACTAGGGTTTCATTTAGGGTTTCCCTTTTAGGGTTTCTTGATCTCCTTCAAAAGGATTGATCTCTTTGTAATAATTGATTATCTTCAATGTATTTTTACTTTAAGGTTTACAGAACATCTTATTTGGTTATGCGTGTCTTTTGCATGTGACAGGTGATTGCATGTAGGTGATCTTGGTTTTCTAACAAAAATAAGATAAATTAATTTTCTTACACACATTATTGATTTTAACATCAATTGTAATTAATAAATATAATTTTAAAAATAATTCAATACTATTGTCATTATCAATTGAACATCAATTATATATTTCAAGATTATGAAATCAATGTATTTTTCATAATAATATTCCATTTAAAAAATAATACATCTTAAGAATATAATATTTATATTTTAAACTTACATTTGGGTAAGTGCACCAAGATGGTTCCCAAAAAGGGGGCTTAAGTGGCCACTTTTTTTTTGAAATCGGGAAATACTGACCTTGGACATGAAATTGAGGATAGCTACACTCAAAATTTTGAGATGGACCAAAAACAAGGATCGAAGTGCTTTGAGTCTACTTTCTAAACTACTAATTTATTTTGAAAATGGTTCAGATTAAGGGGTTCAAAAGAGGGATGTACAAAAATTGTTGTTGTTTTTGTCAGAAAAACATAACATAGCAACTCTTGTTATTTTTTCTAGTATTTTTAAAATTGCTACGGTTAGAAATTACCTAACTGTATCTTGTTTATGCACAAATTTTTTGATAATTTTTTAATGAATATTTGATTTTTTACTAATTTTCTAAGTGGGAACTTCCTAAAAAGTAGAATTTTTGTCGTGCTCCCTCTACAAATTTTGGAAAGTAATAGATATTTTTTAATTTTTCTTTTTTAAAATTTGTAAAATGGAGTCTAGTTTCTAAAAATGTAATTTATTTGAAATTTTAATGAATGGTTAATTTATAACAATAAAAACACCAAACACTTCTTTTTGACAAAAAATAGACATACAAGCAAAATAAATTGTGGATGAAAGGCCTAGCATTGTCAGAAAGTGAAAAGAATTACATTTTTGGAAAGCTAAGAGAGAACTTAACATTACCCATGCGTTCAATTTTGTCGATATTGAACCAAATGCAATCCTGATGGTGAGCTCGAACCCGATTATGTGAAAAATTGTAGAATTTGCAAAAAAACACATCTCTAGTCGTTGGGAATGCCCTCCAAGCCTTTGGGTTGGTATTCCAAGGAAAATACCAAAGCAAAGGCTTGGGGATTCCCAAAGAAAAATATAACACGAGAGTGTTATAATGCACCCACGTTCTGTGTTAGTTTTGACATTTTTTGCTTCTTTGGGGAACATGTCTAGCAACACATAAA